>CM032623.1:19037793-19366548 GCA_019097785.1 Fraxinus excelsior | reverse complement strand
ATGAACAAGATTAAAGCCAACTAAGAGTGCAGAAAGTAGTCTAAAGGATACAATGAAGATGAACGCTAGATTGTCTCTGTATCAATTACTTCTTTCTTACAGATAGTCTGGAGTATTCAAAGGTTCACTGGGGTTTTTCTCCTTAGTGTATTCCTTTAGATTTTCTGTCTGCCTCCTCTGCCATCTTTGTTTTCTGAGCCTTTTATAGTAGAAACATAATAACGTCTAATCCTCATGTCTTGTCAACCCAGAGACTGAGCTGAGCTAATTGGTGCGTTGCCCTAACGGGATTGGCGCCCGACCTCAACGTTGTACTGTTGACTGAGGATGATGGGACTTGTTGATCCCGGTAGTAAATGCATTGTCTATTAAAGCAGGCTAAGGCTTCTGGTTGGAGGAATAGGTGGGCGCTGACACAGGACCTTTCCACGTGTATCCCTTTGATTTGATGCCCAAAGATCTTGTCAGTGATCCGTAATCATTAGCCACTGTAGCGTCTTGGAAGACTACAATGGCTTGTTGGGAAAGCTATGCTCCTGCCGATCTGACCTCGCATAACCGAACTCCCATTTCCTTGTCCTCATTGGGATATGACAGTCCGAGCTCAACGACCTCGGAGGTAGTATGGAGATATGCTACGTATGTTCCTCCAATGGCCCCCTTTATTAGTTGAGAGAGGTGCAATACTTCGGGCAGATTATTAATACATTACTATGTCAGCTATTTAGGACAGTCGACGACGATGTCCTCTACTTCGACCTCAGGGGCAAGGTCGCTAGTTTCTTTATGTTTGAGTTTGCGCTGATGATTAGACTAAAGTTTACAGGCAATTGAGCAGCTAACGATGGTATTCAAAGAAGCAATATGTTGTATGATGCGTATTTTCAAGGACAAGGGATAGTGTTTCTACCGCAATTGATTGGTACAATCAATGAGTGCGATTAGCTATTGTATAGACTGAAACTAGGACTGGCTTATATCATTGAGAGCGTGAGTGAGATGTCATCACAAAAAGACTGCAATTGACCTTTTTCATTTGAAAGTTGTTGACGACATAGATGTCATCAACTATTCGTGGGGCTGGAGATATTTTGAGGACATCGTACACGTCTTCACCAAATTACATTCGAAACTTAAGGGGTCATTGCGTAAGTACGATACTTATGGATTGCCTTTGGCAATGCATATAAATGTTTAATGTAATAACGTTAAAGTACTTTTTATAGTAAATTTATATATAATAATTGTATGTGTTGCAGATCTTGACATATGAGACCGTCCCCCTCTTGGGTACCCGATTGCGAGGAGAAAGGAGACACCCTGCCCTCGAATGCATCATTGGCGAACATCCCGAGCAGATGTTGTCCATCTAACAGACAGTTATCAGCTCTCATCGTCGACCCTTGGGTGAGTATTATATATTTGCAATTTATATTGTATGTCGTTTCAAAATTTCAGCACATAATCATTAACTAATTGAAATGTCTATATGTGAACTTAAAGTCCTAACTGAGTTGACGTTGTCAACGGAAGAGGAGTGTTGAGGTTTTGTGCAGGAATTAGCCATTCTGTATACTGAAAAAGACCAAATGTCCGACTCCAACTTGAACCGAGATTGAGTATATGAATTGTATATAATTTATTAATTACCGTTTTGTATGAGTTAGCCTATTTTAATTAATTTAATAGTTTTTAATATTGTTATTTGTGTACGAGCATGGTCCAATTGATCGACAATCACCTTCGTCGAGAGGATCACCTACATCGATGAGATCTCCTTCTCTCCCATCATACACCTCCCCTGTGAATCTCCTGCATATAGTCAGAGTCATTATTTTAATGATCTGTATGTCCGCATGACTGAATTTATCAGAGAGGAGGTTGGAGTGTTACGACAAGAGTTGAGAGATGAGGTGTACGCATTATGAGATGAGTTGGGAGAGAAGGTAGGGACACTGCGACAAGAGTTGAGAGGCGAGGTAGCAAATTTATCCCATGATGTTGGAGTGCTACAAGGCCATTGAGTAGACCTTTCAGATGAGGTCACATCACTCCGAGGCCATATAACAGGCAGACGGGGATGATATACGGGGTGATAGAGATGGAGGTTACCCACCGTTGTGGGTAAATGATGGTGCATTAGAATCATTTTTGTTATTTGTGGAGTGGGAGGAGGTGGCTACGATGAAGACGGGAGAGGTGGCGGAGAAGGAAGGACGGAGGGGGTGGCCCCGATAATGGAGGGGGTGTCGAGAATTGAGGCGGAGGATGTGCCCGGGACAGAGTTGGTGACGGTCCTTGTGGCGGAGAATGTGCCCGGGGGTGGCAGATAAGGAGAGAGTCCATCATGACAGAGGGTAAGAAACATGCTGTTGACATGTCGGAGCAGGTGGTTGGCACGAGGTCGAGATTGTCGTCACATTACGTCGTTTTTCCCTTCTTGATTGAAGCGAAGAGGAGAATGTTTGTTGACGGAATGTACCCCAATCTTTTTAGCGTTTTGATAAATTTATGAGATTTTGAGGTTGAAACAAATAAAAAATAAGAGAGTTTTTATCTTTGTTGAAATAAACAAACAAAAAAATTAGTTGATTTTGAAATTTTAAGTGGGAAGTATTTGATTTTTACATGTTAATTAAAATTGTATTTTAAACAAAATAATATTTTATAATTGTATATCTTTTAACATTCAAAATGTGGATGCCCCTACAGAAATTTATAATTGTATATCTCTTAACCTGACACCACGACTCGTCATATGTGGATGCCCCTGCAGAAATTTATAATATTTTATAATTGTATATCTTTTAACATTCAAAATGTGGATGCCCCTATATAAATTTATAATTGTATATTTTTTAAGGATTATGCTACAAGTACATAACCATTTACATAATGTGTGCCATAATTGACAAATGACGGCTCCCTATTGGAATTATGTACAACAAGAATAATCCATCTTCTAACCTGGCACCACAACCCGTCATATGTGGATGCCCCTACAGAAATTTATAATATTTGCACTCCCAATAGGGGGTCGTCATTTGTCAATTATAACACACATTATGTAAGATATTATGTACAACAAAAATAATCCATCTTTTAACCGGCACCACGACCCGTCATATGTGGATGCCCATGCAGAAATTTATAATAGTTGCGCCTCCAATAGGGAGTCGTCATTTGTCAATTATATCACACATTATGTAAGACTAGATGCAAGCAACGTGCAATGCACGTTTGCTTAGTTTATATTTAATAATTTTGTTTAAGAATTAATTTGTTATTAATAAAGATGTAATTTTTTGGTTAATTAAATAATTAATGATGTAATGTTTATGTAATTGATAAATAATTAGATAAAGTGCTTCTCTATGTCATCTTTAACCCAAAATCACAAACAGAAAACTCAAGGTATGTTAAGGGGTAAGAAGATGAGTTTATTTAGGCTCCGTTTGATTCTCATTAATGTAGAATGAGAATGAAAAATATAGCCGTTATTGGACCCCACACAAGAGATAGAAATTCAAAATTGATAGATTGATGTGATGGATAACGGTCATATTTTTCATTTTTATGAGTTTTTAATGAGAAACAAACGGAGGCTTAAACTTTTTGTATGGCTTAAGTCTTTACTCTTTTTTAAGTAATAATACAATTCATTTTATCGCTAAAGTATTATATGTATTACGATAATATATGTATATCATGTATTAGACTTAGTATTGGTAAGTGACGGGTAAATTTTCGAGGACGAAAATATTTTAAGGGGGTGAGAATGTAATACCCTGAAAATTTTCATAAAATATAATTCAATTTTTATATACTATATTTTAATATTTTGAAAGTTATGAACTAGATGATACATTTATCAAATTATATTTTATTTGTGTCAAATATTTAGATATTGATGGAGTTATCGTAAATATATGAATATTGGTCTCGTTGGATAAATCGTAATTAGATATATAAATCAGATTCGAGAAAAAGTCGATTCGAATAAATTAGCTCCAAGATATTTTAGTTTGAAGGAATTATCAAAAGCTAATTTATTATTATTATTATTTAATTATAATTTTGAAAGTAGGGGGTGGTGAAAAGATTTTCCGTTAAAAACAAAAAATTCCGTTAGTTTTTCCGTTAAATCAACAAATTCCGTTAAATAGGCACTTTTTATATATAGAAGAGAAAAAAGATAAATAGAAAGATATTATGTACAACAAGAATAATCCGTCTTTTAACCTGGCACCACGACCGGCCCCAACATAAAATTATAATATTTTATAATTGTATATCTTTTAACCTGGTCCTGGCACCACGACCCGTCATAAGTGGCCGAAAACTAACCGTGTCCGTCATTCCCAATTTTTGACGCCATGAACGCAGAAAGAGATGCGAGGATAAACCACGAGGCCCAACCCAGTAAGATGAACAGTATTTTGTGCTCATATGCCTTCAAACAAGAAAGAAAGATTACAAGTTTGTATAAACGTTCCAATTGACAAATATATAGAGCTATTTTGATCGGTGATTGAATCTTTCCGGTGAGATAAGGTACAGTGACGATCGGGAGCAAATGGCATTTCCGGCATCTGCAATTACCACTTCAGTTACTCCGGTAATGTCCTTTTTATTACATCTCCTGAACTCTTCTGTTTCACTTCTGTAACTATTTGTTTATATAAATCTCACACTTTGAGTGCGACATAATGTACTTTATGTGTACTATAGGGGTTTAAAATTATATATTGTATGTGTTATTGAAATTTCTTAGCTAGATTAAAGTGAAAAACTGAAAATAAAATGCATAAATAGATTAATTAGATAAAGGCCAAAAAAATTGATTGAACATGTGGTTGAATTTAAATTAGGTACAAGGAAATTCTTGAACTAGATTTATACTGTTGCACAGGTCACGGCGATTGTGCTTCCGAAAAAAATTATAAAATTGCAAAAGTCCGAAATCCATTCAATTCTCCAGAAGTTGGGAGAACCAGAACTTTTGCAAACCTGCTTGATAAAGGGTAGTGGTAGAGAGAGTCTTGGTACAACTGTAAGTGTGATAGTTCTTCAAGCAACACTGCTGCATGTTTGAGAGAGTAATAATGCTATTTCAGGCACAAACATCTATCTTTTACGTTTTAGCACTTGGTATTTTAGTAAAAGAGTGCGCATAATGCCCCTAAGCAATGAATCTTCAAAGATTATGGAATTGCTGCTTTCACTTTGCCTGTTAACCATTTCATTTTAGATAAGATGTTAGAGAGGGACTTCGTATTCATTTAATCTTGTCTTTACCTGTTTAGCACACACCCCACGTGTAGACCAAGTTCATTTGTTCCATGGAAGGTAACATACAAAAATTTTAATAAGTGGGTGGCTGGCATGACTTGAACCCAACCATTTTGCTTGGCTGTGATAGTAGGACATAAAACCATATCTGAGGGAAGAGAATGATTACTATTGAGTATAATCTATGAAATGGTTAAAAAATAATTAGAGAAAGTTGGGTACTATTTATAAATAAATATGCACGTTCTGGCTGCCCAGTACAAGCCTATAGCTGCCTTATCTACTCCTCTAGTTACTGATTATGTCTAAGTCAGCCAGGTTCGTACCTAAACAAATAAAACATTAGACTATGTACCTATATTTCTGGTAAGGCTTGAACACATGACACTGTAGTAATAGGCATTAGCTTGTGGCACTTAGGTAGGTGGGGATTTGAAGCCATGACATCATATTTCTATGCCTTATCTTTGTGCACTTGAGTGTGCCTCATATGCAGTTTGCTGTCTTAGACACTGTATTGATATTTGAACCAACCACATTGTATACTCCGATTACATCCTCTTCTTAGTTTGAGATGGGTTAACAATACTAGTAGTCTCATTTTTTATTTTTTTTTTCCTTTTGCGTATATGTTTTCAGCAAATTATAAAACGTGCGTGTCCAATTATGCCTTGCATGTAATAAGAGAAGAAAAATTGAATGAAGACTGCTGCCGCACAATCTTCATTCTCCTGGAGTTGTCAATTTGTGCAACCAAATATGAAGGAAACAACATTTTGGTGTTGGCCTGCGATTATAGTATGCTAGTGTTATTTGAAATTTTAGAAATAAGCTCTTATAGTGTTTATTCTCATAAGCTTTTAATTAAATTCTGAATTGGATTTAATTCAGGTGTATCAAGATTGAGACATGCATAGAAATTGCAATTATAAGTTCCATATAACTTGATGAATTATTCATAGTCAACGATGAACTAAGATAATTCAATTGAGATTGTACTATGTTAATTTACATGGAATTGACCCAATTGGGTGACTTGGTCGCTACAATTAGATTTAGATTTGACATAGCAGCGTGTTCCATGAAATGAGATGCATTCTACATGACCTAGTGAGAAACCTTTTCCAAAAAAATCATCCTCTAGATTGGTCTTCTCTGAGTTACTATATCATGTATGCCTTTAATCTTGAGAGAATAATATTCCCAAATAATTGGACTAATTGTTTTGAAAAATCAACTAATGGGATTGTATATTTTAAAAAATATAGACACCATGATATCTTTGAGAAAGACACAATATCCTTTTTAGCCATTTTAATTATCATTATAATGATATGCACATCTTAATTCTAATACAAAGAGTTTAAATATAATGGGTTATTAAGGCATTACTTGAATTTAGATTTTAAATACAGATATGTCACGGTGATCACATGGTTTAGACTAGTGACTAAAAGTTGGAATGTCAAGATATAGTGGGTGTTTGGTGGGAATTAAAATTAGATTTTTAGTAAATTGTGATAGAAATTTTTGAAATGTGTGGTTGAAAAGTTGCGTGACCATGAAATATATGGTTAATGTTGATTGTTTGACTTCGACTTAGATTAAAATCTGATTTTAATCCGAGACAAACGGGGCCATAGTGAATAGGATGGATATTAATCATTTCTCAGATTATGAATATTCATTCATGAGAGTCAACATATAATGGTTATTGGTTAGTAAGCTAAAGACATAATTAGTAATTATATTGCTTCAATATAGTTTACACTTATTGCTGAGTGCAATCATATTGTACTTCTGTAATGGAATGAACATATGATTGAGAGAAATTTTCATGAATAGTAATGAAGTTGCTAATATCTATGACATCCTATTGGAATTAGGTTATTTGTATAGTTGTAGGGTCTCCAGCTAAACTACTAGTGGTTAATTACTCATAATTTCTGTCAGGGTTTCTAGATCTAGTAGATTCAGATAATTAGTTTTAGTGGAATCAAAATTATGGGTACTGAAAGGCAAATAAGATAATTTCACTGGATTAAGATTGACTTATTTTAAATTTGTTTTTAAATATTCCTACTTGGAACAAAATTTAAACCATGTTCGATAGAATATAGATTTAAACATGTGGAATAAAATCGAGAGAGTCCAAAACAAAAAAGTACTTAATTCCATTAGGAGATTATCAGCAGAGTATTGACACTCTCAAGAACCTTTTTTTAACTCATTCCACGTAGAATTATTGTTTTCCATTTGTTTAAAACCAAAGAAAAATTCAGACATAGTTGCAAAATGTAGCCCTCTGACAGTGAGTTGATTTTTGTGGTAGAGTTTGCTAGAATACATCTTGCATTTGAAGCAGGTTGCTATAATTTCAGATCTTTCAACAACACATCGACGTACTTATTTGAATTTTTCTGTTCCTATTCATGGGCATTAGTGTAAGACATGATTTGAAATTGATATTCTTTTTAAGATGCTCGATATTCATCCAATATAGTACGTTGCATATTTTATGGACAGGGCAATAGTTTTGGCCCGTGAGATTTATTTTCTTAAGATAGGAAACAAAATTGAAAACTCTTCAACTACAAGAACAAGCAAAAAAGTCTGGTACTTGTGCACTTTACCCACTCCCCAACCCCACCAAAACACCTGCTGGGTATATACAAGTCAAGAATATAATTCGTCCTGGTGCTGCAAACTGTGCCAAGTTAGCCTCATGTTGTTGACAATGATTACTTAGTCTTAATTACATATAGATTCTCTGTAACTTTAAGTGTACTTGAAGGCTCTTGGCATACTCCTAGAATTGCTTAATATAGAATTATTTTCACTTCCTTTAAAGTCCAGTTAAAAATTCATTTTGTAGACTCGGGGGTTATTGGCCTATCATATAATTATTACTAAGGCTGCGTAAATACCAATTCGTTGAAATTACATTGTAAAATAGTTATCGATATATCATGGATCTTTGCTATGTCTTACAGGTTACATCATTCAATAGCCGACCGTGTCATGTCCATAGGCCCTTCTTTATACATGTTCACTCTTATCAAGTTTCAGCAACTTCTTCAGTAAAACAGCTACCTAGGATGCAACAGTTTCATGTGCCTCCTAAGTATAAAATGTACTTCACTTATACCAAGGACAAATTATTGGGGTTCATTCCTGATTCGGTTAAACAGTTCCCTTGGAAGGAAGCCAAGGGTGTGACACAGCAGGAATTACTGGTTTTGGGGAAAGAGGCACTGAAATGGTCACTTACTGCAATCTTAATCTTCAGTTTTGCATCTGATATTATATATTCTGTTTCCAGAAACAAAGAATTGCTAATTCCTTTTGGTCTTTTTGTTGGATGCTTGATGACCAACTACCTTAATGAGGTATTTCAAGAATTATCACATCATGATAAGGTATACAAAGAAGTTTCTCTTTTTTTATGTAATTATATCCTTATTTCGATATATTTCTGGATAATTTGATTTTCTCTTTTACAGGAGAGAGGAATGACTTGGCAACTTTTGGGCATATATTGCTTCTTTATTTTCGTTAATGTTATATCCGTATATTTTCCAGTAGGAGGAAAGGTTTTCCTGTTGCATGTTGCAAATGGTGGATTGATGCAGGTTCTTTGGCTTTGGAAAAGTTTGTGGGAACTAGATAAAGATGAAAGAGAAATATATGGATGAAGTGAGTCGACCCCCAGGTTCACTTCATCTTTTTCAGTCAATTTGCTTGAATCATATGCTTTTTGAAGAATATATCAGAATTTTGGATCTTGTTATAGAGATTTATGTATAAATCAGTGGTATTGGTGCAACAAGCCAAGAGGATGAAAGAGAAAATGTTGAGTTTTTTATGTGTAATTGGAAAGATATTTTAGCTTGTACATTATTTTGTTTCAAACTAATTCTCCAAATTGTGTTACCTTATGCTTTGATAATATTTCAGAACCTGCATTTTATTGAATAAAACTTGACTAACCGAGCACAAACTGCTTAACTGTCCGAGTTGATCTGATCAGTAGTTTGTTGGATGATTCCACCATAACTTAGGATCTATCTGTGCATATAATTGGCTTTGAACACCTAAAACTAACTTATTTAGCAAATCTTTAATTACAGGTTTAGTCATGTCATCTGGGTAAACGTTGCACATTTACACTAATATATGGTTTTTTTATTTCAAATTTTTTTTTTTTTTCTTCGAACTTTGATTGTTTTTATCACTGATATTCTAATATGACTTTCTATTCAACTTATATATGTCTATATTACACTGCGTACTTGTGATTATTTGATTTATATCAAGTTTAAAAGGTGTTATACTTTGCTTCGTATATGTTAAACTCGTCTAAATACTTACAAACAAGTGATATCAGACTATTGCACAAAGGGCAGTGCAAGCTCAAAGATGCGAAAATCTAAAGGTTATTATGGATTTGAACTAATCAAAATGTATAACAATGCACGCCATTCCAGAAGTGAGGCAATCCAAAGTGACATCCACTTAATAAGCCAAGATCTATCTGGCCTTACTATTAAAAAATCTGTATGGAATCTCATGACACGAGAGATGACAATCGATGTAAAGATCAAAACTATGTATAGATTTCACATGCGCAAGCAGGTATTTATAAGAGCCCAATTCACAAATATTGCATAAATTGTCTTTCCCAGTTATTCAGTAAAAACTTGGAACTTATAAGAATGAACAAGTCTGAAAAGGTTTTACAAATTATTTGTCAGGCATCAGGTCATCATATTAAATTATAAACTCTGCAAGAAATGGCCAAGAGAATTAATCAAAGTAAATGAGTGCTGGCTTCTTGAGGCATGGGATTTTAGAAAAGTCTTATAGTTCTATTTTTCGAAGAAATATCCTGACATAAGGTTGTATATATGTGTACATGATTTTTAAATGCTTGCCATGTTTTTAACCTGGCAAGTGTAGTTTTGAATATTAAAATCAGAGACTGCTTTAGATAATCGATCCTTGTATTAGATATGAAGTTCTCCTATAGAATTTGAGATGTGATTTTGTTTTGTATGTTTGAATTCAGTTTGGACGTTTAAAATTGAATCAGTAGATTCTCGAGCATGTTGGGCATCTGAAGAAATGACTTTGAACTTCACGAGTAGCTTTGGATATAAGATCCAAACCTATTGACTTCTTAAGCTACTTCAGACGTGTTTTAGGTGTTTGAAGTAATGACTTTTACCTTCACGAGTGGCAATGGACATTAGAGTCAACAGAACCTATTAACTTGTCAAGTCGTCTAAAGTTATTACAGATTTTTTATGAAGTCTCTATCTCTTCTTTAGCCACTTGGCAATTCATGTTTTCGATTTCTATAGGCACCATCAATGTCTATTATATGAGTTTTAGAATCTTTATGTGCGTTGTTGCTTATTACTTTCATTAAGACTGCAGAATTGGCATTATCCTGACTTCTCAATTCAGTTTTTAATGTCTGTTTGGATCTACTTTTTTTCTTCAATTCTATTAGGGAAGATGCCTCACTGGACCTACACTTGCTCTTCTCGGGTGTTTGATCAACATATTTGGATGCATGAAGTCATGTTAGTGACATTCAAGATTGTCTCAACGAAACATCCTACTTGATCTTAGTTTGAGCATAAAATTCTACGACGTACTCTCTGTTTTAGTAGCGTCTCTGTTGGCCTTTGTCCGTTTGTGTCTTGCATGTATGGTTCCTCGAATATCTCGTACTGTTGTTGTTTGTATAAGGTTAACTTCCCTTGGCTGTATCCTGGAAATGCATTAGCGGACCGTTCATGGTGTTGCTTGTGTAGATTTCATTCCCTTGGCTGTACCCTGAATTCATGATCCTGGAGCTAATAAGAATATTTGAATACAATAATAGTGTCCAAAATCTATATTGCCGGCCATGAAATCTCATGACCCTTTTGTCCACTCCTCCCGTCGAGGTAAAGGCAGTGGTCCAGCAGTTTGACGATAGTTCAAGTGCACAGTTTATCCAATTTTGACTCGTTCTATCAACTAATTAGCTCAATCAGATTTTGACGTTAACATGCACAACATTGTTCGACATAAGGTAAAGGTTAATACATTGGTCGATCAATTTGACGTTTGTTTCAAGTGTGTAGTCAAGCACGTTCTAACCCGTAATATATTATACTGTTCGCAACGTGTTTGTAAGCTGTATTTTATAGAGAAAATTACCTAAAACACTTCTTCTTAAAATTAAAATTCAAAATTAAGGGGATAAAGATTATATTTCAAAATTCAGGTGGTAATTATATTTTATAATTATAATTATTAAAAATTTTAATATTAATATTACAATTAATCAAATTCACCCAATTAGTCCCAAACCCAATCATTTTTCCATCTCTCTTCTCTCTACCCTCTCCCTTCTCTCACCCGTCTTCCCCTTCTCTATCAACAATAATGGCGCCGCCCTGTACACCGGCCTCACCACCGGTGCCGCGGCTCGATGCCCAAGGCGACACCACTGCCTCCTCGTCTCTGGCTACTGTACCTGATTTTGTGTGCATCCACTTGTCAATTTCAAGAGAGAAGATTACAACTGTGATATTTAATGACCTTGGGAATTGGCTTACATTCGGGTGTGCAAACGCTTGGGCAGCTGCTTGTTTGGGAGTGAAAATCTGAGAGTTATATATTGAAGCAGCAGCCGCCAGCAGGGGCATTATTTTGATGTAAACTCCATTGCGTATTCGCCAGATTTACAGTTTTTGGCCACCGGAGCAGATGACAATAAAATCAAGCCCCTTCATTTACCGGTGCTTCCCTGTACGGCAGCTTGCTTCGAGGCGTCGTTCGCAGTAGTGAGTGGATCCTGTGAGTTGTGTTGCGTGAGCGCCGTATCGCTGCACGTAGTGCAGTTTCTTCATTTGTGTTTGTGTGGTGCGATATGATTTCTTTGTCATCTCTTCTATGTTCTACTCATTTGTTTAGTGTGGTGGTGATGGTTGTGGCGTGGTAGAGATGAAGGAGATGGTGGATTTGAGGAGGTGGCTGTGATGCCTTTTGATACAAGAGGTTGTAGGTTTGAGGATTTTTTTGGGTGGTTGTAGTATGGTGGAGATGTGGATTTACGGAGGAGGAGGTGGTGGTGATTGTTGTTGTGGCGGTGTCAAGGAAATAGTAGTATCTCCTCCGGCATGTCAACCTAGAAGTTTGGAAGTGGCAACATCGTAGGCGGTGTAGTTCCTGCTTTTGATTGTGCTGATGTTGTTGTTACAGCGACTTTGATTTTAGAAGAGTAGTATTCTTCCTCCGGCATGTCATCCCGAAGTTTGGATGTGGCAGTGTTGTTGCCGTAGGCAATTGCTGCTTTTGATTTTGTTGATGGCGTTGCTACAACAACTCTAATTTTGGGTATAGTCTGCGGTGGTTGTGTAATGATTTTACTGGTAGTGTTTGCAGTTAGTTGTTGTTGTTGGTGGTGGTTGTTGTTGTTGGTAGTGGTGATGGTGGTGACGACTACGACGACGTTGGCAATGCTAGTGATTTATTGTGACCTCAAAATTGTGATTGTAATGAACAATTTATTAAGTTGTGACCAAATATATGTTTATTGTGACTGGTTGTGACCAATTCCGTATTAATTGTAATCCATTGTGGCCGATTGTAACTTGTTAACTGTGTTAATTGTGACCGATTGTGACTTGATCACATATGGTCACAGTTAAGTAATTGAGATTCATTATCAATTTTTCTTTTCAAGATTACAACTCAAAAACAAGCGGATACAACTTGTGACCAAATATGACCAATTGTGATTGATTGTGACCAATTCTGTGTTAATTGTGACCTATTGTGACTTGTTAACTGTGTTAATTGTGACCGATTGTAACTTGATCACATATGGTCACGGTTAAGATTCGATTGGTTACAATTAGTTACATTGAATACAATTTTGGTCACAATTAGTCACATTAAATACAAATTTGCCCACAGTTGAAAATTTTCTGAAATGGGGATGGGGCGGGTGTAATTTCTAATTTTTAATTTTTGAAAAAAAAAATTGGGAGGTAAAGGTAGGGGTGGGGTATGTGAATCCATGGGGGTGGGGGTGTGATTTGCAATTTTTAATTTTTTGAAATTTTTTTGTAAGGTGGTGTGGGGTGGGGTGGGGGTGGTCGGGGGTTGATTTTCTGTTTTTAATTTCTGGACATTTTTTGTGTGTGGGTGGGTGGGTGTGGTGGGGTCCATGGGGGTGAGGGGTGGATGGGGGGTTGATTTTCTGTTTTTAATTTCTGGACATTTTTTGTGTGTGGGTGGGTGGGTGTGGTGGGGTCCATGGGGGTGAGGGGTGGATGGAGGGTTTGATTTTCTGTTTTTAATTTCTGGACATTTTTTGTGTGGTGTGGGGTGGGATGGGGTGGGGTGGGATGGGGACAATTAATTATATATTATTCTTGCAAAAATGTGAAATATTCTACAATTAAACTTCCAGCCGTCATTTTTGACCTTGCCTCACATGTTGGGCCCCAGTTTTCTCATTTTTTACTCTAAACAAAGTAATAAATTATTAATTAAAATTAACACCTGATTTTTGAAATAATTTGACAAGTTTGGTAATTTTGAAATGTAATTTTGAAATGTAGGAACCATGTATTGTTCCCTATTTTATATACTAATATTAATTATATGTACTATTGACAGAAACGGCACCCAAAGGAGAAGGTGGAGAGGTTATGCTTGTAATATACATTGTGTTCGTTTTATTAGATCCAAGGAAACCTAAAAAATGTTTTGTTTATTAAAGTAATCGAATCCAACTAGAGATCATAGCGGTATTTTTCAGCATCTGAGTAGATTCGAGATATTTTTTTCAAAAATCACGAGGTGGCAATGGCAGCGATAGGGAGGCGATGCAAGTAGTGGTGCGTCGTTTGTGGTAAGGTGGTGGTGCTACTGGTTGCGGTTGTGCAGGTGGTGGTGCTAGTAGCGGTGGTTCTAGTAGTGGTCACATGTTTATAGAATGTACTGTTAAATGCTTATTGGTCATATGTTCCTTTGCATGGGTCACAAGTCCCTTGTTACAAGTCATAATTTAGTTGTCAAATTTCAATGTGTACTTGCTACATGTCACAGGTTTTGCAGGTCACAGGTCATTGTGCATAGATCATAGATCAACGTCCACTTGTTACAACTCAAATAGAACTAGTCACAGGTTACTGATTTATGTTCGCACATCACGTCTCATTTCATAGCCCACATGTAATATTGTATAGATCATAGATGTAAGGTCTCGAAATTCTCATAGGAAACGAATTAATTATTCTATATGTTTTTCTTTTAATGTTTTGAAAAGTTAGGGATTAAAATGTATATATATTAAATTTATTTTTATATGGGTCAAATGTTTAGATATTGATGGAGCAAAGATAAGTATATGGATATATCGTAATTAATCTTGCATATTAGGCTCGAGAAAAAGTTAATTCGAATAAACGAGACCCAAGTTATCGAGGTCAAAAGTTATTGTCTTAAAATATTTATTTAATTAAGTTGAGGGAAAAGTGTAGCATATGTTGATGGTAAGTTGTTAGTTAATTTTTATTAAATAAGAATTTTGTATAAAAAAGGAAAAAAATTATAAACGTGAGTAACTAAACCAAATACATGGAAAATTGTGTGACCATGTGATTTGATAGAAAGTTTGAAGTGGTTTCCATGTATATCTCACGTCTTTTAAGGAATTAATATTGTTTACCTTAAAATAAGTGTTCCAAGTTGGGAGTAAAAGATTTATGATATATTTTACTAAATCAAACACACATACACACACATGACATCAAAGAAAAAGGTTGTGGAATATGAGATTATTACTTTCTTTTTAAAAAAAAGAGAACTCTTTTCATAAACGAGGTAGGATATCGAGGTATAGTTGTTTTTATCCCATTTAAATTATTTTCTTCTATGTTGATGGATTATTATACTCATGAAAGTTAAAGATATGTTATGGTATGTATGATATGGCAATCCGATACCAAATATATGATATAATATGTATTGAGCTCTTACCGATTTTCTAAGAATATGATGACAATTTTATTTGGGATTGCACCATTAATTTGTGTCGTATTGAGTATTCCTATATACTCACCCATTTTTTGCCTTACTCCTCACAGGTTAGAACAGATTGTTGGTTGGTGGGCGATAAGGTGCATCGTGGTGCCGGATTCATGGAACTAAATAAATAATCTAATATAACGTGACTAGAATTTATTTTTTTAGTATTATTTTGGTTTATTTATCACATAGATTTTGTTATTTGAAATGAGTTTTATTTGGATATATTTTCTACATATTTTTATTTATAATTCGTAGAAACAAATTTTTCACGTTGGGGTGTTTGTTATGTTTATTTAATCATTGAATGAAATGTTTAGTAACGATTTAAATTTATAAAAATTTGGGTTGTTACAGTTTGGTATAAGAAATTTAAGTTTAATTTTTTGTAGTCATATGTGTTTTTCATAACTTGAATTAAAAAAAAATATGAAAAGTGACATGATTAAAATTGATGAGCGTCACTGTTCACATGAACAGTGACAGTGTGTCACTATTCACCGCGAAGAGTGATGCTGTCACTATTTCGCATGAAAAGTGAAAAAAATTTAAGAAAAAAAAGGGTTTTCCAATTGAAGTGTTTTTCTAACGAATAAAATAATTGTTTCATTTATTTAAAATATAAATTAGGGCATTTGTGTATTTTTTTTGGCAGCTGGTGTTTTATTTTTTTTTAAAAAAAACCTGATTTTATTTTGTAATAATTAGTCATGGATGATGGTTGATAAATTTTCTAGAATATTTACTCGACTACTGTATATTTATTGACCCATATATATTGTTGACATCCAACCTCCGACCTCACCAAGCGAGTACCGACTTGGGGGATAATCCGACCTCATTAAATACAATTTGTCATATGCATTAAGCTCATGCTAATGTAATGTCGGGTATTTGAGGTCAGCTCGTACTAATGACCACCGTTATTTAAGAGACATAATGATTAGAGATTTTTTACACACTGTCAAACGTCTAATCAATCAATTACATTTGGATATACTCATGATAGCACTTCCTAATTCCACCAATCATATGCCTTAGCTGCATTCTCCAAGTAATTCATTAATTGTTGGGGACCACATGTAAGACAAACTCATGATGACCTAACAAGTCGAGTTCATTAAACCAATCCAAACGTGCCAATGATGTACTTTCGCAGCTCGGTACTGTAGCTGATAAGACAAGAAAATGATGTATACATGTCTATCTCTCCCTATAAAAAGGATGAAGATATCCCCAAGAAAAGAGAGGATTCGAAACACTTGATATTTCAAATATCTCATTTGGCAAAAACAAAGGAAAACACTTGTAGTACTCTTGTAATTTACAAGTCATTCTTAGTAAAAATCCTCATTTACATTCTAAGTTGACTTGAATCTTGTTTATACAATTTTTGACATCAACAGATTGGCGCTAGAGGAAGGGTCCCTACCTTGTAAAAGCAGCTTTAACACTCCATAAAACCCACAAAAGTATCATCATGGATGATCTTTCGATATCCGAAAATCAATTCCACACTCGTCCTGAACAAACCAACAATCAACAAAATATTGGAAGATGACGAGATCAAAACGAAGCTGCTGACCCTTAAATGACCATGGTAAAGGAAGCACGAAAGAATATATCACTACGTCATTCCCCTTTCACTGAAAACATTCTTGCTGAACATTTGCCTAATGAATTTCCTAGAAAGGAAATTACTCAAACCTTGCTCATAAGCAAGCGGAGCTAAGTTTGCATGTGCTGCAACACTTAGATGAATTTCCTAATAAGGAAATCATTCAAGCCTTGCTCATCAACAAGCCGACTTTGCTCATAAGCAAGCCGACCTTGCTCGAGCTGACCTGGCTCATAAGCAAGCCGACCCGGCTCATAAGCAAGCCAACCTTGCTCATAAGCAAGCGGAGCTAAGGTTGCATGTGTTGCAACACTTAGATGAGTTTCCTAGCAAGGAAATCATTCAAGCCTTGCTCATCAGCAAGCCAACCTTGCTCGAGCTGGCCTCGCTAATAAGCGAGCCAACTTGGCTCATAAGCAAGCCGACCTTGTTCATAAGCAAGCGGAGCTAATGTTGTATGTGCTGCAACGCTTAGATGAATTTCCTAGCAAGGAAATCATTCAAGCCTTGCTCATAAGCAAGCCGACATTGCTCGAGCCGACCTGGCTCTTAAGCGAGCCAACCTTGATCATAAGCAAGCGAAGCTAAGTTTGCATGTGCTGCAACACTTAGATGAATTTCCTAGCAAGTAAATCATTCAATCCTTCCTCATCAGCAACCCGACCTTGCTCGAGCCGACCTCGCTAATAAGAGAGTCGACCTTGCTCATAAGCGAGCCGAACTAAGGTTGCATGTGCTGCAACACTTAGTGAAAATTCCTATAGAAATTACTTAAGCTCTGCTCATGTGCAGGCCTAACTAATGTTGTAAATGCTGCAACACTTAGTGCGAATTCCTGCAAAAAGAATCCTTAAAGCCCTGCTCATGAAGCAGGCCGAACTAAGGTTGTAAGTGCTGCAACACTTAGTGCGAATTCCTGCAAAAGGAATCCTTAAAGCCCTGCTCATGAAGTATGTCGAACTAAGGTTGTAAGTGCTGTAACACTTAGTGCGAATTCCTACGAAGGGATCTTTAAAGCCATATTCATAAAGCAGGCCGAACTAAGGTTGTAAGTGCTGCAACACATAGTGCGAATTCTTGCAAAATGAATCCTTAAAGCCCTACTCATGAAGTAGGCCGAACTAAGGTTGTATGTGCTCAATACTTAATGGAAATTCCTATGAGGAATTACTTAAGCCCTGCTCCTGTGCAGGCCGAACTAAGGTTGTAAGTGCTGCAACACTTAGTGCGAATTCCTACAAAGGAATCCTTAAAGCCCTGCTCATGAAGCATGCCGAACTAAGGTTATATGTGCTGCAACACTTAGTGCGAATTCCTACAAAGGAATTCTTAAAGCCCCACTCATGAAGCAAGTTGAGCTAACGTTGTATGTACTGCAATACTTTGATAAATCCAGTATATTGCAAGGTGCGTGACAGCTCATTTGTAAGTCAAAACGTAACACCTATTCAAAGACATTGCTGTGATAATTGTAAAAATGGAAAAATGAGCCAAACTGTATTCAAGGTCAGTTCGTCACCAAGGTGAGCACTGACCTGGGGGGTAACTGTTGACATCCGACCTCACCAAGGCAAGTACCGACTTGGGGGGTAATCCGACCTCATTAAATACAGTTTGTCATATACATTAAGCTCATGCTAATGTAAGGTCGGGTATTTGAGGCCAGCTCGTACTAATGACCGCCGTTATTTATGAGACATAATGATTAGAGATTCCTTACACACTGTCAAACATCCAATCAATCAATTACATTTGGATATACTCATGACAACACTTCCTAATTCCACCAATCATATGCCTTAGTTGCCTTCTCTAAGTAATTTATTAATTGCTGGGGACCACATGTAAGACAAACTCATGATGACCTGACAAGTCGAGCTCATTAAACCAATCCAAATGTGCCAATGATGTACTTTCGCAGCTCGGTACTGTAGCTGATAAGACAAGAAAATGATGTATATATGTCTATCTCTCCCTATAAAAAGGATGAAGATATCCTCAAGAAAAGATAAGATTCGAACCACTTGATATTTCAAATATCTCATTTGGCAAAAACAAAGGAAAACACTTGTAGTTTACTCTTGTAATTTACAAGTTATTCTCGGTAAAAATCCTTATTTACATTCTACTGGTGTTACTGTGTCAAGGGTCAAACTGGTGTGTAACCATGGACGTCTGCTGAATAGCGATTTGGTCAGCCTATATGAGCCGATGTAGGTGTTTAGGGCGATCCCCGTTGTAGGCTTCGGTAAAGCGTCGGTCTAGCCTGTAGCATTGTGTCTACAGTGGTAAGATTACTGTTTTTATTCATTATATTCGAGCATGTCTTTTATGTCTAACTGGTTTAGTAAATGTAGTGGTTCAAAAGAAGGTAGTAGTTCAAATGATGGAAGCATGTCAAAATATTTTCAAGATAATAATGAAGAAATTGATCAATCTGTATCTACATCAGCATCTACATCAAATGATATTCATTCAAAAGAGCTTCAAATTGCTAAAATTGAACAAACCCTTCAAAATTGGACTATATCAAAGGTAGTTAAGAGTTCTATTCATGAGATGGGTAAGTTTGACTTTACTCAAAGTTATGTTATCAAAACTTTGGAGCAAACTATTCCTATTAAGGAACATATTATTTCTATCAATTTACATTCAAAAGAATCTATCCTTGCTTATAGGAAGAAATTTCAATATATTCATATTGGTTTTGTTCAAATTGTTGTCAAACAATTGTTTCGACTTGGTTTAGACATTCATGTTCTTATAACTTTAAGAGATAAAAGACTCTTAAGATTTGAACATTCTTTACTGTCCATGCTCGAGTCTAATCTCGAAAGTGGTCCAGTATTTTCAAATTGTTACCCAATTTTTTCAATAAGCCTTTAAGATAGAGTTATTCTTAATGCTCTTTATCTTTGGATTCAAACTAAAAATTTCGAAGTAGATAATCATTCAAGAGCTTTTCTCTAATCTACCGAGTTTATTACAAACTTTTGAACACTCAAGTCAATATTCGTGCTCTTAAATCTTCTCCAAGAGACGAAAATCTTCTTGTTGAAGTTAATCCTCTTCATTCAAATGTTATGATTATCAAAAGAATTCCTTGGTATCTTCAAGAAAGATGATTACATTAGGATTTTGAGAACGTACAAAATCCGAATCCAACTCCTATTAGAAAAAACCCTGAACAAATAATTCATTTTCCCGATGGAAGTATAGAGTTATCTTTGACAAGCCATCATCTTCAAACACTTTTCAAAGATTTACTTCATCTAGAACTGATAATAGGTCTAAGATGGATACTTTTCAATCAACCAGATTTTCAACTTCTTCCTCTTTAGCAGAAGTCAATTTTGGTCCAAAAATTCCAAAACCAATCTAACAAAATGAAACATTTGATAGATAAGAAGGTTCAGATCCTCCTACTTTATCAGATATGGTTCTGCCTTCTCAAACATAGAGATTGGATCGTCAGTGCAATGTTATTTCTTCAAAAAATCATCGAAAAAATGAATTTAAAAATGATCAAACCCCTGATGTCAAAAAAATTATATATTTGATCAAAAAATCTTTTACAAATGAACAAATTGAATCTTACTGAAAATAATTTGAAGAATCTCAAGAATACATTAGTTTCTTTCAATGGACTTATTTTAAGGTTTTCAAAAGTTTCCAAAGAAAACTAGAACTATTTTCAATACAACTTCGTTAAAGAAAACTTGGAAAACTCCTTCTGGTGATAGTTTTCAATCAAATTTTCCTCCTTTACAAGAAATAATTTTTCCTCATGGTACAACCCTTCAAACAAATGTCTGAAGAAACGGTTGAAAATGCTAGTGCTAAAACTATTGATATAAAAAATATTCAAGCTCAGAACAATTATACTAATATTGTTCTTCACTCTATGTGTTCTCAACTCAACAGAATTGAAACAAATTTTGAATCTGAAATTTCAAAAATTGACAAAGGAAAAAAGCTAAAAGGGTAGATGAAAAATTATCTACACCTTCCTTTTGTCATTTTCATGAAATTACTCCTCCAAAGAAATTTGATACTAAAGAAGAAGTTTTGAAAGAACTTGCGTCTCAATTTGCAAAATTATCTACATCTTCAAAAAATATTAATACTATTAATGAAATTGAATCTCAGTTTATTGAAAAAACTTACAAGTCAATAGACTTCATGGCCAAAAAACCCCCAACGTCCAAATCTTCCTGCTTATTATCCTCGACCTACTCCTCCAGATTTACTCTTTGAAGAACAAAAACAAAGAAAATTCAATTTTGATGGAAACTCCATCGTTGAATGGACAATTGATGGATTTTCTGAATATCAAATTATTAAAGAACTTGAAAGAATGGGTATTTGTTTTAATGCCTATTTATGTAAAGGTATTGAAAAAAATCTTGCTACCAACAATATTATTTATGGATTTTCAGGACAACTTAAAAGTTGGTGGTTCAATTATCTTAATGAAGATGATAGAACTGAAATTGCAAATGTTGTCAAAAGTGATGGAACTAATGATAGTTTTGCAAATTTAATATATAGTATTATCAAACATTTTGTTGGTATTCCTATCGATATTCAAGAACGATATTCTCAAAGTCTTATGAATATCAATTGTCCCACTCTTCAAGATTTTCGATGGTATAAAGATATGTTTTTAACACGTGTCTTTCTTAGAAATGATTGTGAACAAACTTTTTGGAAAGAAAGATTTATTTTTGGACTCCCTAAGCTTTTCGCAGAAAGAGTTCGAGATTCTATTAAAAGAAACCATCAAGAACATTCAACCTCTTTTCAAGATCTTACTTATGGAGAAATAATCAATTTTGTTAATCAAGAAGGATGGACTCTCTGTAATGATCTTAAACTGAAAGCCTTGCTATAAACTGAATGACCTGAAGGTTGTAAGAGCTTGGATATTTTTGTGAACAATATGGATTTGAGAAAATCCTTCCTCCTTCAAGAATGAAAAGAAAAAAACAATTCTTCTCATTTCAAGAAAAAATCTCCTCGGAGATATTTTAAAAATACCAAAAACTGTAAAAAATTTCCTTCAAAAAACTTTTCAAAAAGAAAACCTTTTAAAATGAGAACTTCAAATGTTACTTGTTGGAAATGTAACAAATCTGGTCATTATTCAAACAAATGTCCTTTTAAGGGAAAGATTAGTAATCTTAAATGTGATGAATATACTAAACTTGAACTTCTCAATCTTATCAATTCTAAATCCGAATATGATTCTTCGAATTCTGAGATTGAAAATGTTTTTCAAAACCAAGAAGATTCTGATTTTGAAGAAAGTTCAAAATCATCTTCATTTCACTCTTCCCAAAACAAAGAGATTTGTGGTTGTAAAACTATAAATGTTCTTACCAAGGAGGAAGAACTTATTCAAGAGATTATTGATCAAATTCCTGATCAAAAACTTAAAGATAGGTTTAGTACTCTTTTACCTGATAAATTTGCTCAAATTCATAAAGTCTTCAATATGCAAGACGTCATGAAACACTTTCAAAAGGAAAAAGTTTCCAAATTTTCTTATTCTGATTTAAAAATTGAAATAAGTATTATGAAATCTCAAATTTCTAATATTGAAAAACAGATGAGAGATGTTAAATTAAATGTTGCTCATCTTCATATTAAGGATTTAGAGCAAGTTCAATCATCATCATCTTCATCTGAGAATGATACTTCTCATGCTTATCACTCAAATTCCGATTCAAACTTTTAGTGTTCAAAATCCAGTGCTAAAACTCAAAAGTCGAAATCATCATCTTTTAAACCTCTTACCAAGGCTAATAAAGTTAATGTTATTTCCATAATTTAATTGCAAAAATGGTATTGTAACATGACCATTGTTGTTAATAAAGATTTTAAAATTCACACTAGAGTTTTAATTGATTCTGGTGCTGATCAAAATTGTATTAAAGAAGGGTTAATCCCCACAAAATATTTTGAAAAAACCACTGAACGGCTTTAAGGCGCTAGTGGCAAAAAACTCAATATTCAATATAAACTTTCAAAAGTACATGTTTGTAATTCAAATATTAGTTTCAAAAATATCTTTTATTTAGTAAAAGACTTAGACCAGGAAGTGATACTTGGTACACCATTTATAGTTCAAATTTATTCTTTTACTGCAAATTTAAAAGGATTAAAATCTTTTTTTTAAATTTACTAATCCTCATTTTTTTAAAGATGTTAATACTTTAAAAGATGTTTCTATTTCAAAAATTGTTAACAATATTAAGTTTAAGAAAAATCATATTCAATTTCTTAAAGAAGAAATTAAATTTCAAAGAATTGAAGAATGACTACAAGAATCTTCAATTATTCGAAAGGTTGTTGATTTTCAAAAGCGAATTGAGAGAGAAATATGTTCAACTATTCCAAATGCTTTCTGGGATAAAAAAAAGTATGTTGTTTCTCTTCTTTATACTCAAGATTTCCATGAATCAAATATTCTGACAAAATCTCGTCCTATTCAAACGAACAAAGATCTTATTGATCATTGTACTAAAGAAATTCAAGATTCTTGATAAAGAGCTAATCAGGCCAAGTAAATCACCTTGGAGCTGCTCTACTTCTTATGTCAATAATTCTGCTGAAATTGAACGAGATGCTCCTCATTTAGTTATCAATTATAAACCCCTCAATTCCGTTCTCCAATGAATTAGATATCTATTACCTCAAAAGAAAGATCTATTAAATAGAATATTCAAATATGTTATCTTTTCAAAATTTGATATGAAGTCAGTTTTCTGGCACATTCAAATTAAAGAAGAAGATAGATACAAAACTGCTTTCAATGTACCTTTTGGTCAATACGAATGGAATGTTATGCCATTAGGTCTAAAAAATGCTCCGTTAGAATTCCAAAAAATTATGAATGATATTTTTAATCCTTTTCAAAATTTCATTATTGTTTACACAGATGATGTTTTAATCTTTTCTGAAAGTTTAGAACAACATTTCAAGCATTTGCATACATTCATTCATGTGGTAAAACAAAATAGCTTAGCTGTTTCAGCTAAGAAAGTTGTTTTATGTAAAAAAAAAAATAAGGTTCCTTGGTCATATTATTCATTTAGAAACACTTACACCAATTCAAAGAAGTCTAGATTTTACTAACAAATTTCCAGATGAAATATTAGACAAAAATAGCCTTCAAAGATTTTTAGGTTGTGTTAATTATGTAGGAGACTTTATCAAAGAGATAAGAATCCTATGCGCTCCTCTTTTCAAAAGATTACAAAAACACCCAGACCCATGGAGTCACGAGTGTACCTTAGCTGTTCAAAAAGTAAAAAAAGCTGTCAAAAGCATTCCATGTCTTTCAATACTTGACCCAAATACCTCTATTATTGTTGAGACTGATGCGTCAAATCTAGGGTATGGTGGTGTCCTCAAACAGATTCCTTTCAATACACGCCATGAACAACTAGTCAGATTTCATTCAGGAGTCTGGTCAGGTCCTCAAAAGAATTACTCCACTATCAAAAGGAAGATTCTCGCAATCGTCCTTGTAATATCAAAATTTCAAGATAATTTGATTAATAAAAATTTTATTTTAAAAACTGATTGTAAAGCTTCAAAAGACGTTCTGCAAAAAGACATAAAAAACCTTGTTTCTAAACAAAGTTTTGTAAAATGGCAAGCTATTCTTTCTTGCTTTAATTTTCAAATTCTATATATACAAAGTTTCTCAAACTTTTTTGCAGACTTCCTTACAAGAGAATCACTCCATAGAGAGAAAGAGAGTGAAAATGAGTATTTCAGAGAAAAAGAAGAACAAAAGCAAAGTTCAAATTCTTCTGAATTCAATAGATGATTATATCAAAAATTCCTATAGAAGATCTATTGAAGTTTCCTCTAGTTCTCAAAATAAAACTCTTGCTTCAAAATATTTCCAAAAACTTATGAAAACAAGCCCTCAAATTACAGAAAAGCCCTTCAAATTAGTTATGGTAAACTTTCAGAAGTTTATCCAAAAAAATCCTTTTCATATTTTACCAAGCCAAAATTTTTAGCTGTTTTTGAATTGGAAACCTCTTGGGTTCATAGATATTCTTCTCTTGAATAACATCTTCAAGACTTCTTTCTCCCAAATTTTCATTATCTTCCTCTAGATATCAAAAAATCACGTGAGTACTATGAAGCGATTCTTATCAAAACAGGATTTGTGATTATTACTCACACTCCAAACAGGAAAAACCCCAAACATATTGATTTCTCAAAAATCTCTATTCAAAGGGTATGGTCTTACGAGGATGGGGATTGCACCCTTGGGAATACAAACGAATGAATATTGCAAAAAATGATTCATTCGACTCAAGACTCGATTATTTGGACTACAAAGAGGCGTTGTTCAATATTTTTTTATTTTTGACCAGTAACTCATTCCTGGTTTATCCCTTTTCATAAAATTGCCCAGTCAAATTTTCTAAAATGGTTTCAAAATTGGTTTGAATATTTTGGACTTGTTGAGATAATCTTACCGAGTCTTACTCAACAAGGTTTTGAACACTTCAAACAAGAGGCAAAAACGTTTTTAAAGCCTCAAGAAAATCTTTTGTTCCAATTTGCGCTCAATCTCAAAGTTTCGTGGATATTCCATTGGGATTTCCATTTGTTACAAGAACAACATCCTCCATAATTCAAAGACTATAACGTCAAAAGAATTGTTAGACGTTTCAAAATAAAATGGTGGTCAAAATTTCATGAGACAAATTGTTGCCCAAAGCTATTAATTCGTGGATTCAAGAACAAAGATTCGGCATTCCAAAATTATCTTAAAAGGAGATTGATAAAAAGCCCGATTTTCTTACAGAAAAATCAAGATTAATAGCTATGTTCAATTAGTGTTCTACACCAGAAGAACTTCAAGCTATTTCTGACAAAATTGTAGCTCTGTAGAAGCCTCATAAAAAAAAGACAAGTTCAAAAAATTCCTCTTTAGAATCAGAAGATTATGAACAAAGCAACGAATATATGTGCTTTGGTTATAATATTGATGATTTAATCGAAGAAGGAACTCAACAGAATTCAAAATGACTACATGGACCCAATTTTCTTGATGAATTAAAAGAATACAGGGATAAAAAATTAAAAGAAATGTTGTTCAAGTTATGCCTGCCAACAAGTAAATTATGTTTGCCAGCTTTGCCGATACTCAAAATGACGATTTGGCAAAAGCAACTTTAATAAATGCATCAGCTTTTCAAAAAGCCGGGAAGGAAGGTCAATAATTTTTTCAAGATTTTCAAGATTATCTCAAGTGGCAGATCAAAAGAATCTCATACAAGCTACTATTCAAGATTCTCCAAAATGCTTCAAGATTATTTCAAATCCGGATTCTTCAGTTGTAAATATGACTTGATTTAGTTTGTTTTCCACAAGTGAGAAAGAGCGGGAGATATTCCACTTCAAGAAAGTTTAGATTACAATCTTGTAATATTTCAAGTTTTTGATCAGTATTTTCAAAGTTTTATCATCAATAAAATTTCATTTCTTCAAATATCATATTTTGGCACTTTCTTCTTTTTATTTCATTATGTTCCCTTCTCCACAACCATTCCCCACTTGGGCCTATTTTGGTGTATATGACCTTATTAAAAAAAAGGAAAAAAAGAAAAAGAAAATGACGATATAATATTGAGTTTTAATGTTTAAATGTTACGTGTAATAAATACTTATTTTTTGAGTAATGTTTGTTTTAATAATAATAATAATAATAATAATAATAATAATAATAATAATAATAATAATAATAATTTTTTATTTTTAAGAAGATATATGAATTTAAGGATGATGTCAATTTAATGTTCTTAAAA
The DNA here is from genome assembly GCA_019097785.1 of Fraxinus excelsior. Taxonomy (NCBI): domain Eukaryota; kingdom Viridiplantae; phylum Streptophyta; class Magnoliopsida; order Lamiales; family Oleaceae; genus Fraxinus; species Fraxinus excelsior. The sequence goes on along the minus strand of CM032623.1, from coordinate 19,339,698 downwards.
ATGTGAAAGATTTTTTTGGCACTCAACAATCACCAATCGATTGCCATTCGACGACTCTAAGGTATATAAAAGGGTAAGAAGATGAATTTATTCAAACATTTTATATAATTTACATTTTTAAATTATTTACTTTTAAATTTTAAGACATTTATTATTTTCTCGCTAAAGTCATAATATGTATTACGATAGTATATGTATAACTTGTTAGACTTAGTACTAGTATGTGACGTGTGAATTAATACTAATTTTAGGATATGACACCACCTACCTACATGAATTTGATGCGTGATTTGTTGCGAGCGGTACAAGAGTTGAGCAGACAGAATCAAGTGCCTCCACCACCGCAAGACACATCTCCTTTTGTATCGGAGCCGTTTCAGCGGTTGAACAGTTTCGTAGGTACGAGCCTCCTACTTTTGACGGTGGTTCCGACCTATTGGCTGTTGATGAATGGATTAAAGGTCCAGAGCGCATCTTTCAACACATTGCTTGTACGAATGCACAGAAGGTACTGTGCGTAGAGTTTATGTTTGTTGGAGTGGCCAATCACTAGTGGAAGTCTGTCTCACACACTAAGACCAAAGAGTAGCAGCGTAACATAACTTGGGAGCAGTTTAAGGATGAAGTGATATCGAAGTACTTTCCACAGGTTTTGAGATAATTCAAGGAATCAAAGTTTCTACAGCTTAGACAGTACAACTTGTTGTTTACTGATTACGAAAGGCAATTTGAGCAGCTCTTAAGGTATGTCCCACATTTGATAGATACATAAGTTAAGAAGATAAGGAGGTTTGAAAATGGACTGATTCCAAAAATCGGCATGATTATTATGTCATATCGTTTCATTTTATATCGTAAAATGTTGGAGAGGGCTTGATGTGATCCCAATGAGGCATCAAGCGGGTGACTGATCGAAGTGCATTTTGAAGGAGTTAAGGTCGAGCTCAGGCTCAAGCCAAAGAAGCCACACAATCATGTAATCGAGCTATGGAGTCCAAAATGTTGGAGTTGACAAGCCATTGGACAAGTCTCGTGAAGGAACCGATGGCCGAAAATGATTGGAGAGCGGTCAAAACAAGAAGCCAAAACAGAGGCAAAATTGAACCATACGGCCGCATGGTTCAAAAATCCATGCGGCCGCATGGCTACAACCCGAGAATGAAATGGGCAAATTCACTTTGTCCATGCGGCCGCAAAAGATATAACCATGCGGCCACAAGGGCCAAATTCTAGGCGAGAATTTTATTTTTTCGTAAATTACCTTAATTAGTTAGAATTCCTTTTCTATTATGATTCTTGCAATATTTTCAAACTATTTCCGGTTCAAACTAGATCCTAGGATTTTTTCCATACTTTAGTATAAATAGGATTTTATTCTACATTGTAAAACAAGACTTTTGACATTATTGAGAATTAATATAACTTTGTGAGTTTTTTCCTCAAATGTTCTTGGTGGTTTAAAGACTTATATTTTGAACTTATCAAAAGGAGTAGCAGTCCTTTTGTAGCGTTCCCACTTTACAGTTCTTGTTCCGGGTAATCAACGGGTCAGATATCTAATACGTGATCTTGGTTCTTGGTACGGGTCGGGTGCTATTGTGAGACGTGATTTCTAGCTTTCTTGGGTTGGTTTCAACTTGTTCGTGGGTTCCCAAGATATATTCTTGGCTGGGTTCGTATTAGTTGGTATCAGAGATTGGATCTAGACTTCAGGTTATCTATCTTTACTTCCTAGCAATTTATTTTATTATTTGAGTAAAAAAAATCAAATTTGTTATTTTGGTTTTGGGTTATTGTTTTCGTTGTTAATTTTGCCTAGATTTATTTTAGTTGGTTGTTGAGTTAGTTGTAAAAAAAACAATAAAAAAAAAAGAGAGACAAAAAGTGAGAGACAAAAAAATGGGAGTCTCTACACTTTGAATGTCTAAAGGCAAAGCAAAACAAAAACACTATCAATTTTGAGTCATTTTGTTTCTTTTCCTTGAACTTAAATCATTACCTCAGTCTGTACTGTTTCTTTTCTTGAACTTGAGTCTATTACCTCAGTCCGTACACATATTCTGTTGATTATCCGAACTTGGACTTGTGTTGGTGTTCGCTGCGGAACTGTGATCCAATTGATTGAGATTGATTATTTCTCGAGCCATTGAGGAAGGAGGATGAGCGGTAAAAGACAGAGTGGTGAGCTTATTATCGGGTAAAAGTCAATCTTGAGTGATACACGAGTGCAAACACGTGAGGTAAATTTAATTTTTTTTCTGTTATTTTTGTCATTTATTTATTTGCAAAAAATTAAAAAAAAATGGAAGGAGATATGGATAAAGGAGAAGTAGATGCAGTGCCTAAAGGATTTTATGCTAAGTTTAGGGATAGTATGTTGGTTATACAGCATAATTTTGATCAATTAGGTTTGGCGGTTGAACAGATTAGTGGTGATGTAGATAGGCATGAAACTTTGATTGGAAGTCAATAACGGGGGACACCCCAAAGGGTTCTTTGTGGGGATAGAGGACATAGGAGAGGAAGAAATCTTATAGCCAATTTTGATGGTGAAGATGAGGCGGTAAGTGTAGGTAATAGTGACTACTATTTAGAGGCTGACATGGGACGAACGAGGAATAGAAGAGATAGGTTTGATCGGGGTGTTGATAGGGATTTGGGAAGTATTAAAATGAATATTCTAGCTTTCCCAGGTCGGAGTGACCCTGAAGCTTACCTGGAGTGAGAAAAGAAAGTGGAGTTGGTGTTTGATTGTCATAACTATTCGGAAGAGAAGAAGTTAAAGTTAGCTGTAGTAGAATTCACTGACTATGCTATCATCTGGTAGGATCAATTGGTGACTAGTCGTAGGAGGAATTTGTGTATGCCAATTGAGACTTGGGGTGAGTTGAAGACTTGTATGATAAAGTGGTTTGTACCTGGACATTATTACTGGGATTTACATCGTAAACTACAAACTCTTTCTCAGGGGTCTAGGAGTGTGGAGGATTACAACAAGGAGATGGAGGTGGCGATGATTAGGGCAAATGTAGTGAAGGATCGGGAAGCCAACATGTCTAGATTCTTGAATGATTTAAATAGGGACATAGGTAATATCGTTGAGCTACAACACTATATGGAGTTGGAGGATTTGGTGCATGTGGCTATGAAGGTGGAGAGATAACTCAAAAGAAATGGGATAGCTAGGTTTACTATGGAACCCAAATGGAGTAGTGGTGATAGGAATGATCGGTTGGAGACTAGGGGAAAGATTGAAGTACCTAAGGCTGGGGATGAGGTGAGTAAGAATAAACCAAACATTGAAAATCAAAATGGTAAGTCAAGGGATATTAAGTGCTATAAATATTTGGGCTCGGGTCATATTGCTTCACAATGTCCAAACCGACGTGTGATGATTCTACGGGATGATGGAGAAATTGAGTCGGATGAAGGGAATGGTAGTGACAGTATGCCTGAGTTGGAGAATGTTAAGGGTGAGACTTGTGTGGAGTATCTGGTGGCAGAGTCGTTAGTGGTTATGCGTGCTCTTATCACACAAATAAAGGTGGATGATGAGGAGCAGCAACAGGAAAATTTGTTTCACACTAGGTGTCACATTAACGGCAAGGTTTGTAGTTTGATTATCGATGGAAGGAGTTGTACCAATGTGGTTAGCACAACACTTGTAGAGGAGTTGGGGTTATCACTCATGAGGCATCCACAACCTTACAAATTGGAGTGGCTTAATAATTGTTGAGAGATACGGATTACCAAGAGGGCATTGGTAAATTTAAGCATTAAGTGATATAATGATGAGGTGATGTGTGATGTGGTTCCAATGCATGCGGGACATCTATTGTTGGGAAGGCCATGACAGTATGATAGGAGAGTGACGCATAAATGGTTCACAAATCGGTACAACCTTGTGATAGGTGGAACAATAATTACACTTGTACCTCTGACACCACAACAGGTCCAAGAGGACCAAATGAAATTGAAGAGTGAGCGAGAAAATAGAAATAAAGAGCGGAAAAAGGAGAGAAAGGGAGCAAAAAGTAAGGTGGTAGAGAGTGATAAAAAAAGAGTAGAGCCACATGAGGGAAAAGAGAGAGAAAAATCAGAGTGGAGAGAAAATTCTAAAGTGAGCCTCTATGTGAGAAAAGTCGAGTGTGAGAGAGCTTTGGTAAGAGTTAACAGTTTTCTCCCCAATTTCGATATTTCTCTTTTGCAGGAACTTAAAGAAGGTGAATGGGAACATACCAAGGATGATGGACGTAACAAGGTCGTGGTAACATGTCAAAATTTTACACCTAGGATAGGCTATGAACTTACATGTATGGAAATTTTTTTGCTTGTTCATGATATACACTTACTACATCATGAGATTCTAGTTTGTCACACGGAGTTAATCACATATGCTAGGCACTTAGATTGCATTCTTGGGAGTTGTATGTAAGAGAGTTTGAATTTATATCCTGATTTTCTTACATGTCATAGATTGGATTTATGGAATGTGTTAGGGTTAGGGATAATATCTACTATTTCCATTCCATGTTTCAATTTAACAAGTGTTTTTAATCTACTAACCTCGTTCAATTCAATGATCCTATTCTTTGGTGTTAGTAGTGGTTTGGGTGTAAAACAGGTGGTTACTAAGCTATTGAATCAAGTCTTGTCTGATCCAGGTGATAATGGTTGGGTGATTATGTGTACGAGGAAAAAACGAAGTCAGAGGAGGTCCATGCTACATCCTCAAGGAAATGGACCTTTCCATAGCATTGTTATGAGAATGATCAATGGATACGGATTGGTTCTTTGGGGGTAAGTTGGTGATTGTTGGCATTTTTGAAGTTTCTAATATTGCTTCGTTTGATGCAGGTTCGGATTTGAGGTCGAATCCTTTCGAAGGGAGAGGGGATGATGGGATCCTAATGATGTATCAAGCGGGCGAAGGATCGAAGTGCATTGAGGAGGAGTCAGTGTCGAGCTTGGAAAGGAGTCAGGGTTTGAATCAAGCCAAAGAAGCCACACAATCGTGTAATCGAGCTATGAAGTCCAAAATGTTGGAGTTGACAAGCCATTGGACAAGTCTCGTGAAGGAATCGATGGCCGAAAAGGATTGGAGAGCGGTCAAAACAAGCGGTCAAAACAGAGGCAAAATTGAACCATGCGGCCGCATGGTTCAAAAAGCCATATGGCCGCATGGCTACAACCCGAGAATGAAATGGGCAAATCCACTTTGCCCATGCAGTCGCAAAGGATATAACCATGCGGCCACAAGGGCCAAATTCTGGGCGAGAATTTTATTTTTTCGCGAATTACCTTAATTAGTTAGAATTCCTTTTCTATTATGATTCTTGCAATATTTTCGAACTATTTCCGGTTCAAACTAGATCCTAGGGTTTTTTCCATACTTTAGTATAAATAGGATTTTATTCTACATCTTAAAACAAGACTTTTGACATTATTGAGAATTAATACAACTTTGTGAGTTTTTTCCTCCAATGTTCTTGGCAGCTTAAATCAAAAGGAGTCGTTGTCCTTTTGCAGGGTTCCCACTTCACGGTTCTTGTTCCGGGTAATCAACGGGTCAGATCTCTAACGCGTGATCTTGGTTCTTGGTACGGGTCGAACAACGGGTCGGGTTACTATTGCGAGACGTGATTTCTAGCTTTCTTGGATTAGTTTCAACTTGTTTGTGGGTTCCCAAGATATATTCTTAGTTGGGTTCGCATCAGGGCCCATGCCATTTCATATCAGAGGACTACATTTGAGCAGTATGCCCAATAGAGTAAGGAGACATTGGAAAAAGAAAGTGGAACGATCAGAGCAATGACAAACGTAATTGGCAGAATAAAAGATCAAGTACAGGAATTAATATCGGTGGGACGAGAAGAAGTATTACACCATGTCCTAAGTGTAATAAAATCCACAGGGGTGAATACTTATTTGGAAATAGCACGTGTTTTTGGTGTGGTAAGTTGGGACACATTGCTTTAAACTATACTGAGCCTCCAAAAAAGAACGATGACAATCAGGATAAGATCAAGAAAAAGGAAGACCCGAGTTTTTGTACTGAATCAGCATGAGGTGGAACTGGATCCGAATGTGATAGCACATTTTATTATTATTCAAAACACCTATTTATGTTCTTGATTTTGCACCTTTTGTCGCTAAGCCTAACACTATAATTTCGAAAATAGCTATTCTATTATTATCTGATGTACTTGCTTACGTACTTTTTAACTCTGGGGCTATAAATTCTTTTATCTTTGCATTCTTTGTCGCTAGATCTAACTTTGTATGTGTGAAAACGAATAATGAATTAGATGTTAGCATCCCTTTAGGAAGAACTCTTTGCACAAATTAGATGACTAAGTCGATGAAGTTAGAGATTGACGGAAGGGTACTACAGTAGACTTATACATTTTAGAGATGAAAGATTTCGATGTTATTTTAGGCATGGACTTGTTAGGACTCAATCATGCGACCATTACATGTCATGAGAAATAAGTATTATTTTATAGACCGGAAGAGAAAGAGATCCGTTTCTTTAGAGCAAAATGCAAGTCTCTACCTCACCTTATATTGGCTTTGCAAACGGAGAAAATGATGAGAAATGAGTCATGCCAGGGATTATTAGTTAATATCATCAGTTCCAAATATACAAAAACAATTGTTAATGATATTGACATTGTACAAGACTTTGCAAACGTATTCCCAAAAGATCTACCCGGCATTCCACCAGATAGGCAAGTGGAATTTACAATTAACTTGGTTCCCTGAGCGGCATTAGTATCTAAGGCTCGATACAGAATGGCACCAATGGAACTTCAAGAATTGAAGTTACAATTGGAGGAGTTACTGAAAAAAGGTTTCATTTGACCGAGTATATCTCCTTGGGGTGCTCCATTACTTTTTGTGAAGAAAAAATGTGGAAGTATGAGGATGTGCATTCACTATCGAGAGTTGAACCATCTGACTATCAAAAATAGATACCCGCTTCCAAGAATAGAAAATTTATTCGACCATTCAAGGGGTACAACAATGTTTTTGAAGATCGACTTGAGGTCGGGGTCTTATCAGCTAAAGGTTAAGGTAAACGACATACCGAAAACGGCTTTCAGGACTCGTTACGAACATTATGGATTCACTGTCATGCCATTTGGTTTGACCAATGCTCTAGCTGTATTTATGGATTTACTAAAATGAGTGTTTCATCAGTACTTAGACCAGTTTGTCATAGTATTTATTGATGACATACTCGTGTACTCTAAAGATAAGAAGTAACATGAAGAACAACACCGAGTAGTACTTGAAACTTCGAGAAAAGAGAAATTATATGCCAAATCCAAGAAGTGCGAGTTTTGGCTCAATCAAGTAGGTTTCCTTGGTATGGTTACCACCCAGGGTATTAAGGTAGACCTCGTTAAAGTAGAAGCAATAACAAATTGGTCTAGACCGACCAGTGTGGGTGAAGTTCGCAGTTTCTTAGGGTTGGCTGGATACTATAGGAGATTTATTGAGGGTTTCTCGAAAATAGCATGTCCGATGACTCAGTTAACTAGAAAGGGGGTGAGGTTTCAGTGGACGGAAAAGTGTGAAAAATGTTTTCAGGAACTCAAGCAGAGATTAGTTTCGCTCCTGTATTAACATTACCTGAAGATTTGAATAGTTTTGTAATTTATAGTGACACCTCCAAGCAGGGTTTGGATGTGTTCTAATACAATATAGAAATATGATTGCTTATTCGAGACAATTGAAGTAGTATGAACAGAATTATCATACGCACAAGTTGGAACTTGCAGCGGTAGTTCAAGCTTTATAAATATGGTGTCATTATCAGTATGGAGGGAAGTGTGGAATCTATACTGACCATAAGAGTCTCAAATACTTTTTCACACAGAAGAAACTGAATATGAGACAGAGGAGATGGTTGGAGTTAGTGAAAGATTATGATTGTACAATTCTTTATCATCCGGGTAAGGCTAACGTAGTCGCAAATGCCTTAAGTAGGAAGACAGGATCGCAGTTAGCAATTTTACCCACGGTGCGGGAACACTTGATAAAGGACTTCGAGAAACTGAGATTGGAAGTCATCACACCGCCAACTCAGGATACAGTGGGAATAAAAGCATTTATGATTCAACCTACTCTTCGGGATCAAATCAAGGAAGCACAAGATAAGGGTCCATTCCTACATAAAATTAAGACTGATGTTGGTTTAAACAAACGTATGGGGTTGACGTATCTGCAGATAACACGCTAACTTTTAGAGGAAGGTTGTGTGTACCTAAAGATGAAAGCATAAGAAACGAGATATTGGAAGATGCTCATTCCACCCCGTATGCCGCACATCCTGGCAGTACGAAAATGTATCGAGATCTCCGAGATACATCTTGGTAGAGAAATATGAAGATAGGAATTGGTCTGTTCGTAGAGAAATGTATTATCTGTCAGCAGGTCAAGTTAGAACATCAAATGCCATCAGGACTATTAAACCGTTGGATATTCCAGAATGAAAATGGAACGCATAGCGATGGACTTTGTAGTGAGTTTTTCGAGATCAGCAAGAGGTCACAATGCTATTTGGGTAGTGGTTGATCGTTTGATGAAGTCTGCCCATTTTTTATCAATCAAAGTAAATTCTAATATGGAACAACTCGTACAGCTATATATCAGAGAGACAATCAGATTGCATAGAGTTCCAGTTACCATTATTTCAGATAGAGACCCGTGGTTCACATTGAAATTTTGGAAAAACTTACAAGGAGCCATGGGGATGAAATTGAAATTTAGCACTGCTTATCATCCACAGACGGATGGACAATCGGAAAGAACCATTCAAACTTTTGAAGATATGTTGAAGGTGTGTGTTTTGGATCTTTACCATAGTTGGGAAACACATCTATCATTAGTGGAGTTTGCTTACGACAATAGCTTTCAAGCCACTATAGGCATGGCTCCATATGAAGCTCTTTATGGTAGGAAGTGCAGATCCACTATCCATTGGGATGAGGTTGGAGATAATATAATTTTGGATCCTGAAATTATTGAATGAACAGTTGAGGTGGTTGATAAGATTAGAGCAAGAAAAAGACAACACATGACACACAGAAAAGTTATGATGATGGTAGAAGAAAGGATTTGGAGTTTCAGGTAGGTGATAAGGTTTTTCTAAAAGTAGCACCAATGAAGGGAGTATTGAGATTCGGTAAGAAGGGAAGTTGAGACCATGATATATTGGTCCTTTTAAAATTCTTGAAAGGATTGGCATTGTGGCCTATCGACTTGCCTTACCACCTAAACTTGCAACAGTGCATAATGTGCTTTATATTTCAATGCTTAGAAAATATGTTCATGATCCCAATCATGTCGTAAGTTACCAAACTTTGGAAGGACAAAAAGACATATCATATGAAGAAATCTCGACAATGATTCTGAATAGGAAAGTGCATCAACTTAGAAATAGAGAAGTTCATTTGGTCAAGGTTCAATAGCAAAATCATGGACTGGACGAGTCAACTTGGGATAAGGAAGATGAGTTTAAAAACAAGTATCCAAAACTCTTCGTTTAGCTAATGTAATTTCCGAGGATGAAAATATTTAAGTAGGGGAGATTGTAAGGTCCCGAAATTCATAGGAAAAGAATTAATTATTCTATATGTTTTTTTTTAATGTTTTGAAAAGTTAAGGACTAAGGTTTATACATATATTAAATTTATTTATATATGGGTCAAATATTTAGATATTGATGGAGCAAAGATAAGTATATGGATATTGGGCTTGTTAGATAGATCGTAATTAATATTTCATATTAGGTTTGAGAAAAAAGTTAATTCGAATAAGCTAGCTCCAAGTTATCGAGATTGAAAGTTGTTGTCTTAAAATATTTATTTAATTAAGTTGAGTGACACGTGTAGCATATGTTGATGGTAAATTGTTAGTTTATGTTTATTAAATAAGAATTTTGTATAAAAAAGGAAAACAAAAGTTATAAACGTGAGTAACTTGAGCCAATTACATTGAAAATTGTGTGACTATATGATTTGATAGAAAGTTTGAAGTTGTTTACATGTATATCTCTCGTCTTTTAAGGAATTAATATTGTTTACCTTAAAATAAGTGTTCCAAGTTGGGAGTTAAAGATTTATGATATATTTTACTAAATCAAACACGCATATAAACATACGGCATCAAAGAAAAAGGTTGTGGAACATGAGATTATTACTTTCTTTAAAAATAAAAAGAACTCTTTTCATCAACGAGGTAAGATACCGAGGTGCTGTTGTTTTATCCCATTTAAATTATTTTCTTCCATGTTGATGGGTTAGTATACTCATGAAAGTTAAAGATATGTTATGATATGTATGATATGACAATCTGGTACCAAATATATGATATGATATGTATTGAGCTCTTATCGATTTTCTAAGAATATGATGACGATATAATTTTTATTGACACATGTATGAAATATTTTACAACAAAACCATTTGTACAGAAATGGTTTTGCCAGAAAATCACCAGAATACTCACAATGAGGGGCCCCACCTTGTATATATATATATATATGCGGGCTCCACCGTGTCTGTTTTCTCTGTTAGCTTTCTGTGGCCATTGTTTCTGTACACGAAGTAGAGTTCAATATTTTATTTGAGATTGCACCATTAATTTGTGTCCTATTAAGTATTCCCATATATTCATCCATTTTTTTCCCTTACTCCTCACATGTTAGAACATGTCGTTGGTTGGCGGGTGATGAGGTGCGTCGTGATGTCGAATTCACGGAACTAAATAAATAATCCGATGTAACGTGACTATGAATTTATTTTTTTTAGTATTATTTTGGTTTATTTATCACATAGATCTTATTATTTGGAACAAATTTTATTTGGATATATTTTCTACATGTTTTTATTTATAATTCGTAGAACCAAATTTTTCACGTTGGGGTGTTTGTTATGTTTATTTAATCATTGAATGATATGTTTAGTAACGATTTAAATTTATAAAAATTTGGGTCGTTACAATAGATCAATGTCAACAGGTCACAAATTAGACATCACATGTCTTGTGCCCTGATAACATGTCACAGAATAGTTCACATGTCAAATATCATATTGCATAGGTAATATATTAATAGATTCAATTTCACAAGTCACATGTCATAATGCATTGTTAATATATCAATATCCATAGGTCACAGATCCAAGAGAACTGGTCACAAGCCATTGAATCAATATTACTGGTAACAACTTATATGCCACATGTCACACGTCATTATGTATATGTCATAGGTCACAAATCCAGAGAAATGATCTCATGCCATTTGATTAATATCACAGGTAATAGTTTACATGCTACATGCCACATGTAACAACAGTTCACATGTCATATGTCATAGTGCTAGGTCATAGATCCATATGAACATGTCACATATCATAGAGAACGGATACAAGCCATTGGATCAATATCACAACAATGGATCTTTTTCAATTTCTGTAATAGCAACTCACAGTTTACAAACTAATAAGTCTTTTCAATGTCACAGTTTATAGGCCAATGAATCTTTTCAATTTTTGTCATAGTAACTCACAATTGGAGCTTCAATATTGTTTCATCAATTCCAAAAAGGAAGATCCAGCAACAATACAATGTTGTGCGCCAGCAATTGTGACTTCGAAACAATTGAAACCTACTTCGGGATGATTACCAATCTCAATTTGTTACTTCTATTATCACCTTAGTTTATGACCGTTGCCTTTAGAAACGTATGCTCTACAGTGCCTATAATTTTCAATTTGTAACCTCAATAATCCAACAATTTTCAATGGGTCATATTCTAACGGTGAGAATCGAGATTATTTATTCCGGAGAGTTCTTTGTAGCTTTTCTTTTTTGTTCAATCGTCATAATTTGTTAAATTGAATAGTCCTATTTGGGATGGAAACATGTCGTAACTGAATGTTTGATTTTAGGATAAATATTTATTAGAATCTAATTTATATATACACTATGCTATTATATATATTATTTATCACATGATTTTTAAATGTTTAAAATTTATTTCTTAAAATTGAAATGGTGTATAGTAAAAACCTAATATATGTATTGTTTGTTATCTTTGTAAAATTTTGAAAAGCTTGTGGGCTTGCTCGACTTGACCTCATCACGGGAAGCCTTTGGTCAACGAGTCAAGCTTGAGTGTTCAGCCCGTGGCTAAGCTTGACTAAGTAATTTTATTTAAAGAAATTAATGCTTTATTTTTCATGAAGCTATTTCACATGGATCCACGAGTTTGTAAAGCTGAGAATATTCATGTTGCCACTGAACTTCCTCAAATATCTTTTAATTGTTATTGAACTTTAGAATGTTTTTTAATTATCATTGAAATTTAAAAAAAAATCTGATTTACTATCGAATTTACCAAAATATTATCACATCCGACACTTCGTTACTATTCATCATTTTAAAAGTTAAGAAATTAATGAACTTAATAAAATTTTATCCCATCTGTCATTTCAATTGACATGTAAATATGTCCGTTAACTTTTAAAAAAATGAGTGACGAGTGATAAATTGGATAATAACGTGGATAAATTTAGAAAAGTCCAGTTATTTTTTGGATTTTTTTTTTTTTTTTTAAAGTTTAATAGCAATTAGGAAACACTTGAGAAAATTCGATGGTTACCTGATTATTTAACTCTCAGAAAATACTACCTTAGAATAAACAGATAAAAAATAACTTAGAAACGTTTTCAATAACCGAACTTAGGGTTATGTATACCAATGGCTATTGAACTTTAAAAATTTTCTAAGTTATCGTTCAATTTTGAAAGTTTTTCGAGTTGTACCGAACTTATCGAAATATTATCCTATTTATCATTCTTTCACTCGTCGTTGTAGAAGTTGTTAGACTTAATGAACTTATCAGAATATTATTAGTTCTTCATTTCATGTGTTATGTCATCAAAATTGTTTACTTTTAAAGGAATAGAGTGACATATGAGAGGACATTTGAAAAGGTTCAGTAGCAACTGGAATATTTTACCTACCAAACTTATAACAATCTTTTTATTATCACAAATTTCTTTTTTTGTGCTAAATTAATCATTGAGTTTTTATTACAATTTTTAGTTTAAACACTTACTATTAATACACATCTCCAAATACACGAACACAGATCTAAGAGAATACACAAAAATCACTACTAATCTAACCAAATCGGCATCAAGATTTCTTCAATCTTAGGCTCAGTCAATTGTACCCATCTGTATCATCAAAGACGCACCAAACAAACCCAAAACCCTCACCAAACCAGACATGAGTGAAGTTACTTCAATGGCCAGAAGAACCCACACCACACCAATCGACCTACTCACTAAGAAATCACATAAATTCCTTTTCCACTTAGAAAAAGAGTTCAACTACATAGAAGTAGAAGATGACTGGTGTGCTGTCGTAGACACTCAAAAATAGTCTTTAAACCTCTAAAACTAATGTAGTAGTGGAAGTAAGGGTCGATCCCCACGAAAAGTGTGTAATTCAGTATTTTGTGCTTCGTACAATTATTATGAGGTTTTTGTATGCAAATAATTATAAGTGACGCAATAAATAACAATGAAAATTAAATTAATGAAAATAATCAAAAGACTAACCTTGGTTCAAGTCAATATCCACATTCGAAAATTCACAATTGATCATAGATGTAAAGATAATTCAATTCATATTTTGAATATTCACCATTGGAATAATTTTCCTATTTCTCCTTAATTTTAGTTAGTTAGAAACCAGCGTTCTAATTAACCCTAATTATTAAATAACCCCATACCAGTGCTCAAGATTCAATTTAATAACAGCTTTACACAATAGAGAAATCGATGAACTAGATAACATAAACACCAACGGTTGCATTCAATCTATTTAAACGTTCTTCTTAAGATTCAATAACCTCTATCGCAGAAAATCATCAAATCCTAGTGTTTCACAAGTTAAAGGAATCAAATAATTACGGATTTGATATTTAACTTAGCGGTAGATTGCAACGAATAATAAACTAGTAGGCCTCCTAGCAATTAAACATAACAATCATGGAAATAAGTGCAGAAGAATATTCAATAATAAAAAACATGAATTAAATTAAGAAAAATCATTTAGATCTCATAATATGTAGTTCCGAGGATTCAATCTCCTTCGACCAAGTGTAAAAGTTTAGTTACAATTCATGAATCTAAGAGAAAAATAGAGAAGAATGGAGTTTGGAGGCGTTCTGTACGTTCTGGTTCTGTTCTAGGGTTTTAAAATATGTATTTATACTTGTTTCCATAAGTAGTTGACTTAAATTCGGAAACCAAAATTCGCGTCCCTGAAATGAAAGATGCGGCCGCATGTAACAAATGAACTCAGCCTTCAAACTCTCGGAAGTGGTTTGTGCGGCCGCATGGTTTTACGAAACTTTCTCCCGGACAGCTTTCAGTATTTTGGTCATTACTTTCTCTACTAATGTCCAATTGAAGTGATTCAAGATGCTTTGGAAAGCTAACTCGGAGGGATACAACGTTACTTCAGAAACTATCTTCGAATTCGATCCCTTTCTATGTCCAAAATTGGTCCCAATATAAGGCTGAAAATCGATGCAAAATTTTTCAGCTTGAAAGTTGATATGTTATAATGTCTTGGCTATATTTAATCCATTTGAATCCTTTCTTCATCCAATTGACATCTAACACTCTTGAATCTTTATCACAAGGTTAGAAAAAAGTTTATAATATTTGCACTTTAGTCCTTGAACTTTCATCTCTTTTCACTCTGGTCTCTTTTCACCTATTTGTTCCAAATTACTCCATATCTATAGAATTGCCACATAAATCAAAATATGAGCGTAATGAGTACATTTTAGCACAAAATAAATATACGATCACATAAAATAAGGAGGGAAAAATATTCATTTTACATTTCTATCAATGACAGAAAGAGAGGACGAAGAAAAAGGGTTTAATTTAATGTTCTAGACCAAGAGGCGTACCGTAGAAGAATAATCTAATCACCCGTAAAGTAATAGGAAATATATCATTTATACACAGCGCCAACTACTGATCTAAAATGATCCCAATGGACCAGAGCAACTGACACTCTCCATTCAAAACAACACTAAAAGCATGCCTTGAATATGCGAGTTATCCGGCTGGTTTGGGGCTGGGATTGTGGGCTATCTCAATGTGGCTATTCGGCAATTTTTAATCCGTCTAGGCTGAAGGTCATTTTATCATCGCCTAAAGTTGGACTGGACTTAAAACTAACCAGTATCAATGTTCAATAGTATCAAACAAGACTTAAACTTGCTTAAAGACAATACCTTGGTTCCCATATTAGATGGATCGTACTGAGTAGGAATTTTCTCATGTAACGCTTCTTTAGAAATTACATCTCTAATAAAATGTAATTTAACATCAATATGTTTGGTTTTTTCATGGAAAATAGAATTTTTAAACAAATGTATTGCACTTTGGCTATCAGAAAGTTCATTTATTTTAGTTAGCAAGCTTTTAAGCCATAAATCTTCCTTAATGGCTTCATTAGTAGCCACATATTCAACCTCAGCAGTTGATAGAGCAACAATCTGTTGAAATTGATATTCCCAACTAATGCAAGTATCACATGAAGTAAACATATATGCAGTTTTGGACTTTCTTTTATCCATATACCCAACAAAATCAACATCTACATATCCATTAAATACAACACCTTCATTGCATGCTTAAAATAATAGCCTTTGTTTGAGCCACATTAAAATTTTCATTTTCATTTTTCTAGTCATTTTCAATCACACATTCTTTAATAAAAATAATATTTTTCATCACATCAATAACTTTTCCTTCTTTTTCAACCACACATTCTCCATCAATCTACTATTCCAGAATACATTCTTCTAAAATAATGTGGTTCATACACACCCATAGTCCTAATTGTGAAGTTCCCCTCAAATACCTCAAGAGCCATTGTAAAGCTGTTGAATGTTCAAGGCCAGGATTGACCATAAACCTACTCAGGGCACTAATAGCATGAGCTATCTGGTCTAGTACATACCATAGTGTACATAACAAATCCCACAACATTTGTGTAAGGTACTTTTTCCATATACTTAACATCAGATTCATTTATAAGGCATTGCTCTTTACTTAGTTTGAAATGAATCGCCAAAGTTAAGATAACATATTTGGATTCATGCATAGCAAATTTTGATAACGCATTTTCCACATAAGAAGTTTATTTCAAAACAAGTAACCTTTTGGCCTATTTCTTATAATATACATACCTTACATTTTTCTAGCATGTCCCGAATCTTTCATTTCAAATTCAGAATTCAAAGATCTTTTAATATCATGAATGTCATGTCCAATAAGTAACATATCATCCACATACAACAATAGATAAACAATAACAGCATCTCTGTTATTTCTTTTAAAATACAAACAGTGGTCAAAAGAGCTTCTAATAAAGCCAGTTGAAGAAAAAAAGTATTAAATCTTTTGTACCATTGTCTAGGGAATTTCTTCAAACTATATAAAGACCTTTTTAATAGACAAACATAATCAGGTGTATGTTTATCCATAAAGCCATGTGGCTGTTTCATATAGATAGTCTCATCTAAGTCTACATGTAGAAAAGTTGTCTTAACATTCATTCATTCTAATCCCAAGTCATAATGGGCAGCAAAAGCTAACATCACTCTTATTGTAGTATATTTGATAGCAAATGAAAAAATTTCATGGTAATCCATTCCCTATTTTTTTTATAAACCCCTTAGCAACTCTATAAATCTATTTGTAGTCAACAATGATTTTATTTTTAGGTTTAGGAACAAGTTTCCAAGTCTGATTTTTAAGCAAAGAGTTCATCTCATTTCCATAGCAGACTGCCAATTTCTAGACAACTGGCTCTCTATAGCTTCTTCATAAAACTTTGGCTCCTTAAAGGCTAGGTTTTGATATGACAAAACAACAAGGGAAATGTAATCTTTATACCTAGATTGTTCCCTAATTTCCCTCCTAAAGCTGTCCCTAATTAATTGATAATCATCTAGAGTTTCATGTTGTTCCTCCTCATTCTCATGGACACTACCTCTTGCACTTAACTCTACAGCACCAAAACCATCACCATTAGACCCATTCTCCACTTGGATCTGATGGGTAGGTTCAATGGAAGGCTCAAGCTCCACCTGGAGCTTAGTCCCACTCCATTCTCCAATCTCAAAATTACTCTCAATTTCCTTATCATTGAGACAGGGAATGTCGTTTTCAATAAAAGTAATAGCCCTGGTGGTAATGATTTTGAATCCCTTAGAATATTTGGCCTATAACCTGTATCCTTTAACCCCATCAAGATATCTCAAGAAAACATACTTTTGAGCTCTTGGCTCAAGCTTACCAACACTTTAGTGAGAGTAGACAGCACAACCAAAAATTTTCATATGAGAGTACTCTGAACTCTTCCCAGATCACACTTCTTCAGGTATCTTACCATTTAGTGCACTGGAGGGTGTTCTATTAACTATATAAGATGTTGTCATTACAACTTCTCCCCATAACACTCTGGGAACTTTATAACTAACCATCATATACCTGACCTTGTCTAAAAGAGTCATATTCATCCTCTCAACTACTCCATTTTGTTGAGGGGTATAGGACATTGTTTTGTGTCTTTAAATTCCATTGTCTTTGCAAAACTGATCAAATTCAGCATTACAAAATTCCAAGCCATTGTCGGTTCTAAAATCTTAACCTTCTTGGCAGTTTGGTTCTCTATTAGAATCTTCCATGATTTAAACTTCTCAAAGGTCTCAGATTTTTGCTTAAGCAAGAAAATCCAGACTTTCTTAGAATAATCATCAATTAGGGATATGAAATACCTATTTTCTCCTTGAGTGATGGTAGATGAAGGACTCCAAAGGTCAGAATGAATGTATTCAAGAGTAGAAGTGGATTTATGGTTTCAAGTATTAAAATGTAGCCTATGTTGTTTCTCTAAGGTGCAGTCCTCACAAAAAGAAATTTTCGACACACAATCTTTTCCAAATACTCCATTCTTGTAGAGAATTTGAAGTCCATTTTCACTCACATGGGCTAATATTTTATGCTATTTTAGGGTAGAATCAGACTCAATACTAGCAGCTTCAGTACTATGCTATTTATAACTACATCAGCCTTAGTGACATAATACCATTTCTCTTAAAACTCTTAAAAATGACAAGTGCTCATTTCATCACCTTTAATAAGCCATTTCAAAGTTTACCTTACATGCATATATCATCTAGATCCCCCATAGAATTAAGGTTCTTATTCAAGTCACGGACATATCTAACTCTTTCAAGAGTCTATCTATATCCATTATCAAACCTTAAGGTAACATTTCACCTCCATTCATAACATTGAAATTTTCTAACGATTGTTTCCTAGATGTCATATGAAAAGTACATCTAGAGTCGAAGATCCATTCTTGGTTCTTGATTACTTTGACCTTCGTGATTTCATTTCTACCTATTCTTAGGCCTGCCTCTAGCAAAAGACTCTCAAATATATTCCCATGTTTATGAGATTTTAGTTCCATTTCCTTACTTTTTAAGGAATTGATGACAATATTAGGTGTAAAGGTGTCTCTGCCATATTTTATGACAATCTTGACGTCCTTATAAGTTTTTGAAATTTCATTTAGGACCACAACCTTTTATTCCTCAGATACCTTATCCCCTGAGTTAATAATGTCCCGAACTAACTTATTGAAGATATCTGTGTTATCATCTAAATCATTGGAAGAATCAATCTTAAAACTAAAAAATCTTTCTAGGAGAAATAACTTATTAGGCAATGATTTTGCTAGGAAAAGTTCTTCTAACTTATCCCATAGTTCCTTAGTTGTGTCGTTTTTTACCAGCTTTTCTTAAAACCTGATCACATAAATGCAAAATGATAAAAGTATAAGCTAGTTCATCCATTTCCTTTTTCCGATTATCATTCATGGATTCAGGAAATTCTATAGTGATTGCTTTGGAAACCTTTTATTGAACTAAAACACTCCTAATCTTTTGTTGCCAAATGGGGAAATCACATTTTCTATTAAAAATATCAAGTTCAAAGGTGGAAATTGCCATTGTATCTTACTGCTTCCCTCTTTTAGAAAGAAACAGAGTTAAAGATTATAATGCGAAATTTTTTTAAGAAAAGGAATATAATAGTGACTACAATAAGAAGAATCTCAATGATCACCGTAGAAATACCAAATATAAAATACAAGTACAGAAACTTTCAAGTTTTTGTTACGTAGTAAATAGTAAAATCACATGAATCGATAGAATAAAAGTACTGCACAAGTTATATCAGCAGGTTAAAACCAAACCAATACCCAAGTTCACCAGGATTCCCCGAGACTAAAGTTCTCAGGTCAAGGCTCAACTCATGTACAGATCTGATAATAACTCAGAAACCAAGATTACACAAAAATAAGAGGCAGAATAATATTATATTGAATTAAGCATTGTTATTATCAAAAAAAGACTCCAAGAAATATTAATTTTGAAACAAAAAATATGGAAATAGGGTTAGAAAAAATGCAAACTAGAATGGTGGTCCTGTAATATGACCACCTAAACGTTTTCCTTACAAGAGGTCACAGGCGAGTATCAAATAGGTTTAGGTTTTCACACATGAAACCCACATTTAGAGTTTCACCTCCAGAAACACAAAGAAAACCAAAGGTTCCCTTTCCGATCATATTACTGGTACCAAGATCTATACTAGAAACCACTAGATCTAGAAAAATATAGACCTAGGGTTTTGATAAATTTCAAATCGATCCAAGTTTATCACTTGAAAATTAATTTTCTAGTGACAGAAGCTCGATCGAAGCCTCTTTACATAACAATGCAGGCTCTGATACCACTATTAATACAGATCTCCAAATACACAAACACGGATCTAAGAGAATACACAAAAACCATTACTAATCTTACCAAACCGGCTTCAAGATTTCTTCAATCTTAGTCTCAGTCAATTGTACCCATTTGTATCATCAAAGATTGACTGGACAAACCCAAAATCCTTACCAAACTAGAGGTAAGTGAAGTTACTTCAATGGCTAGAAGTACCAACACCACACCAATCGACCTAATCACTAAGATATCACATAAATTCCTTTTCCACTCAGAAAAAGAGTTCAACTACATAGAAGTAGAAGATGACAGAAAGAGAGGACGAAGAAGAAGTGTTCAACTTAATGTTCTAGATCAAGAAGCGTACCACAGAAGAATAATCTAATCACACGTAAACTAATAGGAAATATATTATTTATACACACAACACCAACCATTGATTTGAAATGAATCCAACGGATCAGAGCAACTGACACTCTCTCCATTAAAACAACACTAAAAGCGTCATTTGAATATACGAGTTATCCAGCTAGTTTTGGGCCATCTTAATGAGGTTATTGGGCAAGTTTTAATGACATTACAGCCCAACACTTACCTTAGTCTTTCAAAAGTTACTAAATCATTGACTTGTAGACCAAATTTATTATATAGCTTGAAAAGTTCGTTAATGCATTGATTGTCATTAAATCACCAAAAATGCTTTCATTCTTGAAATGGTACTTTACAAATGCATTGATGTTTTAGAGAAGAATAATAATAGCGAACTATCAATCTTAGCAGGCTCGATTTGATTGGCAAAGCTATGTGTGGCCCATATTAATGAATGTCACATATTAATGAATGTCATCATATGTAAGTATTGTCATTATATACGTGTTTATAGCTAGTTTACTAGCCATGTGAATGGAAAGCTTGCTTAAAGGCTCGTGTACTTAGTGTAGGGTTCCTCTAGACACTGCATTGTGATGCATATCGAGCAATATTATTTTGGTAACTTGAACACTGAAACTATGTATTAAATGAATTTTATAGAGATGGCATAAAATCTGTTATATTGATATCACAGGGGCCTTGCCCCGAACAGGACAGAGATTCCTCACCTTATTGGGTTCATGGGGGTGAGAATGGGCTAAGGGTCATTGTCGCAAGACAGGGCAGGTAAGAGCGGGTACCCTTGCCCCATTTAAAGTTTATTTCAAAATACAATTTTTTTTATCACAAAAGAAAAAAGAAAAAAATATCATCAATTCTAGAGGAAACATGATTTTTTTCTACAATTTGAAGAAAAAAAGTAATCATTTTCATAAACTAAAATTTTTTAAAAATAAAAGTAAAAATAAAACGTGACCATAAACGGGGCACGAAACTTGCTCTCGCCTCAAACTTGACCGCCCTAACTTAATTGGATATGGAGGCGGGACAGAGAAATAAAAGTACTCGACGGGTTGGGGGATGGCTACCCTGGTCCCGACCATCCCCATTGCCATCTCAAGCTTTTAGACCATAATCTTCCGTCTTGAAATTCGAAAGTAGTTTTAGTGCTTAAATTAAAATGAGGACAAAGCTGAGGGACCAATTAATGGTGTGTTTGAGTTATAATATTTTGGAAGAATGTATTATGGAATTGTAGATTGATGTATAATGTATGGTTGAAAAAAAATGTTATTGATGTGATGAAAAATATTATTTTATTGAAGAATGTGGTTGAAAATAAATAGAAAAATAAGAATACAAATTTTAATGTATACTAAGCATGGGCTGAAAAACAAAAGTTTCAATTTTAAGGTAACAATACATAAATAAGGTTTTTTAATATCACCATTTCAAAATTAAGGTTTGAGGTTTGAAAGTTCAAAAATCAGGTTTTCATTAAATTTTTTTTATGAATGAATGAATGAATTATATATTTTATTAATAAATATATAAAGGTCACAGATCTATTCAATTTAGTCACAATTCAAAAATTTAAAGGACACAATTAAAATTTTTTATAGGTCACATTTCGTTCATTGGTTACAAATTAAAAATTTAAAAGTCACAATTTGTTCATCGGACACAAATCACAAAATTAATAAGTCACACAATTTATTTTATGGTCACAAATTACTTTTATTGATCACAACTTAATAAATTTGTAGGTCACAATATTTATTTGTCATAATTTATTCTTTATTGGTCACATACTAACCAATTTATTGGTCACAATCAACAAAACATTTGTGACCACCACCAACACAACACCACAGTTGTCTCTGTCGTCGTCGCCGCCGCCGCCACCACCACAAAAACATACCATCGCCGCCAACACCAACACCAACACCAACACCAATACCACCATAACCACAACCATCACTTCCCAGCAACAAAATCACCGTTTCAAACATCGTAGCCAACATTATCACCACCACCACTACACCAATATAGCCGCCGCCACCACCGCCTCTGTCGCGACCCACCCTAACCCTAATCCACTACACCCACCACCAAAACAACAGGACCCCACCGTCATCCATCTAGAACTACATCCCCGCCAAAACACACAACCACCGCACCACCCCAAAACAACAAGACCTCGCCACCACCTCCTCACTAAAACGCACAGAACCACCGCACCATGCCAAAACACAGAACACCGCAACCGCATCCAAATCGAAAAAAACCCTCCAGATCGGAACCACCGCACCCAACCCCCACCACCGCATTCAAAATCGTTGCACACCTCGCACAGATTACAAACCTCCACCACCACCACCACCACCTTCAACACGTGCTCCCGTCGAGGAGCCCACCATTACCACCTCAACAGCCGCATCCACACCAATTTCAGCCTCCCCCACTTGATTTTCATCAGCACCACACTTTGTCGACATCGACGGCGAGGATAGCAGCGGCGACAGGAAGAAGAGAGAGGCGATAGAGAGAGCAGGAGACGTGAGAGGCGAGAGATGAGAGAGCTGGAGAAGTGATTGGTGATTTTTTAGAGTTTTGATAATTATAATTTAGATAGAAATTAATTAATATTTAATATTTAAAGTGAAATACCTGATTTTTGTATAAATAAATTTCAAACTTGATTTTTGTATAAATAAACTCCAAACTTGATTTTTGAATTGAAGAATTTAAAATCAGAGGGTAGGTGTAATTTCCTCCAATTTTAATGCTTTGTGCGAGGTTATAAGGCCATGTGAAACTCTCCGTGTACACGAGTAATTATTCAGATTATAGGCCCCACTGTGAGGGCCACTGTGAAACTCTCCCTGTACACGGGGAATTATTCAGATTATAATGTCGAGTACACTCCAACGTTAACTTGCAAAAACAACGTTTATTTTTCAAAATAAACGCAAAGAAAGCCAGCAAAGCACAAACCAGAGGACAGACGGATAGAGAATATATTCTCTCCCTCTGTAGAGAGAAAGATACAACGACGTCGTATATTCTCTCTCTTCTCCTCCGGCAATGGAGCTAATCTCTGGGTTTCCTGCATTGTCGGTAAAAATGGCGGATCAGACCCTTTTGGCTTCCATTCTTGCTCTTCTTTTTGGGTTTGTGGTGTTGTATCGTTTAGTTTTCAAGAAAAACGGAGAGACAGAATCAGAATCCTCAGCCACCACCACTACCACCACCACCACCACCGTCATTTCCAGATCCAAGAACAGTGCCGACGTCATAATTGTCGGTGCAGGCGTCGCCGGCGCCGCCCTTGCTCACACCCTTGGAAAGGTACGCTTTTGCTAATTTTCCGTGTTATGATCTCTTGGTTATTTATTTTTATGATAATTAATTATGGTACCTGTCCACCTGAGATTATTTTGTTTAGTATAGAGATTATTTTTGCTTAATGTAACTGACAACATTGTTTTTGAGGTAAATTTCATTTGACTTTCTGGTTTTTAGTCTCATTTTTGGGTTCTTGCTTGTATTGGTCATTTCGTTGATGATTTCGTTTGTAATTAATCTTGTGATTCTTGAATGTTGAGGAACAAAAATAGCAGAATAAAGATATCAAATTTTTGAAATTTGTTTGCATCTTGTTTATCTTGCTCGATAATCTCGTATTGCAACTTGTCTCGACTGAAAGCTTTGGGAATGAAAGATTCAACTGCAAAATGTTAAGCATTAAGCTCTAATTTCCTTCCCGGGAGTAAAAATAAATGAAATGAAAAACGAAATATACCCACATGCCAACATATAGATTTATAGCGGTTGACTTGTAGCTTTACTATGACAAAGGAGATTATTAAGTTTTCCTCACACCTGTGTCTTATTCTGAAAAAAATCTCCCTCAGCTTCCATTTTATAAGGAAACTGGCGACCCAATGCAAAAATATGCATTCTCATTTTACCTTTATGACAAGAAAAAACTTCAACAGGAATGGATAAGTGAATAACATAATTTGGCTCCACATATTCCAACCAGAACTCATGTTTTTGTTGGACTTCCACTTGCAGGATGGACGCAGGGTGCATGTGATTGAAAGGGACTTGAAAGAGCCCGACAGAATTGTTGGAGAACTTCTACAACCAGGTGGCTACCTCAAACTAATTGAGTTAGGACTTGAAGGTAAATCTTGCTGCGTTGTTAACTTGTACATATCTCAAGGCCGCGTTTATACACAAATATCTGTGATTGTTATTCAATTTCTCTATCGACTTATGGATTTCTCTCCAAAATTTGTGTTGCTGAAAAGTTGATGTTTTTTGTACAGATTGCTTGGAGGAAATTGATGCTCAAAAGGTGTTTGGTTATGCTCTGTTCAAGGATGGAAAAGCCACTCGACTTTCTTATCCTTTGGAGAAATTTCACTCTGATGTATCTGGAAGGAGCTTTCACAATGGACGCTTCATACAGAGGATGCGCGAAAAAGCTGCATCTCTCCCCATGTATTCACTTGTGTCTTCTTCTTTTATTGGTGCCAAGGGATCTTACCCAATCAGAAGATTTTACGTCACTACTTTTTTTTAAGCCGGTCTTTGGGCCAATTGATAGTTACACCTTGCCTCTTGCTATTTGACAGTGTTCAATTAGAGCAAGGGACTGTCACGTCTCTTCTTGAAGAAAATGGGACCATTAGAGGTGTCCAATACAAAAATAAATCCGGTGAGGAGTTGAAAGCGTATGCACCTCTAACTGTCGTATGTGATGGCTGCTTTTCTAACCTGCGACGCTCTCTTTGCACCCCGAAGGTGAGGGTTACTAAACTTTTAATTTTTCTATTAGTTTGTCGCTTCATTCTGTCACGGAAAATTGCACAATTGGTCCCAACGTATTGCAAGAATAACGAGTTGGTACCCAATATTTACAAGTCAGCCTTTTATTATATTTTCAGAATCAGTCACTCAGCATGGAAACCATCCAAAATTAGCTAATCGTTACGTAATTTTATGAAGGTAAGTTTTTCTTTTCTAACTGGGGCTGGTATCCAGAACTTGAGGCCATGTGACGGTGAAATGAGAATTTGGACGATTTCCATTGTTGGGGGACTGTTGCACAACAATAATGACCAACTTGCTTCTCGACTTTAGATTGGGACCATTGGTGCAATTTTTCCCCTTTCTGTTAACGTGACTGGATTTCTTTCAAGCACCATCGAAAGTTTATCTGCATTGGTGCTATCTCGTTTCTCTTGGGACTTACCAGCATTATCATATTGTATGCTAAAGGTGGACGTGCCTTCCTGTTTTGTTGGTCTGGTCCTGGAGGACTGTCAGCTTCCTTATGCAAACCATGGGCATGTTATTTTGGCTGACCCATCACCTATATTGTTTTACCCCATAAGCAGCACCGAGATTCGCTGTCTGGTTGATGTTCCTGGTCAAAAGGTCCCTAATATATCAAATGGTGAAATGGCCAAATATTTGAAGACCACAGTCGCACCCCAAGTAAGTATAGTTAAGAACTTGTGGTGGCATGTTTAGCATGGAGGAATGAACGGGACGACTAGACAGCTTTTAGAATGGAAAAGAAGTTAAAAATCTAGTTCATTACACTTTTGAGTCCTGCATACGAAACATGCTCTTACTGTTTTCTGCTGGTGCTCTAGGCTGATAGTTTATACTATTGTATTAGGTCCCTCCTGAACTGCTCGATGCATTTATTTCTGCTATTGAGAGAGGAAATATTAGGACAATGCCCAACAGAAGCATGCCTGCTGCTCCGCATCCTACTCCTGGGGCTTTGCTCATGGGGGATGCGTTCAACATGCGCCACCCATTGACTGGTGGAGGAATGACTGTTGCATTCTCTGATATTGTTGTACTGTGCAATCTTCTTAGGCCTCTGCCTGATCTCAATGATGCACATACTCTCTGCAAATATCTTGAATCCTTTTACACCTTGCGGAAGGTGAGTCGTTAAAAATGATGGACAATGAATTAATATCCGTGTGAGCATGTTGTTCTAGTCACTCATGGTGTGTTCGCCTTAGCTTTAAACTAAGTAAAACTTTGTTTTTGGATAAATGGGATTTTTAAGCTTAGCCGAACATGCTCTGATGTATTAGTATTGTCTTCTCATTTTGAATATTTCAATTTTCAGCCTGTGGCATCCACTATCAACACATTGGCAGGGGCACTTTACAAGGTCTTCAGTGCATCACCTGATCGAGCACGGAATGAGATGCGCCGGGCATGCTTCGACTATTTAAGCCTTGGAGGTGTTTTCTCAAACGGGCCAATATCATTGCTTTCGGGGCTGAACCCACGGCCATTGAGCTTGGTCTGTCATTTCTTTGCAGTGGCAATATTTGGTGTTGGACGGTTGTTGCTGCCTTTTCCATCTCCCAAACGCATATGGATTGGAGCCAGATTGATTTCTGTAAGTACTGTTTCTTTCCCGTGTTATTTCTTTCTTCTCTCATACTTTTTCGCACAATTATCTATCCCTGATTTGATTTCATCAATGCAGAGTGCATCAGAAATAATCTTCCCAATTATCAAAGCAGAAGGTGTGAGGCAGATGTTCTTTCCAGCAACTGTTCCTGCATATTACAGAGCTCCTCCTGCCAAGTGAGTTTTGAAAGCCGAAGTAGAGAGTACTGATGTCATATTTGGTAGTGGATTGAACTGGATAGTTTTGGATCCTTGACAATTTTATGAAAGAAAAAAAAGTTCAAATCAGTCATTTGTATTATCCAATCTTGTTCAATCCTACACGAGTACGAAACACATTAAGTCGAGTTTGTGTCAGCATTTATGCTTAAAGTAATGAGGAGAATAATGGGCGTTTTCAAGCATCAATGTCGACTTCGTCTCATTTTTGTACTCAAGAGTCCTTCCTTTGTTTTCCCTCTCATTGTATTGATTGCATTTATTTTGTTCTGAGTCTCTGACTACATAAATTTGATAAATAATTTAATGCTATCATATTATTTATCATGACATTGGATCATTATAGTAAATAACATAAAACCATCTTGAAAGGTACTAAAAAAAAGTCGACATTGACCTTTCATTACAGCAAATTGACATTCAAAAGCATTTCATCAATAATTTCCCCAGGACGATTTTGTGCAAGGCAGATTAACGTCAACAAAATTCTATTATTGTAAAACAATATAAATCGACTCATTCAAGTGGGACAAATCCGCTTAATGTAAATGTCTCTTTCCCATTTGATTAGCACTACAAACTATAAATACACCAGCAGCTCCAAACTGAAAAATTCTGCCAGGTTCTTTGTCGTCGCTGTCCTGTACAACACGAAAAGCTAAAAACATGTATGGTATTCCCAGAACATCGTGTAGATATTTCTTGTTAATGCTGGAGACTATGACACCATGAATTGAGTGTTCAATCTCTGATGTAGCTCTCCTATTGTTTTTTATTGTTCTTCCGTTCTGATTTAATAGCCTCGTAAGACACCATAACTTCCTTAAATTTTGCTTCAGCAACCTCTGCAAACAAAATACAACAGATCAATCATCCAATTCAAATGGCTGATCAAGCAAGCAATAATTAGTTCAGAATAAATATAAAACTTCTATATCCATCTTGAATTCACACCTTTGTTATTCTGATTCTGATCAGGGTGAAGCTTCTTCGCCTTTTCCCTGAAGGCCGACTGCATTGCAAAGCAACATTTGATGCGTGTGTATGAGAGAGAGAGAGAGAGAGAGAGAGAGAGAGAGAGAAAAATAAAATACGCTCCCGTTAAAACAAGTGAAGAAGCAATTTGCAGCAAGGATGTTGGTCACAACTCACAACTGAGAATAGGCAGTCATTAATCATCATTTGAACTTCACAAACCAGCAATGACTAAAATTTGACAATAGCGGATTGTGAAAAAAGACAAGTCATTGATATCGGACTTCAGCATGAAAAAAGCAGCTTAAATGGGAATAGCTGTACTGACAAATATATAGTACCCGCTCCACGATAAGCACAAGGAAAGTGACAGAGATATATACACAGATGGTAATTCAAACTATTTAGGAGAACGAGACAATGAAGACATTGCATTACAGTGGCAACAATATCATCTTTGAAAATTATGTCTACAATCAGTAAACATATGATGCACTAACATCCCCTAAAACAGTTAGCACGAATTTCTGAGCTGATGCTGGTGCCATTTTAAGTTTTTTCTTTTGAAGGGAGATGTAAAATTCAAATTCCAGCATTGATATTTGTGTCATATATCACCCATGCACATCTACAGAAAGCGAGAAACTGTGGTCGATAGTACAAATGAAATTCAATCTGAGGTGCTCAATGAAGGCCAAAGATATATTATTGTTTTTCAGTAGGTCGGTAGTGGTAACATTACAAGGCTAGCTGGTAATTTTCCATGGTTGATTATCTACAGTAACAGAAAGGTGAACATGGCTAAGGGGGTCAATATATGTGTTGGCAATGACATTCCATTGGAGGTTATGGTGACTAAGAAAGGGCGAGAAACAAAGTTAGGGTTTCTATTTGTGTTTAAACTGTTTTCCTTTCGGTTGTGGAGGATCAACCCATTTGATGCTTGATCTGGTTATTTTGCATCCACAGGGCCGCAGAGATGTGAATTTGGTCATAACCTGTTGAGGGTGATGATGTCACCCAATGATGATTCATGTTAGGAGCTGTTTGTATTTGATTTCAAGTTGGGGGACTGTTGGGTTAATAATTGCATGTGGTCTTAGAGATGGAATAGGTTCCATATTTGACAATTGAAGCTTTCCTTGTTATATCTTCGTGAGTTTTCAGAAATGCATCACAGAAAGTCAAAAACTAACATAGTTTTAATTCTTATAAAAAAAAAAACTAGATCAACTATTAAATTAGAATGGTGGAAAACAGATCAAAATAATAAGCCCGGGTTTGACAACCATTAAAACAAGATTTTTTTTTTTCTCAAACTCATTTTCAACCGCACATCTCACAATAAAATATTCCACATGTAAATTCAAAACTTTTTCCAACTTTTTAGTCACACATTCTCCAAACAATCACTATTCCAAAACTCATTTTCCCCCAAAAAAACTCATTTTAATGGTTGTCAAACAGGGGCTAAAGTTCAGGCTACTCTTTACGGAAAAAGAGTGCTATAAGAAAGCATCTTATCGTCGGAAACAGCAGAGAACATATTGACAACCCTCTAATTCTATTGAATTCTACATTTCTCTCGTATTTTGATATTTGTGCATCCAGTTTTACTTAGCAATTAGCAAAGTTCCATAAGTTTGTAAAAATATGATTGCCTTGGCCAAACAATCTATATTTATGTATTCTACTTATATTTTATTCCTATATTTCAAATTGAATGTTTTGTCCGACATTGTTTCCTTCTAATCAAATTGATGGTTTTCCAAAGCCATACTTCAACATTTGTTCGCTTAAATCTAAAAATCTTTTGAAAACAGAATTGTATTTTCTACAAAGTTTATTACTATAACGTGGTTTCTCCAAAAATATATACATGGATATGTTAATATCGCTTTGGGGAAAAGCAAATACAATCTGATGATGACCAAAAGTATTGGTGATGTGATTTATAGAAGTTACATACCCAACTAGATACAACTTCATCATATTGAACGGTCAGAAATATTATGGTGGAGGTAAAGAAGAAATGAAAAGTTTTAAGTTTCATTCCTTAGTTCCTAACCATCTAAAGGAGATGATCCAATTTCTCCTCTCTTATTGTATATTTTTCAATTTTTACTATTTCCTCCATAAAATAAAGACGACGAAAGATTAGTTACTTGAAAAGTTTTAAGTTTCATTCCTTAGTTCCTAACCATCTAAAGGAGATGATCCAATTTCTCCTCTCTTATTGTATACTTTTCAATTGTTCCTATTTCCTCCATAAAATAAAGACGATGAAAGATTAGTTACTCTCCAAAAAGAGCCAATGGGGACACATTGGTTCAATTGAGTGAATTAAAGCATAATCTTTAAGCATTTCTTGTCAAGGCTCAAGCCTTGAATCAAACACAAGCCTCAAGGCAAATGTGCTGCTCACTGTTGCCCAGTTTGGGCTGTTCTTTACCAACTTCAACTTTTTGGGAAGATTTTATAATAGCTCAAACATTTTGAACAGTTTTAAGCACATAACGACTCAATCCTAGAAACTACAAAAAATGTGATTTAGAGAATAGAGAATGGTAGTAAAGAACTTATAAATGCCTTAGCCCTCTATTAAGTGTGACCCCACAACCCATTAGTCTTGTTGCAGCTTTGCTCAAGCTATAAGAGTCAGGAGTAGCAGGTAATTTCACTCCTCTTCCTTTTCTAACAAATTATTGCAAACACAGTTGGTTGCTCTAGTTGTCTTGAACGTTTATTTTGTTTTATTTCTTTTAATTGCTATCTGTTGATGGTTTTTTGTTTTCACACTCTTTGTTGCAGTTGTTAATTAGCGGTTAGTTGTCAGCTTCAAATGTCATGTCAGTGTTCTAATTTTATTCTCTCCTAGCAGCAGATGGAGCCTGGTTATTTGCTTCAATTGGGAAGGTTTCCTTTTTCCTTTAACAATTATTATACACCACAAATTAACTCATTAGCATTTTATTGTGGGACACTTGAATTTGTATTCAAATATTGAACTTGTCAACATTGGTTGTGTTTCTTCATTGTGTCCTTTTTAGGTACTTTTTGAATTGCAGACTTTAATTTTAAGTTGGTCTTACATCAAAGAAAATTGAGATCTACATTTCATCTCACATAGGCAAAACACCTTGATATCCGATTTGTCCTTTTTAAGCACTAGACATATCTCTTCAATTTTTCCCCCATTTTTATTTTTTACTCATCTCTGCATGTTTTTTTTTTTTTTTTTCAATTAAACAAAGGAAATTTAAAAGTTTCTCTTTGTATCTTTCATTTTTTAAGGCATATCCTTCTTTTCCTTTCTGAATCTTCTATTCAACCGAAATAGGTATTTTAGATAAAACAAAAGGCATCAAATAATTTGAATGTATAAGAAAATAAATATTGACTCATACCTTTATCTCATCATCTGTGTATGGTTTTGTTCTCATCCTGTCGCAGAGAAAGAAGCAAGCGAAGTGGTCAATTTCCACATAAAAATCTTGCTCATTACTTTGATGTAAAAGTTCTTATGATCTATGGTGATCTAGTCTTATCAAAATAAGTCAGACCTGACTGTAGTACAGAGCTAACCCTTTACCAAAGAGTCGATAGCCAGAAGAATTTATATCAAAACATGTGACTCAAATGATTGAATTTGAGATCCATAGACTTCTTAGTGCATGATTTTGAACATAATAATCACTATCAAAACCTTTTTGAATTAATTTTAAGAATAGAAGTAAATATCAGATAAATTAGCTGTACTAACTAATTTGCTTTTTTTAGAAGAATAGGTATTCATCTCTCTGCATCAATGTCCATACCTGTCAAGGCCAAGGATTGAGTAGTGATGCGATAATGGGGCAATTGCATTGCTACGATCAGTTTCCCTAAAATTACCAGCCCGATCTCTGTGAGACGTATCTGCCTTCCAGTACCAATCATTCCTTTGAAAATGTTGATGATACGCACCTGAACCATGTTCTGCCCAGCTCTCATATTTCCTTTGGTGTTTATTTCTCTCTCTGTTGAATACACTTTGCATTCTACGAATTCGCTCCTGGAAATAGCATAACAAATTTGATCAATGATGATAAACCAAGCGATACTACACATGATGCTTGTATGACACATTGAAGGGAGAAAACAATGAAACTCAGAATGTAGTTAGGAACAAAAAACAATACTGAAAATTTTCTTCCATGAGAGGGAGTTCATCAATTTTAACCTCGTCAAATTTTGTGAAAATAAGTAATAGAACAGAAGAAACAAACTAAACATGAAGTCCAAAAGCGTATACACAAGGTATAGGAGTACAAGATCTTTGGGCAGCTACAGAGGCAAAAAGGAGCAGCCTACTTGTGAAACTCAGTCAAATTATAATCCTCTAAGTGGCATATATCACTGCCTGATGCTTGTGAATAGTCTTGAAATCAAACTTCCATTGTACTTCCACCGAATATATTCTGACAATCACCTTTTTCATGTTAAAGTTTCACCATAAGTTACAAATCATACAATGGCTTGATGCTTGTTCACACATATCCACCCACCTACCAAACACCTTCATATTTCCTAAACTTAAAAAGAAATTTAAAACATCAACTTTCTTTATGAATGGCATAACCCAATAGGATTTGAACACAGCAGATAAAATCTTCAATTAAAATTTCACTCAGGAGAAAGAGTAAACTCTTGTAAATAAGAATCTCACCACTCTTTCCATCTCTTCTTCATACTCTTCCTGCATTCGGCGATTATATTTTTTCCAGGCTTCCTCCTGAAAACTTGTCCGAAATGAACTACCAGTTGAACCGTTCCATGAGGATCGAGACCTGCTCAACTTTTTGCAGTGCAGTTTTATATAAGTTTAAAACATATTAGTAATGACAAACAGTTGATATTAGTTAAACTTCCCCTTCCTTTTATCCCTTTAGAGCACAAGTCTTGTTTTACCCCTTCTCCTCATTTTTTTGTTCTTTTCTTTTCCTATTGGAGGATGGGGAGGTGGAGTGCAGTTTCTCTTGCACATGAATATGATAAAGGATGCAGAACCAAAGTAATTAAGTGTCAGATGTCTTAAAGAAATAACTTTTCAAATATTTTTGCCAACATATCGCTTTCCAAACAAATTAACTTTTTACATAGTTCTCTGAGGAAACACGAGGAAGACCAAGTATAGGAAAATTTAATGTTGTAAAAAACACTTGAAGTATTAACATCAGACAGCTAACCATTATTTCAATAAAATTAAAGTTGAAAAGATGTCAAACCTATGATGTACCGATACGGACAAGTGTGTCCGACACGATACGCGTCGGATACGCCGACATGCAATTTTTAAAAGAAGTACAACATGACACGCCATCGACAGGTTGATTAAATTCTTAAAAACTCTTCATTTATGTAGTATAAAATTAGTTTTACAGTTGTTATTAATTTTTCTTGTTGAAATCTTTTAAACATGAGTACCTATTCGTTACTTGCTAATAATTTTGAATTAACAATATATAATATTTCTAATATAAAAAGAAAAATGATTAGGTCCAAGAAGTGTCAGTATCGATTTGTGTCTAACATGTGTCGAACACGGACACGCTACCCTAATTGAAGTGTTTGTACTACAGAGTGTCAAACCAATTATTACCTGTGAGTATACCCAGTCAACTGTCCTTCTGAATTTGGTAATCTGCAAATTATACCATAGGGAAAGTTATGATAAACGTAGAAATCATAACCTTTGACAATTGTATAACCAAGACTTCTCGAGTCTCAACAAGCACTGCAAAATTTTATCTAGGATATCTGCAAAGTGTGCACTCAAAATCAACTATTTCATATTTTTCACTCTTTCAGAAGAGTCTATTAATAAGTTTTGTCAGAGAGGGTTGGAAAGGCAAGCAATAGGAAATAATCCAGACTTGATGATGGGAAATTGCTACATTTCCTATTGCTAGTCATTTGGAGTAATGTCTCTAAATGTACGTAATAATTCTCTAGAATTTGCAGAAATGTTGTTTTAACTTTTAAATATTGTTAAAAAGATTTTCATTCCTTTTGATTGACAGATCGAATCAATCAATATTATAAATTATGAACCAATTTTTATCCCATGCACTGTGAAATATAATTAGAGAAGGAGCAACGTGAGCTCATTTACAGTTTTGCACAATTCTTTCTTTAATAAGCAGAAATTACAATTGGCACCTCAATTGTCAAAAGAAAGCTGGATTAAAAAGTTCACATCCTTTGTATATAACAAGCTCTCACTCTGCATTCTCAGTTTTACAGAAAACAATTTATCAGTAATTCATAAATTTAGGTAGCACAATAATATGCTTTTAACTCATATCAATTCAGCAGCACCAATACAGATTCAGAAATCCAATTTCCACAACTTAAAAATGTAAATACCAGAGAAACTGTGGCCTATGTGAAGGAAGGTTTGACAATGATGTTAAAGCAAGGAACAGAAGCTACGCAGTACAACGAACAAAATGATATCTGCAAAAATCAGTATCTAATGTCTACGAAAAAACCGTGAAATATTAGCCCACTAGAATCAAAACTAACAGGAGCTTAGTAATTTCCCAAAAATAGGAGTTTTTATAGTTTTTCAACTAATACAGACATTATTATTTTCATCCGCCACTAAAGATTCTGCTTCAAAATCTCAGGCTCCATCCAAATCAAAGGAATTGAATCATCTTCTATCACACAGACTTTGCAAAGTTCTGCCTCACAATATCAGGCTTCATACATGTCAAAGGAATTGAAACATCAATTACAACACAGACATTGTGAAGGGGCCTCGATTTGAATTAGAAGTTCAATACCAAATTCTTTGGAGTGTAACATGTATATATGCAAATATCATATTTGCTGTCCCAACCATTACAAAAAAAAAGTGATCCCAATCCATTTGGACTATTCTGGAATTTTTTTATCGTACATATCATAATCAATAAACATTTATAACCCTATAAATTCTAACGAACAGACACCTGTATAACGGACTTCCTAAAAATTGTGAATTCATATCTAATCATCCACGAACTCCTGCCAAACAAAATACAGACTGATACTAATGGTTCTTACATGTAGAAGATCTCTTAAATCTCTTCGTCCAGATGTTTGTTTGATGTCCATGTCTCCAGTGAGACTCACCTTTCTCTTCCCCATTAACCACAAAACTAAGTAGCAGCTTACATTTTTGGGGCAATCTAGATTCTGCCACTGGAGAGGTCTAATACAGTAGTTTTCTCTTTGATATATTGGATGATTTCTTTTTCCTCTTTACTTGTGCAACTGTTTCAGTTTTCACTCAGTATGTATATTAAAAAAAATGTTTACATGGATCTACCAGGAAAAAGAGTTGTACATATAGCAAAACAAGACATTTTCATAGATGACAAATGTAAAATAATCATAACTCAACTGTTGCCAGTCCATTATACATATCCACTAACAATATATCTCAAAAATATTCCGAAGCTTAAACCCAATAAGTTGAAAAAGGACAGCAGTTCTGACTGACAACATGCCACTGGCATAAAATGAATAGAACAATCCTCTGAATAGTTAGTTCCTGGACAACATATAATGCTACAAAATAACGCTGCTAAACTGGGTTCTGGTGCTTACTCCCAACAAGCCAAAAGATTATATAAGCAAAAAGTCTAGCAGCTGGTTGACAAATCCGCATAACAAAATACCACTGTCATCTAATCTGGAACATCGAAGAAGAAGCAAAACTTTTACCCTTTTCCTATTACAAAATTTTGCAATAGTTGATAATCTTTTATAATTCAGGTTCGACTTAATTTCTGTGTAAGAAATAGTGGATCAAAATAGTCCTTCCTCATGCCACTGAATTGATCAAAAGCAGAAAAATATTCGAATAAAGAAATACATAAAATTGAAAAATTCACTAAGCATGCAAATCAAACGTTAGAAAAATTACAATTATTAAAAAGGACGAAATAATGTTTCGAAAAATTGAAAATACTTACGGCGAAGGTAGTTGCAGTAGCTCCAATTAACCCAAACATTAGAACTCCCCATAGCCTCATCTCCTCCTGCTCTTCCCCTTTACCTTGATAACCTCTATTTGGTTGTTGCAATGGATTGTTCCTATTCTGTTTATCCTCCTCCCCTTTGCTCATTTTTCTGGATAATTGACTAATTCAATTCACGTATATCGATACACCTGAAAATAATTCCAATGATTTCCTTTACAATAATTTCGATTTCAATATAATTGATTTCCTTTACAGCACCTTCGATTAAGAAAATTAAAGCTCGCACAGTATGAATTATCTCGGACCGCTGGTTTTTGTTTGGGTTAAATTTTATTTCTTATAATTTATATTGTTAGAATATATAATTTTGTTATTTCTGACTTTGACTATTTTGCAAAATTACATGAAAACCAGAAGAAAGTTATTTGGAAGTCAGAACGAGAATAGACCAAACTGCGCGAAATAATTTAGGGAATTACAAAACACACAAAAACACCGCAATGTGGAGCCAATGAGCCATCTTTCCTCGAAATGGAAGTCGATGACACAAACTTCTAATATCGTCTAAGAAATTTTTTAGATCAAAATGATAGTCGAAATATTGCTAGAAGGTTTTGGTCTTATAATTTAGAATGAATGCATATTGTGTTGACATTTTTGCCCTTTCTATTAAATATGAATGTAGGTCACATAACTTAATTAACAGGTTAAATAAATGGATGGATAGAAACCTTTCATGGAGGACCCGATTAATCACGATTTGTATGTCGCAATAAGAAAAATAACGAGGATGAGACTGCAAATGGGTGTTAAGATTGGGGATGGTAATTGTAATTTACCCTTTATTTTATAGGGTAATTATACAAAAGTCCACTACATTTTAACAACGATTTCAATATTTGCTCATTGTTATACTTATATTTTAACTTTTTTCGTCTCATTTTTATTGTTAACCTACAATTAATTAGTACATTTTGTCTCTGATGACGATTTGCGTTCAAAAAAACTCGTTACGTAGGTATACAAAGCCCATCTATTTTAAAATAAACAAAATACACATCAAATAATTTTTTTGATAAAATAGTTACCCCTCATTTCTTAGCACCCTAATCGTGGGGAGTTGGCCTAGAGAGCACATTTAGTTTTTTTAGGGGAAGAAATCATAAATTCATTTAATAAAAATAAAAATTCATTTTATACCATTAAAAAAAAAAGAAAAAAAATTAATATGGAAGAGTAATGATATGTATCCCGATTGGAGTTATAACCCCCAGTCTCTTCATCTATCATTTAATGTTACATTAACGTCATCTAGACTGGAGTTGTAACTCTAACCCGCTAAATATCATTACTCAAATTTAAAGTGAAATTGGAATTTACGAGATTAATAAAAGTGAGAATATGAAGACTCTATCATCTTCAACCGAGAATAACATAGCTTGAGGGAGACATTCAAACCTGCAGAATATTCGAACTTCTTTTCAGTTTGTCCAATTATTAGGTGGAATCACTTTGTGCATAAATTCTTTCTAAACTAACAAGGTTGTGGTTAGTCTAGATTTTACAAAATCTTGTTATATGTACATCAAGATTTACTTAATGAATTACACAATGTAACATGACATTGTATCATTTGTCGGTTTAAAACACAATCAAATTTTTAATTCAATTTTTTCCCTCCACATCTTATTATGTAATCTATTACATAAGTTTTTTCTTACGTACAAGTAGCGAAATTCGAATTTACATTTCCACGAGTATAAACACCATTTCGTGTGTGTGATTTATCCGCCTGCATTTCACTAGTTGTTAGATTCCACTAGACGGGATTCAGAACTTAAGAATGTTCGATGATATGCTATGTACCACGAATGCATAACAAGTAGGAGAAAGTGGATTAGTTGATTAATTTCTGGAAACCCCATCAAATTTTTTTTTTGGAAAATTATACCCAACTTCAAAAATCTCCATATGAAAACTTTCTTTCCAAAAAGTACAACAATTTCTGGGCATTTTTAATTATATGAAAGACTTCACAACATGGTTCAGCCATATACATATCGATTGACAAACCAACTGATTCTACATTGAGGAAATTACAGAGTTTAAAAGGATATGAAAGACATCTCCATTTATTCAATGCCATCTACAACTCGATGAGTTTTACAAAGAAACTGAGAGGAGAATTCAAAGATATAAAGCTTTACTGCCACTATGGAAATTTGAAGTTTCAATTTCACTCAGTAGGGCCAGGGACAGATATGATTAAGATCCAGCGGGGGCAATTACTCAGACTCATTCTACCATAGAGGCAAAGTAGAGACAATTAACTCACCCTGCACAAAAAATTGGCACAATGATAGATGTCTTAGCAATGCTATAATGCCTAAAAAATTGTGTAACGTGATACCCCGTGTTGAAATGGCTACTTCTCTTCAATAATGTTAAGTGAAGGCAAAGTAATATTGGACGAACAAAGAGCAAGAATATCTTTCTATGCAACACTTAGATGTTTTAGGAAATTTAATTCTGAAGAACAAGGAATTAAATTCTTAAAGGTACATAAATGTTTTAAGGAATTGAAAGCTTTCCAGATGACTGAACAATTATGTGACTTGTGAATCATATGGATCCAACTTACGTCCCTAAAGATCTTTTCTGCCTTTCTGCCCAAAGAAAATAAATTGGGACAATTCAAATATATACTCTGAAGACTGCATCAAAAAAGTTCGTAAATGCTCCATCAATTTCCTGATGGGATACTATAGAATGCGACTACCCAATCTACATAGTAAACATGAAACAGCATCCCAAGTCAAAAATCTGACTTATAATGCTGGCCAGTTTATGTTTGTCCATTTCTAATAATGGTTGTATTAACCATTGTGGGCCGTGTGAGTTTTTTGTGTAAAGTTGATAACTATATCCATTGCTAAGCTATAGGTTCGAAAGCATCATATGCATACTCTAATGATGCACGAGGTCAATTTATCTGTCCCAGATCAATCAATTACAAAAAGAGAGAAGAGAAAGGGGTGCAACTACTATTGCTTTTTTCCTTTTATTCTTTACCGTTTGAAAATCTTGTGTATTGGCTTCGAATTTTGATCCATATAAATTGAATTTTTGAGTTTCGATTGTAGAATATAGGAAACATGCTAACAATAATCCTTTTAGTAGCTTATATGAAACTCTGGGAAATAGGAAATGCTCTCAGTCCTCAGAAATGGAGATTGTAACAAGGTAACTCCCCTCTACAAGACAAAGAAGCAAACCTTGGGAAAGGCTATATAGGCTCATAAGATATCCATCTTTTAAACATAGCAAAACATTCTTCGCTCCTGTATGTAGGAGCCGTGTGGCCTCCTCCCTGTCAACAAACACGTAATGCACAAATAATTGGTAAACAATTAGGAAGTAATTTAATTTTTCAGATATATTTACTAAGGGAACAGTGGCTAAAAGAAGAAAAACCGAGTAATTTCCTTGCCTTTACTGTTGCAAATGTCATTTGATTAGAATAAGTTTTTGTGTAGCTGCGGAAGGGCAACAAGAAAAGGGTAATTCAGCATTTTAAATGAAATGAATGTCAAAGTACAAATAAAGTAGGGAATTCGAGAATCTACCCAGCCACTTGGTCGTTTACAATCCACGGTCTCCATTCATCGACAATAGAGTAATTTAGAGATTTTATCCAAGCTCTAGTTGCAAGGAAGGGAACAACCAGATCATGGTCACCACTGTTTCAATTACATAAAACTTCAGCATGCATTTCAATGAATTACGTTTGAGTATCCTGATTAAAGTTTACAGATGTTGAGAAACTAGGCTAGTTAGAAGAGAACTAAGTGCCTCAGACATTTAAATCATCATTGGCATTAAAGGCACCAAAACAAGAGATAGCATCAGTCATCAGAATAGCCTCAGAGGGTCAACTCATCACAGGCCATTTTGGGAAAAAAAGGACCAGCTACCAGAAAAAGAGCCAACTCTACCTTTCACCAATTTAGTATTGTACAGTAATCAAGAACATAGGCAACCGTTGCATATAACACTATATATGCCATTCTATTCTTTCATTTGTAAATCAGAACACATAATATACATTTTGTTCATCATATTTACTTTATGAAATTCTACAACAGACCTGTATATAAGTGATCTGTAACCTTGGATGCTGAGATTTTTATGATAAGGCACTGAATTCGCAACAGTTTTCGTGAAAGTTGTTAAATGACGATTGCATCTCACCCATTCTTCTATAGTCCCCTGTGAAAAAAATTAAAACTTCAAATTCTGGAAGTTTTTCAGTCGAGCGCTAGATATCAAGGTTACTGGTTACCTTTTGAACATGGAGAGCTTCTTGGACATCCGGGTTATTTGCCCAATTAATGACGAGCACGAATTCCTCAGCCTGTAATCATGAAGTGACACCAATTCACTCAATTTCAAAGGTGTTATATGCCAATCAAGCTGAGACACACAAGTCCTTTAGCTATTGTTCTTGAGAAATGACCAATCTGTTACATGATGAAAACAAGTAGTTATCCAAATCTTTCCTATACTGGGCATTGACCAAGGGGAGAAGTAACATGGAGTGCATGAAAAGTCCACAGACTGCCTAATTGATGCTTGGTAAAATCTCCAATAATAATAATAATAATAATAAAAAAAATAAAAAAATGAAGCTAAATGCCCTTGAACTTTGTAAGTGAATGTTAATAAGGTCTGTTCACAAAACCAAATCATGTCATATCAATTCCTGCACAAGAAGCTGACGATTAATAAGGATTAATACAAAGAATAATGTTGTTTAGCACCAGTGGTGCTAGAACACCAGTCTTTGTCGCATTATTTGATATGTTCAATTAAAGGTAAAATTATATAATTTATTTAATTCTATCTTTCATTTAATGACACTTAGTGCCACCTAGACTGGTGTTGACACCAGTTGTGCTAAATAGCATTACTCTAATGCAAATTGTGATGATTTTGGAATCCAAGATGGAAGTTAACCATAGATTTTTGAAATCTTTATTTGTTTATTTACCCCATGCATGTTCTATTCATATATGCAAAGGAAACAAAAACAAGAGTACATACACGACAGCTAAAACCTTTGTTTGGCCTTCTGAATATATCATCAAGAGATCTTCTTTTGTCAAAAAATTGCTGTTGGTTTATATAGTCAAAATCGCATTTTGGCTCCAAAATATGCTTGTCATTAATTCCATTGATACACTGAAAAGTGCATGATAAAGGACCTTTAATAATCGATTGGAATATAAAAAGCAAGTTTGGTCTTCCAAATAGTAGCATACTTCATTGAAAGCCTGAACATCCTGATAACACAGTGCATTATTTGGATCAATCTGAAAATATTCCCCTTTGCAATGTTTCTTCAGAGACTGCAAAAGAAGCATATGAAGTATTAATTTTCATGGGTTGTGTGTTAATTTTAGTTCACAGTAAAAACTGCTTGCATTTATGAAATGAGCATTTGATTCTGAGATAGTTTATTAACCTCTATCACATATTTGGAACATTGGATTAATCAGTACTAGATAGAATCATGTCTCTCTTCCCCAAGAAGTGTCAAGTTTAAATTATCAGAGGAGGCAATTGATATAACTTTTTGAATATGGAGGTAATAAGTTTATTTATAAAATGATCTAACTATCATTGATGTCCCTTAATTTTATGACAAGAGTAAATTGCTCGACTTTCAAGTCTCAATTGGGCCAGTAATCTATTAATGAACAAGGTGAATAAGAAAAAAATTCCAAGAATCTTTGAAAAGAAACTAACCTTGTAAAGTTCACTGGAAATGAATCCCATTCCATGAGAATATGGGATCTTGTAATTGCGGTCACTATCAGAGGTTACAGGGTTTCCGAGTATGTATCCCTGAAACCATGCCAATATCATAATCTATTTAGTGAAGCATAGAGCTGAAACCAGTTTAATGCTTAAAAATTACAACCCCAAGTTTGGTTGTCCCTGTTTATGTTTGTTTGGTGATTGAATTCAACTATCTATTATATCTTTTTCAAATCAACTAAATTCTACTTGCAACAAAATCCTTAAGGCTATGCATCATCACTTATCCAAGTTTTTTGGTGAATTCTTTAGCAAGCCACTCTTGTAAGTTTCTACCTGCACCAAAATCCTTCAAAGGGGACACTAACAATCACTAATAGGAAAATGACAAAAAGTGATAAATTAGCAGATTATGCAGATAAAAGTATTTGTCCTAAATGGATAAGAGGTGGGTAGTTATATTAGATGTCCCATGCAAAAATAAAATAAAAAATAAAAAAGAAAGAAGGAAATGAAAATGAAAAAAAGATGGCCCATGTAGTGAAAATTTTAGCTCATTTTCTCATTGGGATCTTAGTAATGCGAGTTCACGTATTCATTAAGAGATCGACGGGAAGAGTGCAAACCTTGAGATTAATAATAGGTTTGATTCCAGCTCCAATACCTGCATAGTTGAGAAATCTACCCATTGTCATATTTCCTTAATGATAGAGTTTGGTTTTTTCTCTTTGGCATTTTATGGCTCTCCAGTGAGGCTGAAGAATCATTGATGAATATACATCGCTCTTGGCAGTTTGGGTAACTTGTATTTAATATTAGTTTTTTTTTTTTTTTTTGACTAAATTGTTACTACATGACAGAAAATGGAATTTTATTTAATATTTTATAGATGCAATTTTCCAAGAGAATTTCCTTGAAACCATTTTTTTGTGTTTTTGAATATACGAGTTGACAATTAATATATTATATTAATTTAAAAAATAGTTATTTTTTAAAATTATTTATGCAATATTTGAATTTATCTGTAAACAAACGAAATATTATTACTCCCTCAAGTTTTATTCAAATTACATTTTGAAACTAGAATTACAGCAATTTAGTATTCAAATTTATAAAAATATGTTATTGTTCAATAAACTCTGTTTAACATTTTCTTATTTTTCAATGAACTAAAGGAATTGCAAAATTCAGCTGAGAGAAGCAAGTCTTATTATAGATAAAACGAAGTATGGTCAGTATGTTAAGTTTCATTGGGATGGCTCCTTATTCAGTGATCTTCCAAACCTTGTTTTGTAGTAGCATCACACAGTGGTTGGTATATGATCATCTCACCTTCTGCTATGATTTGAGTTAGAACAGGAACTATAAGGCCTGAGTACGAGTCCCCACCAACGTAGAATCGATTGGAAATAAATTGGGGATGATCAATCAACCACTGCAAAATCAAATTTCACAAAAACATTAGATTGATTCATTACTGTTTGATTTCTTTTAGGAGGGAACCACTTCTTTTCTGCCCAGAGGAGTACTGACTCCAATCATCTTTTTCTATTAAAGGGTATTTTCAATGAAATCCTAAAACCTTACAAATATGTTGTTTTCTACATTTATGCTATCGCATTTAAATAAATTTATCATGGCATCACCTGATTTGATCACACAAGATTGCAAGTGCAAAAATTTTAGTTGAGACAATCCTGAAAAACTCAAAACCAGTTACATGGCAAGCCAAAATCTACTAGTCATTTCATCAATCACTTGAATTGAGATATTAACCGATCCCAACTCAAGTAAAATTTCTCATCTGAGGCGAAAGAATAAGAAAATACATAGCAGGTAAGCTACTTTTCTTTTTCCAAAACAACAAAAATATAAAGAGCAAAAGACAGTGTTAGCAAGAAATCCATGAAAAAGTACCTTTCGAAGGAACTCATGGGCATAGCCACAAGCTTCTATATCAGTACACTCTGCCACAGTTGGAGTTCTCGCATAAGAGAAACCAGTAAGCACTGGTGAGTCTAAGAATATTATGTTCGCCGCCTGGAAACTCAAGAGACGCCATTGAGTTTCAGTTAATCCGTGTGCATGAACACACTATTGCATATATATACAAAGATAAAAGTGCGTGTGTGACTTAATGAAGCTGCAACGGCATATATACTTTCAGACATTTACCTTTGTCCATGAGTTAGGATTCAAAACCAACGAGGGCAATCCCCCATTATAGTTAATGGTATCAAAAGAAAATGGACCTGCATTGCGAAGTAGCATCATATTCACAGAGCAGGGTACCACAATTCAAGATAATATCATGCTTATGGCTATTAGATACTCTCCAACATTCAAATTAGGATAGTAATTGTTCTTTTTTGTAGTTATGGCCAAACTGTCACTTGTAATTTTATCAAATAACTTCAAGGCAGTCAAGTACAAACAATCCAATCAAAACTACAAAGAGAAATGCAGTACCAACAGATAAGAATTCACGTCGTTCGACCCAAATTTGGTCGACATCAACGGGCAGGTAAAAATCTTGGGTATAGATCAAGAGAAGTATATTACAACATGTTCTCTTTATAGCCAATAACTCCTATATAAAATTCCGTTATACAGTTCTTAAGAAAATTTGTTCTATTTCTGGAAGAAAAATGATGCAGGAGGAATTAGAATTTAGAACGAATTAGAATTATAGCCAAGAAGAAGGAGAGAAGAAGAAGTCGTGAAGAGGGGGGGGGGGGGGGGAAGTCAATTTCAATTCATCATATTCATCAACTATCTAATAACAATGAAAAAAAAAATATAAATAGTAAAAATTTAATGGGTTTGGGCCAACCCACCACTACAAACCCAATAACAATAATAATAATAATAATAATAATAATAATAATAATAAATCTCGATGACAAACCTAATAACAATAATAATAATAAATCTCGATGTATTGATGATGCCCGCATCAACTCTCTCGGGGTGGAACAAAAACTTGACCATGTCGAGTGGATAAACTTCTCCATGGGGGACGATTTTTCATAAGAACCAAATATCGAAACTCCAACAGTGTAATCCAAATTTGTTGGAGTCTCTCCCTAGGACTCCATGTACGGTCTGCATCAAGTGGAACTACCCAACGAATAGATGGTATGGAAGTCAATTGGTCAACAC
The DNA here is from genome assembly GCA_019097785.1 of Fraxinus excelsior. Classification (NCBI taxonomy): domain Eukaryota; kingdom Viridiplantae; phylum Streptophyta; class Magnoliopsida; order Lamiales; family Oleaceae; genus Fraxinus; species Fraxinus excelsior. Next base: position 19,294,770 of record CM032623.1, on the reverse strand, counting down.
AATCCGTTTATTTAAACTAACATCAATTGTATCTTTGTGTGCTTTGACAGATGGTATGGAAGTAGAGATATCAACTTAGATGGGTTGGGAGTCTACAAAGCTAAATAGAAAAGGATCATCAAAGGAATTGAAACGATATTTGTAAGTAATGAAGTCCTCAATAGTTAAAGGATGGTGGTAGCCAAGATGTGATAAAAGATCAATGACATGTGCATTTGGACCAACATGCTTCAAAATTTTAAAAATACCAGCACTATGAGCTTGCAATATAACATAATCCCCAATATTAAATCCAAAAAGTCGTTTAAGCAAATCATCTTGAAGTTTATATAATGCATTATTTGCTTCAAGTCGTTTATTGATCTCAATATGCAAATCATGAAGATGAAGTGCAAATGTTTCAGCTGACATAAACACTCTAGCATGTAGGGACATGAGAATAAGGTCTGAAGGCTTCATAGGCTCACAGTCATGAATAAATTCAAAGGGACTCATACTTACTGACCGATTCACCGAATGTTTATATATAATTTGAATTGTTAGAATGATCAAATCCCAATTCCCAAGATTTTCCTTAAAAATGGCACGAGTACGCAAATCAATAACACAACTGGGTTGGATAAGGGTAAGACGTACAACACTTGATGAGAGGTATCGGGAACAATTGGTACAATACCTAGATTCATAGGAAACGTTCGAATACTACCTAAGGAAGTGTTCTCATTATCATCAAAGTCTTGGATTCTTCAAGTTTAGGTACATAGACTTGATCATCTAACCGTTCATCTATTATATTCTTTTGTGTGTCAATGACTAAGGTTCGGCTAGGAATTTGGAAGAGATGTGGCTAAAGTCCTTACAGTTGAAGCACTACAAGTGAGAAGAAGTCATTGGAATTTTAGAAATTGTACCCTTATTTTTTAACACGGGAGGAATATTTGACGGGGAAGGTCTCCTAATAGATTTAAAAAGAAGTGGCCTTGAGGATATTGGTGTATAGTTTTGTTACTACGCGTTTTATATGGATTACAATAATCAACTCAGAATCTCGGGCTAAAGAGTAAGCTTGATCAAGAGTAGTGACCCCCCTAAGGAAAAGCTCACGCCTAAGGTCATCTCGTAAACCTTGACTAAACCTACTAAAAGTCAGGGTCTCATCCTCAATTACATGACATTTCATTCGAAATTCCTCAAATTCAGCAATATACTCAGTCACTAACCGATTCCTTTGTTTAAGGGCAATCCATTGAGTAAAAATCTCAAAATCTAAGCACCCATAAAAAATAGGAGCATCTACTTTATTGTTTTTAAAGCGACGCTCCTTATGACGTGGAAGAGAATGAGTATTGTGACCAACATAACATCGTTCTTGCTTACGAACCCAATCCCCATCTCTATGGTCGTGTTGAAAATACTTTTGATTACCTTATCGACAACGATATTGTCTATTATAGGACACTTTAGAATTATCAACATTAGTCGAATGAGGGATGTGCTTAAAAGTGGACAACCTAGCAGCTAAATCTCTCATCTCTTCACCAGTAGCATCCACCTCAGTTTGGACAGTTGGTAATTGAGTTTGGAACTGTTGTTGGTTAGAGGCAAGTTGTGCTAATTGTCTGGTGATGACATCAAATTGGGATGGGTCCATGATTAGGTTATTGGAAAATATATAACAAGACAACCACGACACAACTTTATGCACTGTACTAGCAACTAAATGACGTGCAATGAAGAGATCAATGAACAATAAGTGCAAGCAACAGAAAATAATAACTTGAGCATTTTTTTTTCAATTTAAATCAAGGGATTAAATAAATCCAAATATGACAAGCTAGTATTGCTGATAGATGTAAAATCGCAAAGCATGGGTCAAATACTTGTCACAAATCCGATTGCGTAAAATAAGTGGGTAAAATTGGAATTGAACAAGTCAATGGATTCGCTCACGTGAAATTTAGTAAAATTATGGAAATTTAACAAATCAAGGCATTTATGGACTTGAATTGTAGGTAAATTTGGAATAACAGCAACACAAAAATTTAATTGATGCAATTTTACGACGAAACGGTAATACAAACCAAAGATAAATGAATAGTAGCGTCCCTATTGTCCATCAAAGGAAATGAGCACCAAATAATTGATCTCCCAAATGCAAACAAATAATAGCTCCCGTTTTGTTTGATGAAGTAACTGCACCAATTAGCAAATGAAAGAAATGTGTACATACAAAATGTTAGAAAATACTTTTTTTGTCACACTTTTTTTCCCCTCTTATTTTTTGTCACACTTTTTTTTTTGTCTTTTTTCTTTTTCACATCTCTCTCTCTCTCCCCTTTAAACTAAAAGCAAATTATAAAAATAGGGCCCAAAATTGAGCCCAAAATTGAGGCCCAATCAAAATTCTCTAAAAATGGAGGCCCAATATAAACTCAATTACTAAATAAGGATGGGGCCCAAGTGGAGGCCTAATACCAAATCAATTACCTAATCCAGCCTGAGGCTCATCTCTGCCGACTCTGCCACTTCTTCTCTCACTGGTGTCGGGTTGAACTGGTGATGGAGACTGCTATACCCGGCGGCGGATAGATGTGGGGGGTGAGTTCAGGGTTGAAGGGTGGTTGTGGCTGTTGTGGATTTTGCGGTTCGGGTTCGGTGTTCTTCTCTATTATGTTTCTCTTTTTTTTGGTGGCGTCTGTGGGGTCTATTTGTGGGTCTGTTGAGGGCGACATGTGCGGGTGGGGTTGATATTGAGGACTGTAGCGGTGGAAGGCGACTGAGGTTGAATTTGATGATAGAATGTTTCAAGTGTGATGAATTGGATGCTAAGGGTTGAAGGCAATGTCGAATTGTGGGTGGTGGCGGCTGAGAAATATCATCATGTGTATGTAATGGGTGATGGAAGCTGGCTCTGATACCAAATTCGATGCAGGACGAATTAGAATTTAGAATGAATTAGAATTATAGCCAAGAAGAAGAAGAAGAAGAAAGAGAGAGGAAGAAGTCGTGAAGAAGAGGGGGGGAGGAAGATGAGAGGAGAAAATGGGCTGCAAGTCACTCTCAATTCATCATATTCATCAACTATCTAATAACAATGAAAAAAATAATATAAATAGTAAAAACCTAATGAGTTTGGGTCAACCCACTACTACAAACCCAATAACAATAATAAAAATAAATTCCGATGTCTCGATGACAAAGACAAACACAATAATAATAATAAATCTCGATATCTTGATGATGTCCATATCAAAAAGAATCACATATATGTTCCTCCCCAAGTAGAAATTGAGTTGAAATACGAAGGGTGCCAGGTAACCATTATGGACACCCCCACGGGTATAGTTATGTACCATGACATTTTCCTTTCTATTTTTCTTTAGCTTCTTATGCGAAATAATGGTTTTCGGCATTTCCTCTCTAACAACTTCAAATCTTTAGTGGATAAACAAATTGAGCTTTGCTAGTGGTACATTGAGATATACATAAGGGTGTACACTCCCCTCACATAGGGGTGTGACCCACCTAAATAAAAAAATATTTTATACAAGTGGGTCACACCCCATGTGAGGGGGGTATAGACCTTTATGTACATCTTTTGATGTACAAGTAGCAAATTTCAAACAAATTATAGAAGCTAGACAAAATAATTTGAGTTTCAATTTGCCGCTATTTATTTATTTATTTATTAAAATTGTGAATGTGTAAGACATTTGACGAAAAAATGAATCTTATAGTTAGGTGCATTGAAGACTTAAATGAAAGGATAAATTGTTAGATTGAATAGTTAATATGATTGAAATAACAACATCATCTAGGTGATGCTAATTGATAGACTTAATGAAATGTAAAGTTAAACTATTTATTTAATTATACATTTTATTTAACGTCGCATTAGTGTCACCTCATATTTTAACACGAGTGAGGCATGGAACAGATTTAAGAACATGTTAAGGAAATTTCCTCAACATGGGTTCGACAAACCATCACAAATCAGATTCTTCTATACATGATTACTTCCAGCTTTCAGAAACATGGTGGACTCATCATCAAATGGCTCCCTAACCACAAGAATGATCAATGGAGCTTGGGAGTTGTTTGAGAGAATGGCCAGTACTTAGGCCATGTAGTCTTCTGATTGAATGGGTCCAAAGAAATCAGCTGGAGTTTACGAGGTAGATACATACTCGACCTTATCTGCAAAGATTGATTCCTTATTTCACAAGGTGGAGAGCATGTCACAAACAACAAACTCAGCACAAGTAAGAAAGTCCAATTGTGAGGAGTGTGGGGGCAGAACATGACACAACTGAATGTCTAATCCTTTCACAAGGAATGGAACAAGTGGAGCATGCCCAATGGGGTCAACATCAGCACAACAACCCCCATTCTGACACTTCCAATCCGGGGTGGAAAAATCATCCAAATTTCTCTTGGGGTGGAAAACAAAATCACAATCAAAATCAAAATCAAAATCACAATCGAGCTCAAGATCAGTTTCAACGAGAGAAGAAACCTCAATTGGAGGAGATGTTTTCAAAACTCATGGAAAAGACAGATAAATACATGGAAACAACTAACTAGTTCATGAGAAAGACGGAAACAAATTTCCAAAATCAGGATGTTGCTATTAAGAATCTGGAGACACAGATAGGACAAATTGCTCTTTCTATGACGGGAAGAGTGTCTGGTGCATTGCCAAGCAATATTGAAGTGAACCCTAGGGAGCATGCTCAAGCCATTACTATAAGAAGTGAGGTTCAACTACCTGAGATATATATAAAAAGGCCAGGTGCAAATAAAGAGACAGTAGATTCTTCTGAAAAAGAGAATGAGGAGTAGATTGATAGTACTAGGAAGACACCGGTGAAAGAAAGTTCAGAAGTATCACATCAAGTGCCAAATAATCCGGTTAATCCCTATGAGCCACCCATTCCATTCCCACAATGATTGAAAAAGTATAAGATAGATCATCAATACAAAGAATTCTTTGAAGTGTTCAAAACGCTCCATATAAACATCCCACTGGTTGATGCATTGTTCCAAATGCCTAGTTACGCCAAATTCCTGAAGGACATTCTATCAAACAAATGGAAGCTAGAGGAACATGATATAGTGATGTTAATTTTGGAATACAGCGCGAGAATTCAGAAAAAGCTCCCGCCAAAATTGAAAGATTTAGGGAATTTTACTGTCCCTTGCACTATTGGTGATTTTTACTTTAATAAAGCTTTATGTGATCTTGGTGCAAGTATTAATTTAATGCATCTATTTGTTTTCAGGAAACTTGGATTGGGAGAAGCTAAAGCAACTACAGTAACACTGCAACTAGCTGGTCGATTATTAACACACCCAATGGGAATAATAGAGGACATACTGATTTTCTACTGATTTCCTCATATTGGATATGGAAGAGGATAAGGATCTTATGCTAATCCTAGGTAAGCCATTTTTTGCCACTGGTAGAGCAATGATAGATGTTCAAAAGGGACAGTTGATTCTGAGACTTAGTGAGGAACATATTTCTTTTAATGTCTTCAAGGCTATAAAGTTCCCAACAGAGTCAGACAATTGCTTCCAGATTGATGTAATTGACAAGGTGGTTTATGATACATTTCTACTTCAAAATCCTTTAGAGGCATACGAGGCGTGTATCCTACATTCTCAATCAACACATTCAGATTCTCTTGAGATTGAGACATGTGCACGGTTTATGGAAACCAACCCATCGTTTTCTCGTAAACGATATTTTGAAGAACTTGGAACAGGAACCAAAAAGCATGTACCATCCATTCAACAGCCACCTAAACTGGAGCTTAAGCAACTACCACCTCATCTCAGATATGCATACTTGGGAGAGTCAAGCACACTTCCAGTGATTGTCTCTAACACAATTAGCAAGGTGGAAGAAAAAGGCTACTGCGGGTACTCAGGGAAAACAAAATAACTATTGGATTGACCATAACAGATATAAAAGGGATCAGCCATTCACTAAGCATGCATAAGATTCTCGTGGATGAGAATTTTCGGCCAAGTGTAGAGAGTCAGTGGAGATTGAATCTCAATATGAAAGAAGTGGTCAGATAAGAGGTATTGAAGCTCTTAGACGCATGAATTATTTATCCCATATCAGACAGTGCCTGGATCAGCCTAGTTCAGGTTGTGCCAAAGAAGGGGAGAATCACAGTTGTACAGAATGAGAACAATGAGTTAATCCCCACCAGAACAATTATGGGATGGAGAGTTTTCATCGACTACCGTAAACTGAATGCAGCTACATGAAAAGATCATTTTTCTCTCCCATTCATTGATCAGATGTTGGAGAGGTTAGTAGGGCATTCACATTATTGTTTTCTTGATGGGTATTTATGTTATAATCAGATACCAGTAGCGCCAGACGACCAGGAAAAGACCACATTCACATGCCCCTATGTTACATTTACCTACCGTATGATGTCTTTTGGTCTGTGCAACGCCCCACTACATTTCAGAGATGTATGATGGCTATATTTTTTGACATAGTTGAAAAGTTCATAGAAGTGTTCATGGATGACTTCTCTGTTTTTGGGTCTTCATTTGATGAGTGTTTGGAACATCTGAGTTTGGTCCTACAGAGATGTAGATAAACAAATTTGGCGTTGAATTGGGAGAAATGTCATTTCATGGTCCAAGAGGGGATTGTATTAGGACATCAAATTTCAGCAAATGGGATTGAGGTAGAGAAAGTAAAAATTCAGGTTATTGAGAAGCTACCACCACTAATATCAGTAAAGGGTGTTCACAGTTTCCTCGGGCATGCCGGGTTTTACATATGTTTCATTCAGGACTTCTCTATGATTACAAAGTCGTTATGTACTTTGTTGGTGAAAGACAACCAATTTGAATTTATTGAGGAGTGCCTATCAGCTTTCAACACTTTGAAAAAGAAGCTTACTTCAGCACCAATGATTGTTGCACTAGACTGGGGATTACCTTTTGAGTTGATGAGTGATGCCAGTGACTACGCCGTAGGAGCAGTAGTTCTGGGATACAGGAAAAATAAAATCTTCCATGTAATATACTATGCAAGCAAAACTATAAACGATGCTCAGATGAATTATGCAACAACTGAGAAGGAGCTCTTGGCTTAGTGTACGCATTTGACAAATTTAGGCCATACTTTGTAGGGTCAAAAGTCATAGTTTATACAGATCACGTTGCACTGAAGTATCTGTTGACAAAGAAGGATGTCAAACCGAGATTGATCTCGTAGGTTTTATTGCTGGAAGAATTTGATATTGAAATCAAGGACAAGAAAGGTACTGAAAATGTGGTAACAGCTTATTTATCTAGATTGAAGCCTGATGAGCTTGAAGAGTCAACTGACATAAATGAGATCTTCCTAGACGAGCAGATATTTAGCGTGGAAGAAGCACCTTGGTACGCCGATATTGTCCATTACTTGGGAAAATATATCTCTCCACTGGATTATGCGAGTCATCAGAAGAAGTTCTTTGTAGAATTGAAATAATATTTTTGGGATGATCCAAATCTGTATAGAAGATGGACGGATTAGATCATCAGACGATGTATGCTTGAGGAAGATGTGCCTCAAATGCTTGAGCATTGCTATGCATCTGCTTATGTAGGGCATTTTGGAGCTTCCAAGACAGCGGTCAAGATTTTACAGTCGGGATTCTACTGGCCTACATTGTTTAAAAATGCCTTCGAATTCGTAAAGAGATATGATAGGTGTCAACGCACGGAAAACATCTCACGAAGGCATGAAATGCCTCTAAATAGTATTTTGGAGGTGGAACTTTTTTATGTTTGGGGGATAGACTTCATGTGGCCATTTCTCCATCGTTTTCTAATCAGTACATCCCGAAAGTAGTTGACTACTTATATAAGTGGGTGGAAGCAGTTGCATTACCAACCAATATGCTAAGGTGGTAATTGGTTTTCTTAAAAAGTACATTTTCACCCGCTACACCGCAGGCCATTATTAGTGACGGAGGAAAGCACTTCTGCAATCGCCAATTTGAACAGTTATTGAGTAAATATGGTGTCAAACATCAAGTGGCTACCCTATACCATCCCCAAACAAGCGGGTAAGTTGAAGTGTCAAATTGGGAATTGAAAAGAATCCTTGAAGTGACTGTGAATTCTTCGAAGAAAGACTGGTCCAAGAAGTTAGATGATGCGCTGTGGGCCTACAGAACGGAATTCAAAACTCCTATAGGCATGTCTCCTTACCACCTCATTTTTGGAAAAACATGTCACTTACCTGTTGAATTGGAGTACCGGGCATTTTGGGCACTTTGGAATTTGAATTTGGATTTGACAGCAGCTGTGAAAAATGGTTGTTTCAGTTTAATGAGATGGATGAATTCCGGTTGGAAGCATATGAGAATGCAAAACTTTACAAGAAGCGCACCAAGAAGTGGCACGACATACATATTCAGAAGCGAGAATTTGAAGCGGGGCAGAAAGTGTTGTATAATTCTAGGCTAAAACTTTTCCTGGGAAAATTGAGGTCACGATGGTCAGGTCCATACACAGTTGTGAGGGTGCGTCCATACGATGCGGTTGAGATCAATCATGAAAGCAAAGTGAGCTTCACAGTGAATGGACAGTAGCTCCACATTATTTTTTTAAACGTGTTGATCACGAGGTTGGGGGTGTTGGAATGATATTTCTTTGATTCGGTGCTAAAGTTACTCATTTCGAGGCAAAAACATCAAATATTGGGTTTTTCGGAGTCAATAGGTGTTTTCAATTTTAACAATGTTTTTTGGAGCAAGTCCTTGGCATCAACGTGCACCTAATGGTTTGAAATGTGTTTTGACAAGTTGTGGGGCATTTTGCAATGTGAATTGAAAATCGAGTTTCAGGGAGAATTAACCACAACCGAGTTTTCGAAGCATTACTTATGTTTTAAAATTGCTCCACATTGCATACATTCATTGCATGTTTTTGAACTTGTTCACACAAAAATCGAGGTCTTGAGGGTCTCGTCTGGTCGAATTTGGACTTTGGCATAAAAAGGGGTAAACTGTGCATTCTTGGTAGTCTATGCGACTGCATAAACTATCCAGGAATGCAGTCGCATACCTCAGTTCAGGGCCTGAATTGGCCCTGAACTTTTGTTCTATACGACCGCAACAGTTTGTTATATGCGGTCGCATAGAACAAACATTAAACCCTTTTTTTATTTTTGATCGCACAAACACAAACCCACATCACCCACTTTGCCTACGCACACGTTCACTTCACATTGAGCACGAACGCACACGTACACACCCACACCCCAACTCTCGCACACGGCCATCTCCACCACACCATACCAAGCATCATTCATATGTGCATTCTTCGAATTCATCTTCATTCCCAAATCAAGGTATGTCTTCCACTCTTTACCCTAGTTCTAATTCTCTTCTAAATTGTGTTAGAATGGATTCGGATGTTTGCAATTGGCGTAGGGGATTAGGTAGATAATGGAGTTTGTGATGGTTGAGTTAATTGGCACAAAATTTTTGGTTTGATCCTTACATTATTTGTTTCAATTTCCATGACAACAAATTGTGCCTGCAAAGTGTTTGACAAATTGCCTACATGAACGATCTTGCTACATTAGCACTATTTTCGAACTTGGCATGCTTTCTATATGTCTTGGACCATTGGAGAATTCATGTTCATCGCCAAATGCAGTTTGGACACACCACATCCAAAAGGACCACACATGAGCATGACATGATTAGGCTCACAGCACTTCACGTCACTCACTTTGTCCCTTAGTTTCCTCAACCAATTGATGTCCGTTTGACCCCAATTTTTAGTATGTGCTAGACTCATATACATTCTTTCATATGCCTAGAGGTTACTACGGAAAATCTCGATTTTCCTTACCGGTGTCAGAGGGTGAAAGTGCTTGGTCGAACAAGGTAATGCCTGCCTGATTTACGTTGTTTAGCTTGAATTTGGGGTTTGTTCTCGACATGTTGCAATTGTATCTTATAATACCCCATATTCACCTACACATTTTGTCGAGCATAACTTCCTTGCATCATTTTAGATTGTGTTTTGGTTGATTACATGTTCAATTGTAATCTCTGTCCGTGGCTTGCATGTTTACCACACAATTGGCACTTAGATTTTTCTTTACTACCTTCACTTACTACAGGATCTATTTATGCTTCACCTATGACTTATATGTTTTCATTTTCTTTATGTTGCAGAATGCCTCCTAAATACACTTCTAAGGAAAAGGAGAAAGTAGCAAGCACCTCGAGCACTACATGTACACGAGGACCTGACGGGGGCATATATCGATTTATCAATCAAGAGGCCATCACTCGCTACTCTGAGATCGTTGGCCATTGGGTCCTATTTTCTGAACGGCCGGTCCGACTAGAGGATTTTCTTGGGTTCGAGATCACTACTTTGGTCTGAAACTGTTGTTGGGAAAATGTAGTCGATCGATCGCACCCGGTGTACAATGGTTTAGCTCGTGAGTTTTACGCAAACTTTAACATGGACATCGACATCCTTGGGTCTGAACATCAACATCAGACATGGGTACGGGATAAGTGGATTATGTTTACACCGAAGGTCATTTATGACTACTATCGACATGGGATTACATCACTCCCATTCCCAATGATTTTCATTAGAGCACGGTCGCGGGAGTTTTACTTAAGGCGTGAGGATGCTTGGCCATTACAGACTTCTGTGTGGTATCAGATTAAGCTTACACCGTTGATAGCCATCCTTTTGCTGTTCATTTGCCATAACATCGAGCCTAACTCACATCGGCTACATTTACCAATCCAACAGCCGATCTCCTTTTTCACTTGGTGCAATGATAGAAGATTGAATTAGCGACACTTGTCTATGATTAGATTCATTCTCAGGGGGTTTGGGAAGATCGACACCGATCTTTGATTTTTCCAAGTGCATTTGCAAATGGGCTGGTGTGACTATCCCATCTGGGGAGCTTTTCGAGAAACCCTGCCCATTCATTAAACAGACCACCCTGGAGGCTCGGATCGAGCTCGGGCAAAGTATAAGGAGAAGCTAGCGAGAGCGCGATTGAGATAGTATCAGGTTGTACATGATTAGGGGGTCGAGGATGCTGAGATGTCAACATCACCAACACCACTGGATGTCAACACACAGTTGCTGCGATAGATGTTCGCTACTATAACCGACTCGAGTTGAGATATCAAGAGTCTTGGGCAGACTGTGGGTACCATGGGTATGACTATACAAACACTGCGGGATAACATGCTTAGCACCAAGAACTTTGCTTCCAATGCCAGTAGGGAGTCTTTGGCTGCGAGACGTGAGGTTGAGATCATGAATGAGAGGTTGAATAATTATGTGGGCAAAGTTGATGGGATTCAGCTGCGAGCTAACGAGTCATGTGATCATTTTGGTACCATCAATGTGGAAGTTCAGGATGAGTCCCTCCACATTCAAGGCATACGAGCCGAACTTGCACATTAGTCCGAGCTCATGAGACATATTTTCATCCGGCTACCACCACCATCAGCTAATGGCACACCCTGCTCATAATTCTATCCACCACCTCCATATTGACCAGGGGAGTATTCCGAGCCCATTTTTCTTTAACTTATTATGCATTGTTCTTTTTGTTCCGCATTCCTCATATTTATGTTGTTATTCATCCAACATTGAGGACAATTGGTATATAAGTTTGGGGGTGACATCATTCATCATGTTGTATTACAGATTTGCATGTGTTTACGTGCTTGTTTGGAAAAAAAATATTATTTTTGAATTTTAGCTTCTTTTCAGTTTCGTTAAGTTACCTTTAGTTTTTATCCATTTTTTAGCATTGGAGTTGAATTGTATGTGCGTGTGTGTAGGGGTTCGATAACTTGCCGGCCATAATATTGAATATTGGAATAGTTATGAACGGTGAATAATGGATATGTTGCACTATTAGATTAGTCAAAGCTTGTTTATGTGAAACTTGACATTTTTATGCATGATGCTCATGTTTGTTATGTTGAGTTGGTGATTTGGTTCATTAGTTTGGAAAAGATTTAACATAGTACATATACCCGAATAACCTAAATTATATATATCCATAATCCAGCTATAGGATGGTTTGGAGATAGTTGAGTTGTTACTAGAAATTATTAAGATGAGTAGAGATTCCGTGCATGATACCAACTTGTGTGGATTGTCTAAAAACCAATGAGACGAAGATGAGGTGAAACTTTTAAGTTAGATGTTAGTTGTAGAAAATGGATGTCTAAAAGAAAAAGGGATATTGCACTAATCTTTGAATAAATGAAAGCATCTTCTCGAGCCTGTACAACTCGAGTGATTAAGCCTGTAAGGGTGGTTGAAAACCTGGTGTCCTATGGTCATCTGACTTGGAAGTCATCGGCTCAAAACTCGTTACAGGGTTATATAGAAAGCAAATAAGAAGATGTTTGAATTTTTTTTTTTTTTGCATTTATATATAAACTTCATCGATTAAGCCCCAAACATTCGATCAATAGAACTATACATTTAAAAAGATGCAAGTAACTTAGTTTAGTCTCAAATGTTGAAGTAATAAAAAATATGGGAGAATCTCGACTTGTTGAAATGAGAGCTTGTAACAGTAAGACTAATCCAAACTGAGAGAGGGTAAGGAATAGAAGTGAATAAGTTCAACTTAGGATGCATCCCTGGAAAATTGAATGAAAAGAATAAGTTTTGGGGTATATGCATATCTCGAGCGAAGTAAGGAAATCTTTGACTACTTTGGGTTAGGGGTTGAGCCAATCATGAACTTGATATATCTACATGAGTTTACACACACACGTCGAGTTATGCATACAACTAGTGGAGATTGATTTGATTTGTGCACTGTTGAAGTTGTTCATTTAGTTAATGATTAAATTCCAATCCTGAGATACGGTAGGTTATTGAACCATGTTCATTTGAAATTAAGTTATAGTTTTGTTTGAGGACAAACAATAATTCAAGTTTGGGTGAGTTAATAAGTGCGTTTCACACACTTAATTTAGACTACAAAATGGATAATTGTTGATAAATATATGGAATATAGCTTTATTCATTATAATTTGTATTTTACAGGACAACAATGATGAGTACGGTGGAAATTAGAAGAAAATTGGCAAAAAAGGACTAAAACAAAAGAAAATAAAAGTTCAGGGACCAATATGCAAATAACCGAACGATAGCCCGGAAGAGGTATTGGAGATGTGAAGATGTTGATAATTCATTGAGCTTTGGATGAAACATTAGAACAGAAAGAAATTGGAAAAAAGGTCAAGAATTGCAAAAAATGAGTTCAAGGACCAAAGTGCCACATTTTGGAACATGTTTAAACTATGCAGTCGCATAGGAGCCTCCAGGATTTTCTAGGTGCATTCTAAGAAAGCTATGCGGTTGAATAGAAGTATACTATGCGGTCGCATAATACAATTGTGCGAAAATTCTGGTTTCCTATTTTGATGCAACTACATATGGAAACATATCTTGGGACGCGTATTTAACCCTAAAAACATCCCAGAACGAGGGGGACGCAATCTATGAATTGGAGAGAGTCTTGGAGGCAAGAAGAAAGGCAAAAACAAGAACAATTTGAATATTCAACCCAATAATTAAACCAGGTGATGACGTTTACCAAATATTTGTGTATTTCTTTTCTTTCCACCATGTTAGGCTATGTTTAATTGTGCTAGGAGAGCGATGAACCATGCTATGTAATCTTTGATTTCTAGTTTCCTAATATTTGACAATTAAAACATGTTCTTGAGTTTTGAATGATTTCTATTCACTTAATGTTTCCACAATTATTATGTATGTGATTGTGTGGGTTTAGTGATTTATTTCATGTATTTGAGAAAAAGAAAATAGATTTGATAAGGTATTAATCATCGTAGAGTCCGATATGGGATATAGATATACCCCTCTGCTTTGCGTGAATCTCTAAGCGATCATAAAACCACATGCATTCTTGTGAAATTGCATTCGTCATAGAGATATATTCTGGTGGTTTACATGAATAGGTCCAACAATTCTCGAGAGAGACTGTTGGATAGGTTAGGATAATTGATTTTTCAAATTATCAAACATATTGTTAATGTTGTAGAACTAGATTCAAAAGTGAGCATTGCATGTAGATTCATGATCCTAATGCTCGTTTGTTATTCATAAGAAAACTTCAATTTGCATTCGATCATCTATTTGCATTTAGTTAGTAAATTTAGTTTAAATTGCACAAGTAATTATAGTTTAGTCAAAAATCTTGATAATCATCCTAAATCTCATGGATTCAGTTAAGGTTTCAATAATTGGAATTAAACTAAATCAATCTTCGTGAGACGATATTCGGAACTCTAAAATTTCACTTTATTAATTGTCAACGAACGATGTATTTGCGGTAGTTTTAAACGCGAAACATATTTTCTTACAACAGGCAACTCCAATGGCATGTTGTAAAAGAGAAATTCTATTTGTACCAAAAATGGTGTACCGAAAATGTTACACCTTATCATATGCGCGTGGGGCCTGCGTGAATAAAAAACTCCCAAATGTGTAGTCCACACACACACACACACATGCACACACCCCCTATCGTGAGTGTAGATAAAAGATTAAATAAAAAAAGGATGTAATGTAACATTGTCTGTTATAAAATATAAAGGCCAAATATTACATAAAAGTTTTACACACTCACATGGGTGGCCCTATGCGGAACCCATGATAATAAAAAAATTGTCAAAAAAATCCCCTCATCTCCCCCTATTGTAAAGAACCCCCACCCTGTACCCACATCACAACCCAAACATAAAATACAGTGTAAAATTTGCTCCAACTCCAACTATACATCAAATATAATGTAATTTTTAGTGTACAATTTTTCATTTAATCCCATTTTGCTTTTATTCACACTTTATAAAAATTATTTCTTCCATCTATGTATTTATTTAATATTTTAGTATTAATATATTTTAATTGATTTATAATTATATTAATTTGATAGTTATTTTTATTTAATATTTTTATTTATTTTTAATGTTTAATGTCTTTTTCAATTCATTAATAAATGCAATATTTTACTTCATTAAGTATAATTAGCGACTTCTGTAATAATATAATATGTAAAATAAAGTTTAGTATAAATTGATCTCCAATAATCTATATCAAATTTTGTGTATCTATTGAAGAGGATTTTTGACGGAAATTTTGAAAAGAGCAATGTTGCACCTAAAATATAAGGTTTAGGTTAAATGGAGGAAAAAAAAGTACGATCAAATCCAAGGTTGGAGTAGGAGTGTCACGAGCAGGGGCGGACGCAGAAGATAAAAGTTAGGGGGGCACACTCAAACTTACAAAGAAGTTGAGATAAATTTTACACTCGGAAATTTACGTAAAAAAAAATCACATGTAATTTTGCATCCAAAAATTTACATGGGATATGACTTTTTCGGATGTAAAATTTCGAAAATCTTTGATATCATATTCCATATAAAGTTTCTTAATAAATTGATGAAAATTATATTGAGGTGTATTGCAAAAATAGTAAATGTTAATGAAATAATTAATTTTTTTTAAAAAATGCGAGTTAGACGTTTTTTTAAGACTCACGCTTAACGTATTTTTAACTATTTTCGATATCTATTTGGACTATTCGATATATCCATAATGTAGTTATTGAAATAGTTTTGAGATTACATAAGCAATTTGTAGATTTGATTAGCGTACAATCGTCGGTAAATTTTTAAAATTAGCATGTTATCGAAATTCAAATTTATTGTGATTTTGCCCCTGTTTTGTGGAAATTAAAATCAAATTTATAGTAAATTTTGATAAAAGTTAAAACAGTTATGGATTCTATGAAATATATTATTAAAATTTATTGTTAACTTTGATTTAGATTTCAATCGATATCAAACACGAATTTAAAAAAAAAAAAAACTCAAAAAGTTTGGGGGCACGTGCCCCCCCCCCGGAACTCGAAGCTCGGGCTCGGCTTGAGTAAAAATGGTTCAGACTTTTTTATGTTCGAGCCGAGCCCTAGTTGAGCCGGCTCGATTTTTATTTTATTTTTATTATTATTTCTTTTATAATAATTCTTGACTGCTGCCTGCGCAGGCAACAGTCACATGGCTGCCTGCAAAACGCAGGCAAACTGGTTGCAAATTCTTATCAGTTTTGATCATCCCAAGTTTCAAATATATAAATATGCATTAAAAAAACAAGTCACAAAATTCTTATCAGTTTTGATCATCCAAGTTTCAAATATATAAATATGCATTAAAAAAACAAGTCACATGGCTGCCTGCAAAACGCAGGCAAACTGGTTGCAAATTCTTATCAGTTTTGATCATCCAAGTTTCAAATATATAAATATGCATTAAAAAAACACTACGTGATGTTAGAGTAATGCAAATTACCTATTTCATAGGCAAAACCGCTCAAGGATGAACAGCCAGGACCTCCAGTAAGCCAAATAATAAGAGGATCATTTTCTGGGTTTGTTTCTGATTCCACAAAGTAGTAGAAAAGCTGCACATCCTGTGACTCTCCAACTCCAATATACCTGTCCAGTGATACGAAACAGCTCACAACAGACCGACCGCGTTCAACAATAAATTTATAACAGTTATGATATAGGTACAGAAAAAGTTTGAAAGAATTTTTACAAAAAATGAACGCTCGGATTTCTGTATTCAAATTTAAATAAATATGTCCTCTAAAATGAAATAGTTTGACTCGATCCTACAAAGATTAAAAGTCCTATATGAGAAGGATAGTGGCTTACCCGGTTTCCAGTTTGAAAGGAAGACGACCCTCGAATCCAGGAAGAAGCTCAACGATTGAATGAGAATATGCATATTGCGGAAGAATAAGTAGAAACAGATTAAAAATAAGTAACAAACTGGACATTTTGTATAGTGAAAATTATATTATTATCCTTAATACGTGAACACATCTCATAAATATATAGGTGGGATGGCTGTATAGTGTATCCCTAAACTGTTTTTGATTTGTCAATGTGAAAAAATATTTCTAATTAAAGCAGAAAATAAGAAAATACGGTTGGTTTGAAATTTTGAAATTTGTTTTTTTACGAAACTTTAATCCATGAAATTTGATTATTTAGTAAAAATAGAACAATTTTATGTTCAAATATTTTCAATTAATATATAAATTTTAAAAGTATTGAATCTTATAATACTTTTTCTGCTATAAAAGTAAAATAAAAATAAAAACAAATAATAAAATGAATTCAAAATATAGAAAATAGAAATAAAAATTTAACAACATGGATTGAGAATATTTTATCTATGTTTATTTGAATATTTTTTAAATTTTATTTAATTAATCGTTATGAGTTTGAACTTTTTAATTTTTTTCTTAGAATTTTATATTTTTGTTTTTTCAAAATTCATTTAAATACTTATTTTTCATATTTTGATTGTTTTCAAAATTTTCACTAAAACACTAAAAAAGTAAAAAATTCGTTTTGAATTTTATGTTATAAATTTAACCTTGTTTTCAAAAATATATTTTCAGAAATACAAAACTCAAACATGTTCTCTGTATTTTGCAAAATTTAAAAAACTAAAAACAGCTTAAAAATAATAAATCAAACACACCCTTATAATCAAATCAATATCATCTAACTAAATCTCTCCCTCTCTCTTAGCCTATGTTTGACACCCATATTGGAGAAAAAATAGTTTTTGAATAGTGATTGATGGAAGAATGTGTGGTTAAAAAGTAAGGAGAATTTTTGGGTTTATGTGTAATATTATTTTATTGATAGAATGTGTGGTTGAAATGAAGAAAGAAAATGAAAATGAAAATGAGTGTCAAACACAAGCTTAGAGTGTGTTTGAGAGGGATTTTAATCAAAATTTTAGTCGTTAACTATCAAATCAACCAACATTTTTTACTTTCCCTCTCACAGGTGGGGTCCATAGGTTGACTATAACGGCTAGAATTTTGATTAAAATCCCTCCCAAACACACTCTTAGTATCTACAAAAGTTACTTTAGGCTATGTTTGAGCCCAATTTTGTGAAAAAATGAATTTTGTAATACTGATTTTTCAAAAAATATGTGATTAAAAAAGTAGAAAAAATTTTAATGTATGCATAAATTATTTTATTTAAAAAATTTAAGATTAAAAATAAATTTTAAAAAATAATTTTTTTAAAGTGAGACTCAAACAAAGACTCAACCTTTACACAGTAACCAAAAACCATCCGTGAGAATGAAATAACAGCAGCAATAATAATAATAATATCAGATTCTTCGGTTGGTAGATGCAATCTTTAAATGATACAATTATTAGGACACCTCAATATTATATTCATGATCTTTAAATAATTTGATGGATTAAACTATGTCCCTGTTTTGACTTCATTTTTTCAAATAAAGAGAGGAATACTAATTTTTTTTTTTGAAAATGTGTGCTTAAAAAAGGAGAATTTTTTAGAATTACGTGTAACATTATTTTATTAAAAAATGTATAATTAATAAAAAGAAAAAGAAAAATAAATTTTAATTTAATAAAAGTCAGATAATAGAAAAGTAAACAAGAAAGGATAATTTCTCTGGCTAAAAGCCTAAAAGAAGGTATCCAAGACAGACGTCAGAAGTGATGTTGAAAACTGGAGCAGGTGGAGGTAAGTGAAATCCACCGCCGCGGAGCCGCGGAGGTGTCCCAACTTTAATAAATATAACGTGGGGCTTGTTTCTCAGTGACCCCACCAACTTTGCTCCTTTTTTTTCCAGCATTAAATTTTCTATATTTTTGTTTCATTTATCCAAATTATTATGGGATGTGAAACGAAATATTACATTCTTAATACCATTTCGAAGTGCTCACAATCTAGTTTTCTACGTCGTTAATATGTTCGAAACGATCAATCGTAGCAAATATTACGACTTGTCAAAGTAGCCCGTTCAAAATTAGTATTTCAAAAATTTCGATAACATGCAAAATTAAAAAAAAATTCCGATGACCGTACGCTAATTGAATCTACAAATTGCTTATGTCATCTCAAAACTTATTTCGAGAACTACATTATGGATGCGTTAAACACGAATCTTAAAAAAAGACGTTTAACTCGCATTTCCTTTAAAAGAAATTCAATTATTTCATTAACATTTATTATTTTTGCGATACAAATTTTTCAATATAATTTTCATCATTTTATTAGAAAATTTTATATGGAATATGACATAATTTTTTTTTTCTAAATTTTACATCCGAAAAGGTCATCTCATATAAATTTTCGGATGCAAAATCATATTGGATGTATTTTTTTAGACGTAAAGTTTCGATTGTAAAATTTCTTCCAACTTCTTTACAAGTTCGATTGTGCTCCTTAACTTTAAATTTCTACGTCCACCCTGTTCATAGTTTATTGAAAAATATTGCAACCGCAATAATAAGGTAGGGACGCTATTCCAAGGCCAAGATTTCAAGTAACTTGCTGGTAGGTTTACACAGTCCGAGGCCCATATATATTTAGCCTCTCTTTGACATCCATTAAATTATATTCAAACAATAACATATTGTGTGCGTAAATTCAAATTTCTTTTTTCCATTTTCTATACACATTTTTCAAAAAATCATTATTTCAAAACTCATTATTCTAAAAAACTCAATAAAATGAATGTCAAACATGGACTTAAGCTTTAGTAGAAAGTTATCAACTCACTTCATAAACTCCAATTTGTAAGCAGTAAAGAATATCCAACTTCTTCGCACCACAAAATGCACTTTCCCACCAAAATTTGATCTTTTTTCCTATTATAATTTCATAGATCAAGACATCAATGGAGCTTATCGATTCTCTAGGTAACATTTTCATGTTAAAATTAAAAAGATATACTGAAAGTTTTCACTATTAATTTAAGCTTTGAGTCCCATTTTACTTAAAAATGTATGTTGAAATAGTAGATTGAAGAAGAATGTGTGGTTGAAAAATAAGGAAAATTTATGAATTTACGTGTAATATTATTTTATTGAAAAATGTGATGAAAATGGGAAGGGAGAAAAATATATTTTGAAAATAATGGGATCAAACAATGACTTAGTTTGCTTTTATTTTATCTCCGAATTTGTAGCAACCAATTTTGGAGTGACTATCCACAAGATTGTTGTGAACATTATTCGATTATTTGATGTCATTTGAATCAAAGGAAAATCACCAGCGCAAAGTGGTAGATCACTACATTCGATATTTCGAAGCCGATTACATCCATTTCACCTTGGACAAAAGAAATCAACTTTCTAAACTTTTGTTCGGCACAAATCATTTGAAAATTAGTTTCTATCAAACTAGTTTTTGTTTGGTTGTGAACCCATATGGTATATGATGTGATCCATGATATGATGACAAGTTCGAACAAGGATTCATTGATCATTGAGGAATGGCCTATGATTAGGTCGCAAGTGAAGTGGGTCAAAGAAGCAATGACACTACTTGCTCAAGCCACGGTAGATGAAACATTGACCACTTCGTTTCTTGTTGGGTATGAGAGATGAAACAAAGTGGAGTAACTTGATAAAGTAATGGATGAAGAAGCAGGATGGAACAACTATGCGATCGCATAGTTGTTCAGGAAATGCGGGTCGCATGCCCCTATACCAATGCCTCAGAGGAAAAGTTCAGATGATCTATGCAACCGCATAGATTTACACTATGCAGCTGCATAGTATATTTCCGGCCACGAATTTTTGAAATTTCACGTAATCTTATATTCTAGTTAAAACTCTATTTTGTTGTATTTTTGTTGTTATTTTTAGAGTTAATTTTGTTTTTACTAGAGTTTTAGGGATTCTATATAAATAAGGTTATTATTTTCATTGTAGAAAACACCATTTAAGAGATATTATTGTAAGACTTATTGCTTTCTTCTTGTTCTTCATTCAATTAATTCTAAACTTATTAAAATTTAAATTCTTGTGGCGTTCATCAATTTAAGTAAGGTTCATAAATTTTGTGATCACGAAGTCAAGATATTATTGACGATTGTATTGGTTATTTGATTTAATAATTTATTGGGTCGAGCTTTCAAACTTTGATTCTTGACTTTCTTGGGTTTGATCTAATTTGTTGTGGATTTCATAGCTTCAATTGCTACGTGGACTCGTATCAATTGGCATCAGAGTCTGTCTCCAAAAATTAAGATTATATCTTTTAATTCCTTTTTTTTTATTTTTTTTTATTTGAGTCCTTATCTTCGTTTTGTGTGTTCTTCATCTTTGACTCATTCAATCCAATTAAAGTACAAAAAAGTAAAAAAAAAAAAAAAAAAATCAAAAGTCGTTTGTGCGCTAAATTAGTGCCCAAATCAATTATTTTTTGATTTTTTTGGGCCATTTGTTGAATTCTCGCACACTTAAGAAAAAAATATCTAGTCCGAATTCAAGAAATACTTTCTTGAATTTATACTTAGTGTTTCATCCAAAGTTCAAATTCCTGTCTTCTTGAATCATTCTAGATTACTTTCCTTACTCAATTTTTTGTTTGGACTCTACAAAGGGTTAAATTTTGATTGAGATCGAATTAAATCTTTGAAATACTTGTAAGAAAGCATTGAATGGAAAAATGCAGAGTGGTGAGATTAATAGAGGGAAAAGCTAAATTGATTGATATACGAATGTACACACGCGAGGCAAATTTAAACTAAATTTAGGATGTCTGATATAGACGATTGTAATTCAAGCGGGAAGAATGGACAAGTCATCATGATGGAGGAGGTGATACGACGACATGTTGGTGATATGGAAGATAGAATGGATAGACAAGAGGTGTGGATGGAGAGACATAACACATTACTTACTAATTTGCGTAGGCAACAACCTAGAAAAGTTCATAACACAAGGGGGCAAGATAGGCAGGACCATAGAGCGAATTCTGCTGGTGAATGTAAAGCAGATAGTGACATTAATGATGATGAATTTGTAGATGTCGAATTAGAAAGAATGAGTGATAGATGAGTTAGGCATAAAAGGAGTGGTAGAGATCCTATTGGAGATGGTGTTGATAGATCGTACGCCGAGCCACATATTGCGTGGTGCCTTGGGATAGGCCAAGTCTTCTTTTGGCACGACTGTTGGATGTGTGATTCTACATTGACATCTATTTTTCCACACAGACAGCACACATCTGCGAAGATACAAGACTTTTTCGATGAGACCGGATGGGTTTTTGGGCGTTTAATTCAGGCTCTTCCACCAGCTATGGCAGAGCAGATTGCAGCCATTCCACTTTGCCTTGAGGTACCTGATCGTATTTTTTGGAGGGCCACAACAGATGGTAGATTTACTACTAAATCCGCATGGCAACTGATTCGCTCTAGCAAGCCAGTACAGGATTCCTTTCGTCTTCTGTGGAGCCCTATTATACCTCCTACTGTCTCGTTCTTCTGTTGGAGATTATGGAAGGACTTAATACCAGTTGATGTGATTATCCATATGAGGATAGGTAGTCAGTTGGCTTCCCGATGTCAGTGTTGCTCAGAGACTGAGACCATCACTCACATTTTTTACTGGTAGTTGTATTTCAGATCATGTTTGGCAACATTTTGGGGCATTATTTCAGATAACCATGAGTTCGGGAGAAAGTGT
This sequence comes from Fraxinus excelsior, assembly GCA_019097785.1. Taxonomy (NCBI): domain Eukaryota; kingdom Viridiplantae; phylum Streptophyta; class Magnoliopsida; order Lamiales; family Oleaceae; genus Fraxinus; species Fraxinus excelsior. Next base: position 19,272,144 of record CM032623.1, on the reverse strand, counting down.
CGACAGAGATTTCTGAGATGGAGGTATTCTGGACAGTTTGCCAGGAGCGGGCACATTCGCATCATTATTCCTCTATTGATTTTTTGGTCTCTTTGGACTGAGAGGAATAATGCCAAGCACGAGAGTATTCGTATGAGTTCAAAACGTATTATGTTCACGAAAATATGTTTCGAATTTAAATCACCGCAAGTGCACGGTTCGTTGACAAGTAATAAAGTGAAAATCCTAGAATTTCGAGTATCGTTCCCATGGGGATTGATTTAACGTGATTATTATTATCTCGACCTTAACCGAATCTATTAAACTCAAGATGATTGTTCTAAATTTTATGAGTAACTATGACTAAAATGTAAATTAAACTAAAATTTCAACTAAATGCAATAATGATGGTTAAATGCAAAAGTTGAAGAAATTAATGTATGAAAAAACGTACTAGGATCCCGAATCACCAAGCAAGTTCACTTTGTAACTCCTATTTCACAATTTGACAACACGATAAATTGGTTGAAGAATCAATGTTTCTAACTTATTCAATAATCTCTTTCGAGTAGAATTGAACCTATTCTAGCATACCATTTTACTATATTTCTATGACAAATGCAATATACAAGAATGCATGACGTTTTGTAAACACTTAGAGATTCACATAAAGCATAGCGGTATATTTCTATCCCCTATCGGACCTTACGATGATTTATACCTTATAAAATCTATTTCCCTTCTTTCGAATGCATAAAATAAATCACCCAAACTCATACAACTATTGCACATATAATTGTACAGACAAGAATGTGTATATAAATCATTCAACATCCATCAAACATGTTTAAATATCAAATTGCAAAATAGAAATTAAAAGTTCACAATACGAGGTTCATCGTTCACCTAATACAATTAAAAACCTAGCCTAGCATGGATAAATTAAAATAACAAAGAAAATATTTAGGAGAAGACATCACCCAATTCTTGAATGTAAATGTTGAAATCTTGGATCTTGGAGTGAAATTATTCGTCCTTGCCTTCGTTCTTGCTCCAAAAAGGTTGTTTTTCTCTCTAGGAAGGCATAACCCTAGTTTTTGGATGTATTTTAGCTTTTATAGTTGCCCTAGAATCATTACCATACGTGTTGGAGTCGGATAAGGAAACCAGAAAATTCGCGCCGAATTTCTTCCTTGCGGTCGCAAGGACAAATTCCTTGCACCCGCAAGGAGTAATTTTTTTCCAAAATTTTTCCCTGTCTCCTTGCTTGCGGCCGCATGGAGGATTATACCTTGCACCCGCAAGGAGTAAACAACTATCACATATCTTCATTTTGGTCCTCGAACTTCATTCTTCTCTTGTCTTGACCTCTTTTGTTCATTTTTTTCCTCCAATCATCCCATGCATTCCTCAATGTATGATTAAGCTCATGTCCGCTCTTGAGTTGGCCTCGGGTCACCTTTTGGTTATTTACATTTTGGTCCCTGAACTTTTGTTTTCTTTCGTTTTGGCCCATTTTCTCTACTTTTCTTCTAATTTCCACCATAATCTTCATTGTTGCCCTACAAACACAATTCACACAAATTTAGCTCTATTCCGAATGTTTATCATGATTATTCATGTTTATGAACCAACATAAACGTATAAAAATTGTCTTTATCATATTATATGGAGAGTTTATTGTATGGTATCCTTCCTCCATACTGGTAAACTTTTCCGACCATCGCATTGGCGTAATGACATGCAGCTTGCTAAATTTTTTGGTATTTCGCTGACTTTCCCCCCATCTTCTTCCCCTATCATGGTTTGGTGGCGCACTCCATCTAATGGATCTGTCAAGATCAACGCCGATGGTTGTGTTAAGGATGGGTTGCGAGTGGGGGAGGCATCATTAGGGATTACACAGGTAAATGCATCAGGGCTTTCTCAGCTCCATATGGACAATGTATGATATTAGAGGCTGAACTTATGGCTATTCGTGATGGGATACTTTTGGCTAGAAATCTTGGTTTGTCAAATATTTGGGTCGAGGTAGACTCGACTATTTCCATTCATTGCATTACTAGAGGTGGCGGACCGTGGCCTATCCAGGGGACTCTCAGACAGATTGCAGATATCATTTCCTTTAACAGAAATACAGTTTCCCACATCTTCAGAGAGGGAAATCAAGTTGCCGATGCACTTGCTACAGAAGGTTGGCATCATCGTAGATACCAGGAATATGGACCAACCGATTTACCACGTCATATCAGGGCGCTCGTTCAGATTGACAGACATGGTCTGCCCAGCATTAGAGTTTAATTTTTTGTTTCCGCATTTTCTCTTACTTTTGCTCACATTTGCACTCATTGTAAGGGAAGTAGTACTTCCTTTTTTATTGCTTTACTCTACTTTTATTGTAAGGGAAGTAATACTTCCTTTTTTCTGCTTTACTTTACTTTTGATGTAATGGAAGTAGTACTTCCCCATTTATAGCTTTACTTTATTTCAGTTGTAACCATGGTATTCCTCCGCCACAAGTGAGGATATATTAATAAAATCTCAGAGGGTATCTCCTTCCACAAAAAAAATGAAATGAGTAAATTTCACAATAACCAAATTAAGAAGCACAAGATGAGCTGATAAATACACTCATCTTGTAAATACAGAAAATCAAATTCTTCACAATCCATGTAATAATGCAATTAAACTTTGTGTATTTGAAAAGAAAATGTGCAAGTAAATTTAGCAAAATGTGCGAAAATAATGACTGATTGTACATTGCTTTCTCCTTTCTGACAAGCTTAGCTTAGTTTCAAAACATATAGACGCAAAGGCTAATTAATGTAATCAATTAAAGAACACTTCCAAATTTAAATAATGAACATAATTCCCAAGGAGCTCACATAAATTTCAGTCAAACCATATATTCTTTGCAGATTATCAAGAACACTAGGCTCAGTCAAGTAAGTTAGTTTGGTACCAAAATCAACACAATTCATTTTTTTCGCCACTGTTTTAAAATCAAAACAATAAATTTAAAACAAATTCGCATTTTTACCTTGAACTGTGACGAGTTGAACTTGTTTACCGATATAATAACTTACCTGGACTGCTACACAAACCCGAGTCCTTATCTGTAGTGGCAGACACATACATTTTTAGTTAGTGGGGCACAATCAAATTTGCAAAATTCCAAATTTAGAAGATAAATAGAAGTCAATTTTTAGCGTATTTATTTTCCCTATACATGATAAGCAGAGATGACAAAAAAAAAAAAAAACACAACTATGACAATTTCAATATAAAATTGTAGACTAGCTGGAACCTCTTGTGTAGAAACATACTTAATTTGGTGTCAACTACGACAAGTGGAATTGTAGGAGCAAAATGCAGAAGCTCGAGGATCCACTGCCCAACAAATATCACTTAAAAATCGTATTAACTAATATAATACTATCACTTGCTAAAACTCATTAAACCTTTATCATATATTCGAAAAACTCATAAACAGGGTTTAAAAGCTCATCAAAACGTGGAAGATATTTACCTCTTCATATACTACAATCAAAACATCTTTTAAATATTGCAAGCTCTCAGCTTTCTCACATATTCAAAAGACCCACAAAATTACTTTCCGAATTATGGTGTATATAAATATTAAGCTTCACATTTATCCCAAAACACTCAATAAAACAATAAAAAACAAGAATTCAATTATTCAATACCATTTCTAATATTAGAAGCTTTCAAAACCTAAGATTTTTCTTTAAATGACAACAAATGCTAGAAAACCCATCAAATATTGTTGCCCCTATTTTGAATTTCTTATGAACTCCCCAAATAAAATCTCACAATTCACTGAGTAAATCTCACAAATCACAAATGATAATTCAACAAATCACATTGAATATCCACAAATCATAAATATATTTCAAAATTTCAAATAATGAGATACGGTAATATGAGCAATTAAGCAATGCAAAACTATCCACTGGAATGCGGATGTTGTTCGAATTCAATGAATTGGGGCCTTGGAATTGGAATTAAGAAATATTTAAATCAGGGACTTTAGCTAAACACTCTAATTAAATGTTTGAATACCTAATAAGGCATTTTAACAAACATGTTGCGGGCACAACTAATAAGAAGAAACCCAAATGCAAATAAATAAATTGAACTAATAAAAACACAGTAATGAGTTTCTATTAGTGTTACTTAAAATCCAATGGCAACCAACTACTTAAAGCACGCACAGAGAGGGAGAAAGAGAGACCGGCAGAACAGTGAACACGAGTTCTCTTCAAGATGCTATTCAACGGTTTGAAATGGGTTCTTCTTCAACGGGAGTAGTCAGCAGTAGAATCAAAACCGACAACATAACGATTTTCCAAGGGAAGTTGATTTTGAGAGATAACGACGTTGTCTCGACCAAGTGTAACATCAAAAAACTAGAACTAAACTAAGCAAAAAAGTTGAAACTCGTTAGCTACCTCTCCAAAAATGGAAAGTAAATACCTCACAATTACTGTGTACCGAGCTTCATTTATTAATCCCTAACGGAATATTCATTTTTGTCATTTTTCCTTTACCTCCATAGCTAATTATTATAGCAGCAAAAAATAGTCAGATTCTGATAATCAATAAAAAAGAAGGAAATTGAAAAGGAAAATGCTAATGGAATTGTTGACACATAAAAAATGCAGCCCAAAATCAAAGGGAAGTCCAATTGAGAAACCCAAGATGAAGACCCAATGGAAATCAATTAAAAGGCCCAAGAAGAAAAGCCCAATCTGGAAACCTGAGAAAATGCCTGAATATTGGAAACCCGAGAGCGAAGGAGTATCATCGCCCAAGCCCGTAGGACGCCCAGAGGCTGAACGAGTGAAATACTGCACAATCGCCCAGAGCGATAGCCTCACTATCGCCCAAACTCTCAAGTCGCCCAAAATCAGACAAGTCTAAAAGGTATAGTTTATCCAATTCAGCGGTTATGAAAGCAGTTGTCAAGTAAACCCGGCACGCCCCCTACGATCCAGAAACGGGTAGCTAAAAGGCAAGAGTAGTGGCAACAGTTACTAAGTAACCTCTCCCCAATAAGCAGTTTCTCACTGAAGAAGCGGATAGTCACGAAGGTAATGGAGCAGTTCCAAGCAGTTTCGTTAACCAAGAGACGCCCGGGAAGTATAAAAGGAAGTGAAGTTGTAGAAGAAAAGGACCCCGAATCAAAAACTCTCGACAAGAGAATATGTAATTTTCATTTCCTTAGTTTAAATTTAATCATTTCTCAGTACTCGTGTGCTTACGCCCCTTGGAGGCGTTTTGTCTACTTTCCAATTGTAACTCTTCACTAGTAAACGCACCCCTTTTTGGGACTTTGTCTCAAGAGGTTTGTTCCTTACACAATCGTCTGATCCTTTTCTTGTAATTGTTGGCGGGTTGGAAAACACGCGAAAACAATTTGGCACGCCCAGTGGGACAGTTGGTGTTTTGTAAGTGAAGATACAAAAAAGAAAAGATATCATGCCTCATAAAAATTCCGATAAGGAACCAGCAAGTCAAGGGGTAGTCCAGTCTGTAGTTGAGCGATATGAGGAGCAACAACATTCTCCACGAACAGATGGACAAAGTCAAAGCAGTCACAGCCGCTACGAACCAATGACAGAATTGAGCCTCGCACAATGCGTGCATTGCTGGGAGAACTCACGCTGGATGTCGTTGAACAGGTAAATTTACGAAGTATTCATAATATGGAGAAGTTTACCCAAAATGAGAATAGGCATTTTGATAATATGGCTAAACAACTGAATACGTTAAATGAAATCATGAATAAGTTGGTAAGCCAAATGTGTCAACCCGTTATGCCTATAGGTAGTCACTTTCAGTCTAGGACTATCGTAGGGCATACTTCGCCATATAATTCCCTTGGTGTAAACTCAGGCCCAAGTCTAGAGCCACCTTTTGGCCCTTCTACTTCAAACCCATGGGGAAACAAGACATTGAACCTGAATAATGATAACACTACGTCCAACCTGGGGAGTAGTACAAACGTAAGAGATAATGTCCCAAACAACGGACAGAATGGTTTACGTACAAATGACGGGTTAAGCACTCAATGTAACAGTCATAACAGCCCGAATAATGGCACTTTTATGGCCAATCAAGGGCAAACTACCAGGCCTTCCACAAATCAGCCAGTAAATCAACCAATAGGGAACCCATATGACCCTAACGCCGTGCTAAGAAACCAAATTATGGAAATAGTACAAGATCAAATAGCAGTTGGGGTGCGTCCGGTTATTAGGCCAATTTATACCAAGCCATACCCTGATTGGATAGATCAAGCATATCCATGGCCTAGAGGGTACAAAGTACCGGAATTCTCACTATTCACTGGTCTAGGAGAAGTATCTACATTAGAACATGTAGGGCGATTCACATTGCAAAGTGGTGAGGTGAATGATTACCATAAGTTGAGGTTGTTCCCAAGTTCTTTAACAGGGGTAGCTTTTTCTTGGTTCATTAATTTGCAAGCAAACTCCGTCCAAACAAGGCAGCAAATGGAGCAATTATTCCATGCTCAATTTTATAAGACCGAGTCTGAGGTTACACTGGCCGATTTGGCGAATTTACGTCAATTGCCTAACGAATGGGCAGAAAATTTCCTACAGAGGTTCAAAACGGCTAGAAGTAAATGCTTTGTGCCTTTGCCAGAAAAAGGAATTTGTTAAAATTACCCAAAGTTGTTTAAGCTTTGATCTAAAGAAGAAATTCCAGGATAGGAAATTCCCGAATTTATTCCAACTTAGTGCAAACATTGTTAGGTATGAGCGATTGATAAGAGAAGAATAACAGATGAAAAATTCCAGTAAAGGGACTTATTACAAAGACCCGAACTTCAACGTTCATACTGTCGATAATGGTTATTACGACCAAACTGAAGTATGTTTGGCTGAGTTAGTAAAGGGAGAAGCGTACACTTGTCCCATATTAGTTAAGCCAAAAATAGTAGGCAAAGATGAACCTGCAAAGGGTGAAAACAGAAAGGCACGAACGTTCTCGTTCGACGTAACTAAAGCTGACCTTATATTCGACAAATTATATAAGGATAAGCAAATAAAGTTGAGCGACAAACACAAATTGCCAGACCTTGAACAAATTAAGGGTAAAAAATACTGTAAATGGCACAATGCATGGTCACATGCGACTAATTATTGTGTGGTTTTTCGCCATGTGTTGCAGGATGCTATTGAATCAGGACGAATCACGTTCGAAGAAAAGAAAAAGATGGCGGTGGATGAAAATCCTTTCCCACGGCCACTGGCAATGAACATGTTAACAACTGGTTTGAAAAACAAATTGCCAAAGTTCAGATTGGTGATTGACGACGAAGAAGAAGAATCCAAACCACATCCCAGCGTTTTTGAACTCATCAAAGGAAAGGAGCCCAAACAGGGCGAAGATGTTCTGTGCGACAGATGTAAACACGAGTTGAAAGCAAATACGGGGTCACCAATGACGCGGCAATTCCACCATCGCTCTGATTTCATGTCGGTCGCTCAGCCTGTCAGGGGGCAAAGTGTGCCGTTTTATAGAGGACTACCTAGAGAAAGGGGGTTTGGATCGGCCAGTCAAGGAAGAACGTTTAGGCCGCAGCCTCACCAACCCAATGTATGGCATTCGTTCCAGTATAATGCAGAAAGAGTGGTGCCTTTCAATGAAATGACTAGGACCCAACAAAGGCGTTTCCAACGTAATTACGGACGGATGATGAGGCAACAACAAGAAGAATCATGCCCTAAAGTGCCCAAATCGCTCAGAATGGCCGACAAAAATGTTTTTGAAGATAGTGAAGAAACAGGCACTAGCGAATCAATGGGAGAATTGCCAGAAAGCTCGTCTGGGAGATCAAAGTTTGAACGAAACAGGGAAGACGAAGATGATCTTGACCAACCTCTAACTATCCAGTTTGGCACATTGCCTCCTGTCATGGCTAATAACTATTTGTTGGCCGATGAATTCAAAAGCAAAGAGAAGGAGGACAGTGAGGAAGAGACTTGTGTACTAGTCTGCGATGAAGGCCAAACATCTAGAGAAATGTGTGACGAAGAAGAGGATGATGGTATGATAGATATCGAAGAGGAAATTGATTTAGAAGCAGAGAAAAGGAAAAGAGGAGTGTCGCGCAATACCCTGTTGAAGCAACTGCACCAAGAAGGAGTCGGCGAAGCAGATCTGTTGGGAGAACCATCTGGCCGATCGTTTGATTTCTATGTGTTGTATGGGACACCCAAAAGGAAAAAGAGGGTACTTCGTTCTGAAAAATATGGATCACCCCCCAGAATAATGCCTCCTCCTACAAGTTGGGTAACCGGGGAAGAAATACTGGAAAAAGGAGAAGGAAAAAACCCAAGGAAAGAAGGCTCAGTGCGACATGCTGCACGTCGATCTATCACCAAAAGATAGCCCGACAGAAGATAAGCAAGAAGTGGAAATAGATGCTGCTGAAAAAGTCATCTTCAACAAACCGGCTATGAGGTTAACCAAACACTTAAGACCGTTGTACGTCAAAGCCTTGGGTAATGGGATACCAATAGTAAAGGTACGTATCGACAATGGAGCGGCTATAAACACCATTCCAGCTAGGATGATGAGGAAATTTGCTAAAACAGAGAGAGACATGATCCCAACAGAAGTAATTCTTACAAGTTTTAACGGGGGGCAACTTCAGCAAAAGGAGTTATGCCATTGGATATAACTGTAGAAACAACCACCAGGACTACTGTTTTCTTCGTAATAGACGGCCCACCAGCTACAACGTGTTGCTAGGAAGAGACTGGATCCATGGCAGTCGCTGTATTCCTTCATCGCTCCATCAATGCTTGGTCTTCTAGAATGACAAAGGTGAAGCAGAGGTGGTGCAAGCAGATCATAGACCCTTTGTGGAAGAAGCAAATTCAATAGAAATGTTCATGTACGAAGGAAATTATGGGCCTGTCAGAGTGGTTCAAGATGGGGAAGAAACTCAAATTACTGCCCAAAGCGAAGAGCCGTTTTAAGTGGATGCACTTACTGAAATGTTTAATCAAATGAGGCCAAACATAGTGGTCTTGGAGGAGCCAGTAATTGGCAAAAAAGAAGCCAAACAACCTTAAATGAGTTCTCAACAACAAAGGCAAGAGGCCAAGATTCAGGCCTTCAAAGCCAAGTTGATGGCTTTCAATAAAAAATGTGAATGTGTGAAGAAAGAAGAAGCGGCGTTAAAGATGCTGAGGGATAAATTAATAGTGTCCGAGATGGAGCAGAACTTGGACTCGGAAATTCATAAAGTGGATTGTCTGGAAGAGGAAACACCTCTGAGCGATATGGATGATGAAGCGACGAGGATCACCAAGTCAGGATATGCACAAGCACAAGACCCCTTAGTCAAGGTGAATATTGGCGAGGAAGGAGAGGATCGCCCAACATTTGTCAGCCAGATGCTCCCTCACGAGGTTAGTAACAGATTAATCGCTTTATTAAAAGAGTATAAAGATTGTTTTGCTTGGGAGTATGAACATATGCCTGGCTTAGATAAAAACTTAGTAGAACATAGGTTGTCGACTAAATCAAATTTTAAGCCTCATACGCAACCTCCTAGGTGTTTCGCTCCCAATGTATTACCAGAAATCAAAAAAGAAATAGAGCGATTACTAAAAGCAGGTTTTATTAGAACAACCAGATATGTGGAATGGTTATCTAATATAGTGCCAGTATTAAAAAAGAACGGCAAGTTGAGAGTATGCATAGATTTCAGGAATTTGAACTTGGCTACGCCCAAGGACGAATATCCAATGCCTACAGTAGATTCTCTAGTAGACTCGACTACAGGGCATGTGATGTACTCTTTTATGGATGGATATTCGGGATACAATCAAATCTACATAGCTGACGAAGATGTACACAAAACTGCCTTTAGATGCCCTGGGTCATTAGGGTGCTTTGAATGGGTAGTAATGCCGTTTGGACTAAAAAATGCAGGGGCGACCTATCAAAGAGCAATGAATCTAATTTTTCATGATATGATAGGTAAATTTGTGGAAGTTTATGTAGATGATATAGTGGTCAAATCTGTTAAAGAGGAAGACCATTTTGAACAACTGCGATGTTCATTTGAACGAATGAGGCAGCATAAACTAAAACTGAACCCTTTGAAATGTGCGTTTGGCGTGAATGCAGGAAATTTTCTTGGATTCCTAGTGCATAAAAGAGGAATTGAACTTGATAAGAATAAAGCGAAAGCCATTGTACAAGTCAAGACTCCTAGCAATAAAAAAGAACTGCAAAGGTTCTTAGACCAAATCAATTTTCTAAGACGCTTTGTATCTAATTGTGCAGGGCAAACGAAAGCGTTTTCGCCTATCCTAAAGCTGAAAAATCAAGACAAATTCGTCTGGAAAGAAGAACATCAAAAGGCTTTTGAAAGCCTGAAAACATACTTAACAAGTCCGCCAGTGTTGGTGTCACCAATCCAAGGACGGCCAATGAAGTTGTACGTGTCGGCTGAACGAGAATCGATAGCTGAAATGGTCGCACAAGAAGACCAATTTGGTGAAGAAAGGGCGATTTATTATTTAAGTAGACGGTTAACCAGATGTGAATTTAATTATTCCGCTATTGAGAAGTTGTGTCTCGCATTATACTTCACATGTACAAAATTAAGGGCCTATTTACAGCCTGTAACAGTCTATATAATTTCCAAAGTCAATTTATTCAAATACATGTTTTTTCGCCCTATTTTACACCAACAAGTAGGTCTTTGGACTTTAGTACTGTCAGAGTTCGAAATAAGGTATATACCCCAAAAGGCAGTTAAAAATCAGGCTTTGGCTAATTTTTTGGCCGATCATCCATGCTTTGATATGCCCAACGAAATAGAACTAGAGGTTGATTCATTTGAATTAAAACCATGGATTTTATACTTTGATGGATCGAAAACTTCTAAAGGAGCAGGGGTAGGAGTGGCTTTGATAAATCCTTTAGGGGTTTGCTATAAGTTTGCATTCACCTTAGATAGGATCTGTACTAATAATCAAGCCGAATACGAAGCCTTAATTGTAGGCTTGGAGTTAATGGTAGATATGAAAGTAAAGAATGTAATCATCAGGGGCGATTCTTAATTGGTGATTCATCAATTGGCTGGCGATTTCAAATGCCAAAGCGATTCTATTATAAGTTTATACGAAATCGCCCAAGAGTTGTTGGAGGAATTTGACCAAGTAGAACTTCAATGTGTTAATAGAATGTACAATGATATGGCCAACGAGTTGGCTCAGTTGGCTTCTGGCTATTCAAAGGCGATGAGTTGGGAGTCTACTTACGAATACGGAATTATATTGCCCGTTATTCAGCGAAGGGCAAGGAAAACCGAAATTCAATGTATAGAAGATGGGGTCGCGCTGGATTGGATAGATGAGATTAAAGAGTCCTTTAAGGAGCTTAATGGGGGAGGTGATAGGAGAACGAAATTACGTCTGTTAAACTATGCATTAATAGACGAAGAATTGTTCAAAAAACGCTCTGATGGTGTATTATTAAAGTGCGTGAACTTACAAGAAGCTAGGACGATTATGGCTGAGGTGCATGAAGGGATATGTGGAGCCCATCAGGCCGGCCAAAAGATGAGATGGCTTGATTATCAGAAGTGGATATTTTTGGCCAAAGATGGGAGAATCATGTGTTCAATATGCAAAAAGTTGTTTAGCATGCAAAAAACATGGCCCAATGCAGAGGGCACCAGCAAGCAATATGGCACCCATTATCAAACCTTGGCCGTTCAAAGGCTGGGCGATAGACTTGATAGGGAAGATTTACCCCCCATCGTCCAAACATCACACCTTTATTATAGTCGCCACAGACTTTTTCACCAAGTGGGTCGAAGCAATGCCTCTAAAAGAAATCACCTAGAAAAGCATTATAGAGTTTATCCGGGACCATATCATCTATAGATTTGGAATTCCGCAAACTTTAATGATGGATCATGGGACTTCCCTAAATGGAGATCATGTGAAGGAATTTTTGAGCGAATTTGGAGTTAAATTGGTAAATTCCACACCATATTACGCTCAATCAAACGGTCAGGCAGAATCATCTAACAAGATTCTGAAATCTATCATAAGGAAGATGATAAATGAAAATGTCAGAAATTGGCACGAATGCTTGAACAAAGCCTTATGGACTTATAGAACATCGTCCCGTTCAAGCACCAACATTATGCATTTCCAACTCACTTATGGGCAGGAGGCTGTATTGCCCGTGGAAATCAACGTGCAATCTATAAGAGTGTGTTGGCAGCATGAATTAAGCGAGAATGAGTACAAGGAATCATTGATTCAAAATTTATTAGAATTGGACGAATTGAAGTTAGACGTGCTAGACAGGTTGCAAGTTCAGAAACAAAGGATGGCTAGATTTTACAACAAGAAAGTTATAGCCAAGTTTTTTAGTTTGAACAGATTAGTTTGGAGGGCAATACTTCATTTAGATAGTAAAGACCCAAAATATGGCAAATGGTCGCCAAATTGGGAAGGGCCGTATAGAGTAAAGAGTGTATTGCCTAATGGAGCTTACCACTTGGAGGATTTAGATGGTACTAGGCATATAAGATTTATCAACGGTAAGTACTTGAAGAAATATGTTCATTCACTTTGGGAAAGTGAACAGATAAAGGCATAAATGATGAAATTGCGATTGCGATGTAATCATGCTGAGCGATGGCAGTAAATAAATTGGACGATCACGTTCTAAACAAAGTCAGAAAAACAAAGCACATTCAAAAGTAAAGTTCTTTATTACCAAATGTTCTTTATACACCATTCTTTACAAGAATTAAGGGACACTGTCAAAATACAAGATGAAACATGCTACAATTTGTCTTCTGTTTGATGGGAACAGAAAGAGTGAAACCAGTACGGCCCAACCCTTCAGCCTATGGCCGAGTAAGAGGGTGAACTGTCCCCATAACCTTCCTAAATGCATAGCTGCAATGGTAGGCAAGGAGAAGCACTCTCAACAAGCAAACTGAAGGCAAGAATCTTGCTTCAGTTTAAAAGAACATTTCCTATATCTCCCATACCAAAAGTAATATCAAAGCAAAAGGAGTGAGTCAAGAGACCCATCCCTATAGAAGATGAAAGTGTTGGTAAATGATCGGAGTGCCATGCGGTGGCAAGAAGTTGTGATGGCAAGAAATCGAATCTGAAAAGGTATGGAGATGAAAATGATGAGTATAAACGTGCATACTTATAGGGGCTGGAAGATGAAATGCCAGAATGTGGATGGTCACATTTATGACCAGTTAGTGAAATCAATATGGCCCAAAGACTTAGGGAAGAAAAATTTAAATGCCAAAAGAATATGCATGGATGTTGGCATAAAGCGATTGGGTACGTAGAAAATTGACGATCAAAGATAAAACGTCGATGATGAATGATTGTTCATTAACGATGATGAATGACATTAAATCACAAAAAACAAAGGCAGTCGTGCGGAAGATTTACAAAAGTTAAAACATTAAATGTTTTAGCTACAATTCGCCCCAAGCTGAGCGTATCTGCTGCCTAAGTTTATCCCACTTTTCGCTCTGCCTAGAGGAAAGGATGCCTAATTCTTTCACTAAGTCATCATCAACCTCCAACTTTTTGTACTGCTCCAATAGAGATTTGGTCCTAGCGATTCCTCGGGATGCAGTACGCCTCTTGGTAGCCATCCTCGCCCTGCAGTCATCCATTTTCGCTTGTAGCTCTTTCATCTCCGCAGCCAGGCTCAACATTAAGGAATCCTCCACTACAAGCTCTGAAGAAACCTCAGTCAATTCGGCCTGGTTCTTGTCAATTTCCTGAAGTAAGGATTCTTTCTCAGAAGAAGCGCGGAGATATTGAGCACTTCTGGCCTTCAATTCTGCGTTCTTGGCCAGCAAAGAAACAACGTCGGCATGAAGAACCCTTAACTTCACCTTAAAGTCAGCGGAAATGCTGGGCGATGGGAGTGAAAGTGCCTGCAGTAGGTTCGCGCTCAACGTATCTAGCTTGGCCTTTTGATGAACAGCGCTGGCGCGGCCAACCTCCACGTCCATAAAGGAGACATACTCAAACAATGCCTATTTGAGAAATGTCATATTCTCGTTCGCAGGGGTAGAGGGTGGCGCAGAGGATGTTTTCATGCGTGCCCAAGAGGTGAGTAAGTCTTGGATAGAATTAATGATGCTATCAGATCCCTGCAAAGGAGGTTACCAATATTGAAGATCTTCGATACAACAAAGCAGAACCAAAAATAAGAGTGAAGTAAAAAAGACCTCATCGACAGTAGTGGGAAATTCAGGCACCTCCCTTATTTCCTCCATCACTTGGGGAGATTTCCCTTTAGCTGGGCAGGAAGGACCTTTCCCACTTGACGAAGCTACAGGAATCTCTGCATGTTTCACACCGCAGTAAATCAATGAGCCAGCAGCAATAAAGAAGGGCCAAGGCATCAAAGGTAAGCATTACCTTCTAATTCCACGCTTGGGGGGTCGGCACCCTGGGAAGGAGGATTTGTTGGTGATAAGGGTGTTGGAACTTGAAGCCTGGGCGACGCAGCTTCGACAGGAAAGGGTGAGGAAGAGTCTGTCAAAACTATAGCCTTGGAAAGAGAAGATGAACTCTTCTGAAAAATTCAGGTAAACCATTAGTATACAGAAGAACATATCCACGAATATACAAATATGGATTACCTTTCTCCTGAAGATAAGGGGGGTGTCATCATCATCATCATCGTCATCGGCCTGTAAAACAGGGGATGCTGAAGCCGGCCGTTTTCGGCCTGATACACCCTTGGCAGCGATATCTTTGGCAGATGGAGAAGCGGGAGAAAGAATAAGATCTTTAGAGCGAGGAGGTGGAGAAGGACTCCTAATCGATACAGGAGTAACTAAAAGAGGAGAAGTGGAAGAAGTACTTGGCCGATCCAGCAAATGAAAGGCAGTAGTAGCGTCAGCTGTAAATAGCCTACGTTTCACTGACGACCAGAGTTGCTCAAAAAGGGGATGAATAGAGGAACTGGAATGAAAAGGGGCTAGCGAAAATGCATCCGCCAAAACGCAGTTATGGGCCTCTATAGTTGCAATGTCTGCTTTATTAAGAGTATAAAAACGGTCGGTCACATTTTTGGAATAGAAAAGAGGGACGGGCCAGGTCTAGTCGAAACCCAGTTGGCGAGCAAAGAAATGGGGAGTGTAAATCTCTACCCCAGCCTTAGCATTGGTTCCTGTGACAATGTCATAGAACAACTCTTTTCCAGCCAGGAACTGAACCTAAATGGGTAAAGAGTCAATCACTCCAGAAGGAATATGCACGTAGTTGGGAGTCAGATGAGTAGGAAAAAGGGAAAAAGGAAGAAACGGAATTTAAGGTATAAAAGAATGAAAAGATGTCTCTCCTAGACATGTTTGTTGGATTCAAGGAGTCTATGGCCAACCTGTAACAGGTGGCAGAAGTATTGTAAATAGATGGAGCCCCAAAAGAAGGAAAATATGCTCTCAGCCATAATTGAGCAAACCAAAGAGGCCCACTACCAGTAGGGGACGCACCAGTCCTCAATTGAAATTGGAGCAAAGCCAAACCCCTGTAAAGAGCGGCTAAAAAGAAAGAACACAGATTCAAATGCTTACCACGGGCCAATTCATGCGTTAAAGGCAGGTAACTCGTAGAAGGTTTCAAGCTAGGGACGCAAAGAACGTATTTACAGAGCCAAACTTGAAGGAAAGCTACCCGCTCAACATGATTAGGCTCAGAAGCAAGAGCGACAAAAGCACTCTGCATAGCCGAGTAAGATTCACACATCTTCTTATCAAACTTGGGGGGAACACTGCCAGCGGAAACCACCATACTGGGAGAAATGGTATCGCCCAAAGGAGGAAGGTTCACTAGGGCCCCAACATCCATCAGAGTAATGGACAACGGGCAGCAAGGAAAAACAAAGACATTGTACTCAGAAGACCAAAAGCTCAGGGCGATTGGAAAAAGCGCCGAGTCGTATATGGGACGATAAAGGGTGATGTCCAATAGGTCCAAAATTCTCGTACGTTCAAAAATTGATTTGGTGGGGTCATGATTCACCATGCGTGCATGCCACCTACGAAACCAGAATCAGCTTTGGGCCAAGTACAAATACCTTTATCGCAGATGGCCTTCAACGGTAGAGAACTCAGAAATGGAAGGGTTTCAGCGCAAGGGAACAGCTGACCCGCCGCAGTCTTCTCGACCGATTCAGCATCAACAAAAGATGGACCCAGGAAAAACTCATCAATGTTGGGACCAACCCGCGAAAGAGGGTTTGAATCTATGTATGACTTGGTAAGGAGGTCTTGGAAGTCCTCAAAGCTAAGGGCAGCATCGGACTGAGTTCTTGAAGTGGCCATTCGTTACAGAATGTAAGTTGGGTAAGGTCTGTTGACGAAACGTAGCACGGAGACAAGAATGTGAACAGTGAAATGGCGAGGGAGAAGCGTAAGACTGCAGAGACGTAACTAAGAATGCCGCGTACTTTTGGGTTTTAAGGGTTTGTAACGTCGCAATCCTTCAGGTAGTAAAAGTACGTGATGATTGAAATTCTGGGGAAGTTCAAATGTTGCGATTAAGATACAGAGTGAATATGGCAAAATTAATGATTAATATTAATTCTGCCATATTGGGGGGTAATTGTTGACACACTAAAAATGCAGCCCAAAATCAAAGGGAAGTCCAATTGAGAAACCCAAGATGAAGACCCAATGGAAATCAATTAAAAGGCCCAAGAAGAAAAGCCCAATCTCGAAACCTGAGAAAATGCCTGAATATTGGAAACCCGAGAGCGAAGGAGTATCATCGCCCAAGCCCGTAGGACGCCCAGAGGCTGAACGAGTGAAATACTGCACAATCGCCCAGAGCGATAGCCTCACTATCGCCCAAACTCTCAAGTCGCCCAAAATCAGACAAGTCTAAAAGGTATAGTTTATCCAATTCAGCGGTTATGAAAGCAGTTGTCAAGTAAACCCGGCACGCCCCCCACGATCCAGAAACGGGTAACTAAAAGGCAAGAGTAGTGGCAACAGTTACTAAGTAACCTCTCCCCAATAAGCAGTTTCTCACTGAAGAAGCGGATAGTCACGAAGGTAATGGAGCAGTTCCAAGCAGTTTCGTTAACCAAGAGACGCCCGGGAAGTATAAAAGGAAGTGAAGTTGTAGAAGAAAAGGACCCCGAATCAAAAACTCTCGACAAGAGAATATGTAATTTTCATTTCCTTAGTTTAAATTTAATCCTTTCTCAGTACTCGTGTGTTTGCGCCCCTTGGAGGCGTTTTGTCTACTTTCTAATTGTAACTCTTCACTAGTAAACGCACCCCTTTTTGAGACTTTGTCTCAAGAGGTTTGTTCCTTACACAATCGTCTGATCCTTTTCTTGTAATTGTTGGCGGGTTGGAAAACACGCGAAAACAGGAATATTATTTGATAAGGAAAAAAATGGAGAGCAAAACTTATCGAGTAAAGGAAAAAGAGTACAGAGAAGTGAGAAGGAAATTACGCAGGGAATATCTCTTACCTAAGTGCAAATGGCAACAACGGCTGTGATTTTCCAACGGGTTCTTCTTCTGCTTCAATAAAATCAATTTTGCCATGTGTAAATGGCAACAAGGGCTGTGAGTTCAAGGTTTCTTCGTCGGCGGTGGACATTTTTGCGGTGGTAGTTGACGATAAATTCGGTGAGGAAAGTGAGTTGAGGGTTTCTTCTTTTTTCTTGCGAAATGAATAGGGGGGTCTCGTGAGTTTAGGGTTTTTTTTTTAACTCCAAAATTGACATATTTCTTCCGACATTTACACAATTTTTGTGCAATTTTTCATCTAGTCAAATCTCATTTAATGAATGACATGTCATGTATTTAAATTATCTAGAGGGGCAAAAATGTCCAAAATTGACAATCTTGCGAAGATTTTTAAAAAGTGACATTTTTGTAAATGCAATGACAAAAATTGACATCTAGGAAATTAGGTATGAAGTTTAACCAAAAATCAGGTATTAATTGGATTATTAGTAATATTATAAAATATACCCACCCGCCCCTAACCCCAACTCCAGTACAAAAATTAAATTATTTCTCTATCCCCATCTCACTATTTTTTTTTCTCTCTCTCTCTATCCTCTCTAGTCATGGAAACAGGAAACCACCCTCGTTGATCGTTCAATCCATTTGGCGACACCCATAACCAGCCCCGCTCATAACCAGAGATGGAGATAGGGGGCGCGACCGCCCCCCAACATTGTCCGCTGGTCCACTATTTTTAGTTAATTTGTAATGTATTTTTCAGTTTTTGCCCCCGCAAAAATTTTGACTCGTCCCCACAAAATTTTGAAATTATTTATTTATTTTCATTAATAAATATTGACCCAATAACTTACACTTTAAAATTCAAGCCCAGGTGCATTAAAAAAAATAATTTGTTATAGCCCATTTGTTTCCACAAATCAAGGCCATCACGCCACTATTCATGGCCCAATTGAAAATGCAAAACCCAATTTATATAAAATGAAACCCAAATCTCCCAAACCCTTCATGGCTTCACCTGTTGGTTGGGTTTTTGTTTCTTCCAATTCGAAACTTTCCAAACCGCCAAACCCCCCTTGACGTCGTCCGTCGTCCACCGAAGTCCGGCCATCTATCAGTCGAACCTGCTCGTTGTTCGTCTTCTCAATGTTCAATTTATTCCTGTAAGTCATAACTCATAAGTGAAAAATTGTCTTGCAGCTTACTGTTCTTACTTTTTCTTGTAATCTTCGTACTCTTCTTCTAATCTTTTTCACTATTCGGCACTGCAGCTTACTGTTCAAACTCTCACTCTCTCAGTGAATCGATTCGGGCCATTAATTTCGACCCTTGTGTGTGCAGTGTGCACTGTGCACTGTGTAGATTGCCTTCCGCCTTCAGCCTTCATTTGCAGTGAGAGTGAGGTATGTTTGGTTTATTGGTTAGATTAGTTATTTAACTTAGAATATTTACACTTGTAACTTGTTCACATCACATGAATTGAGCATTAGACAATTTATACTCCATTGCATAATTTGAATTTGAAGGGCTACTTGCTGCTAGTTGCTAAAATTGAAAATTTGTTTGATAAAAATTGGACTTCCCGATGTGTGCCACTGTTGGCATTGACAAGAAAATCATTGAGTTATAATCTTGTTGATATATTGATTCTTCTTGTCTTGACTCTTCTAGTTTCAACAGTAACTACAGAACGTGCATTTTTAGCTATGAGCGTCATTAAGACAAAGTTTCATAATAGAATGGAAGATGATTTTTTGTCCAGTATCATGCTGGTGTATATAGAGAAGGAGATTGTTGATACTTTTCCATTAGATTCACTTATTGACGAGTTTGAAGTGATGAGGACAAGGAGAGACCAATTTCAGATGTCCAAACCATCTCTACCATAGCTTACTTTTTGTCTTTTTGATGTTCATCTAAGGTTCATGTTTTCAATTTGTATAGCGTTAGACACATAGATGAACATATTATTTTTGTATCGACAAACTGATTATATTTTTGATCAGTCAATCTAACTTGCCTATTTTGGTACTCAAAATCGTCGTTTTCAATCCTCTTAGTTAAAAAAAATTTCGGCTCCCCCATATTTTCGCCCCCGCAAGATTGAAATCCTAGCTACGTCCCTGCTCATAACCTCCACTACTCAATTTATATATCACCTAAAGTTTCCCAAATTTCGTACCCTAACCGACAACAACCTCAAACAGGCCTTTCACAAACCGGCGCTCACTTCTCCAATCTGGTGATTGTGGTTGAAGGTATGGCTGTGTGATGTTGTGGTTTGGTATTGTTGGTGGTTATGGTTTGGTGAAGAAGATAATGATGTTAGGTTTGATATGGTGGTGCTGGCGGCGGCGATGCTTGTGGCGTTGCTTTTGTTTTTGAAGAGGGGTAGCCCATTATATGGTTTTGTTGGTGGTTTCGCAAATAGGGGTAGTGGTGTGTAGCGGTTTGGTGGTGGTTGTGGTGTTTGGGGTTTTTTTGTTGGGTGGTGGTTATGGTTGTTGGGTTGTGTATGTTCGTGTCTATGTTGTTGGCGGTAGGGCTATGTTTGTGATGATGGGGCTATTAGGCTATGTGGGTGGTGGTGGTGGTATGTGTAATGTGACCAACTATCTGGTTATTTGTGACCAACTATTTGGTTATTTGTGATCAGTTATTTAATTTAGACCTAAAAACTCTATAATTTCGCAAAGAAGTTGTTTCTTGCATATTTTTCTTTTTGCTTATTGGTTTTATGTTTATGCTTGTTTCTTGCTAATATGGTGATTTTTTTATCTCACTCTTTATTTTTTTTCGCTTTTCAAATTTGTTTAATTTAAGACTAAACTAGTCACCTGACTGACATTTTAGTCACTCCAATAATTAAAAAAAAATGATTATTTTGAAGGATCTAATAATTAGTCGCATAGCGCCTTGGAGCTAGGTATACACCCGAGGACCTCCTTGAATGACACCATGACTCTAAAAACAAGATAATTGTCAGTCAAAAGGAACTCAACGCTTGATAACTTCCTTTGATGTGAAAATGTCACTACTGAAAGGACAACCACATAATGTTCCACTCCACGAAGTCAATAATATAACTTGCAAATAGTCAAATCTTATACGGGAGTGACAATGGGAGAGAAACCCCTGCATTTTCAAGTTATCATAGCTATTGCAAAACTCATTCAGACAACACTATATTATTCAAATGTCAATAAAGCATCGTTTTTTTTTTTTTTTTCCAATTATCCGAAGTTCAAGTTCATGCTACAATTTACCTTTTGTAAATATGGCCACCTCACGCGTGAATGGAGCAAGAGCAGTCTCGATAAATTGGATATATATATGTATATATCAAAATGACATACGAAAAGCCTAAGAAATGTTCATATTAATGTGCGGCTAAGATGTCATCCACCACGAAGTTTGGGACGCTATCGTGCTGCTGAGATATCACATACTATGGTTGTAGGTGCACGTATTTCAAGTCCCGTAGGCAACTTAGCTTATCCGAGAAACCATCTTCCTCGGCCCACAACTGAAGCTTCGATCTGTAAAAAAAAAAACCATTTTTCCACGCCACATATGTGCTTCCTGCCAACCTAGAATCTCGTAGATCAAGACATATTTGGGAAGCTCAACAGTTTTTGCGGTAACGAAATTTATTGTACTTATATGCCTCCGATTAGTTAAAGGTTGTTATAATAAAATTGAACAATGTACAAAATCTCAAAATGAACAAATCAAAAAGAACTTTATTAAGCCACAAACATTTTCACCACTGGCACCAAAATATCACACATCAGAGCTCAAATATTATACCCTTCTACCTCAAAATTGTGTTCTAAAAAGTTAGACGAGAAGCGTGATGAAAACGCTTTGCCTTGAGCCTAAGCGGAAATTAAGCAGTCAACAATTAATGTTTGCCTAGGCGTTCCTAGGCGCGCCTCTGCCTCAGGCCCAGATTTTAAGGGAGCCCAATATTTTCCTTTTTTTATATATAATAAAAACCACATCCCAAACTCAGTAGCCCACTATCTCTTCAAACTTAAAAAACTTCAAACTCCAGAGAACTTAGAAGACGGAAAAAAAAAAAAAGACGGAAGAACGGCCCAAAACCTTTCTATTTCTCTGCACACTACACTAATTTGAGTGTCAGATATGTATAAATTAAGAGATTATTATGCTTTACATTGTATTTGTAATTTTTGGGCATGTGATTCTCAGTATTTTGTGGATTCTCAGTAAATTCGGCTTACAATTCTTTTTTTTTTTTTGGATTTTTTTATGTTTTCACTTTCCTATACTTTTGGACCTCTAGCTTTTGTGTTTGATTTCAATTATTATTAGTTTGTTAAATGAATAATAAAAATTTGTATTGTTTATATTTTTTAAACTACAAGTTATCTACGTTATATTATTATGATTTTGAAACTTATCTTTATGTAGGAATTATTAAATAAATACAGTATTTTATAATTTTAGATATTTGGTATGTATTATTTGAATTATTGAATTTTTTTTTTTACAATGATTCAAAATTTAAAATAAAAAAAAAAATGTTTTTTTACGCCTAAGTTTCGCTTAGGCTCGTCTAGACTCGTAAAGCTTGAAATTTGGCTTTCATGTCTGGCTACGCTTTATGCTTTTTAGAACACTGCCTCAAAATTGAAAACCTAAAACCCAGACCCAATGAACAGTTGAAGTTGCATCTATGGACTGAACCAAAAGAAAAATTCAAAGATAATAACATCTCTGCCCAAAAGAAAATCACTCATGCTCTTTTATTTCAAAAAAAAAATCTGTCAACCAGAGGTTGAAGATTACATCGAGCATACGAAGAAGAAAATCAGAAAGAATTCTAGAAGCCTGCAAGAAAACCGAAAGAAAGAAAGAATCAGGGCAACATCGATGAAGGATATTTATACACTTGATGCCCATCTTTCAGCTAACAACTTTACAAGTTAAGGAGGTGACTATTAATAACTAAGCTGCACCTTCAAAACGCGATTTTCATCATTTGACTATTAATAACTAAGCTGCACCTTCAAAACGCGATTTTCATCATTTTAATGGATCCGGGTTTGGGTTTCATCAATTTCATATCAGGTAATAGCAATTAAATTTTGGCCAAGCCTAACTCATCATAGCCTAATTTGGGCTAGATTTTGACATGACAACAAAAATGATTTCCACCTTTATGCCAATGGTGTTACAACAACAATTTAAACTATGGAAAAATTCATAGGTCTGGGATTATCTTTCAAGAAATCAAAATTCAAGCCCAAATGTTTAAATTTACAAAATTCAGGTTTTTCTATGAATTAATTAATTATATTTCTCAATTAATCTATTAAATTAAATATTTAACTGTAATATAATATAATTGACCCATCTCATCCCACCTCCACCTCCACCTCTACCTCCCCCACTGCTCCGGCGACTGTTTTCCGATCGCGCTTAATTTCGGTGACTACTCCGGCAACCGTTTCACCGTCGCTTAATTCTGGCGACTACTCCGATTTTAAGATCACATATATCTTGTTGAGTAGTTAAAAATTTATTGTTCAGTCACAACTTATTAAATTAATTGGTCACAGATTATTTAGAGATCACAGATAAAAAAATTGAGCTATTCACAATTAATTTCATTGGTCACTGATAAAAAAATTATAGGTCACAGATTTTTTTTATGGATGTCACAGATTTTTAATTGGTCACAATTTAAAAAATTATTCCACATTTGTTAGTCACAGGTGAACGAATTTTAAGGTCACAATCACAATCCCAATACACCAACAATACTTGGTCACATGTCACAGATCGACCAAATATAGGGTCAAAGACACTTCTTCCCATCTGCCACACCCGTCTCCAATCCCAATACACCAACCACATATCAGCCCAAACCACCACAGATCAGCCCAAACCATTACCAACAGATCCTCCACCAACAACAGATCCGCCCCCAACAACAGCCACACACACATATCCGCCCTATACCCACAGATCCACCGTTGGCCCACACACCCCACCCAACTGCTTTAATGTAATTTCCTCATCTACCTGCAACAGCCCAGATCCACAAACCCACCTGCAACAGCTCGATCGCAATGTTGGCAGCGTCGCGATTCACAGCAACGTAGACGCTGATGTGAATCAGCAGCGTCGACGCTGTCGATCATAGGGAGGAGGATGAGGAGAGGGAGGGAGGAGGAGAAGGGGAGGCGACGAGAGAGAGAGAGAGAGAGAGAGAGAGAGAAACAATGGGGTGTGTGTGGGGGATGAATTGATAAATTAGGGTTTTAAATGATTAATTATTTAATTAAAATGATAACAAAACCCTTTTTTTTTTTTAAAGATAAAAAACCTGATAAATGAAAAAAAAAAAAACTTGAAAACTTGATTTTTTAAAAGGTCAAACTTAATGTCTGGTTTTTGGTAATTTCCCCTTTAAACTAAGTCTAATCTAAATAATGCTCTTGCAAAATCAATCAGCACAAACCTTGTACCTACCCACAAAAAATTAAACTACATCAATGTTTAATATTTTTACATCAATGTTTAATATTTTTATACAAAACTTGAACTTGTTAAAATGTAGTACCTTTGTTCCATATCAAATGGGTTGTATTAGGATGTTTTTTTTTTTAATATATTTCTAGAGATAATGATTTTTTTTTTTTACAAAAGTATCTCTAATAAAACATAGTTTAACATCAATATACTTAGTTCTTTTATGAAAAATAGGATTTTTACATAAATGAGTAGAACTTTAGCTTTCTTAATAAACTAAAAATAAATATTTTAACCATAAGGCTTCTTTTATAGCTTCAATTGCTGCAACATATTCAATTTCAATACTTGATGAAGCTACTATAGATTGCAGTTACAATTTTCAACTAACATAAGTTCCACACAAAGTAAACATATAAGCAGTAGTAGACTTTATATTATCATTATCCCTTGCAAAATCTACATCTACATTACTACACTTCTGTTACGAATCAAAACACGATCCTAAGTTAAAAAGATATTTTCGAATACTTAAGTAGCCATTAGTCCACGGTTCACGGCAATGATTGGCCATAAACCTGCTTAGAGTACTTGTAGCATGAGCCCCATTAAACATAGCACACACCATAATGTACATAATTGAGCATACAACATTAGCATAAGAAACCATTTCCATATATCTTATTCTAATTTATCTATTCGACATTGATCCTTGTTCAATTTAAAATCACTAGCAAATGGTAGAGTTATAGATTTAGAGTCATACATGGATAATTTTGATCAATATTTTTTTTTAGTGGAATATGTTTGTTTCAAAAATATAACATGTTTGGATCTATTTCTCAAAGTATCGATTCCTAAAATTCTTCTAGCATGTCTTGAAATCTATCATTTCAAAGTCAGTGCTTCATGACCTTTGATAGATTTGTTTCAACTATTGGATTTATTAGAGTACATGTGATTATTGCTTATACTTTAAAAAGATCGATAAAGATTGTGCGATTATTTATATTTCATGCATGTCATGGCCAATTAATTACAACATTTCATCAACATATAATAAAATATAAATAATCGCACAATCTTTATCGATCTTTTTAAAGTATAAGCAATAATCACATGTACTCTAATAAATCCAATAGTTGAAACAAATCTATCAAATCTTTTGTACAACTATCTAGGTGATTGTTTAAGTCCTCATAAAATTATTTTTAGCAAGCACACAAAATCATAATTATTTTATCTATAAAGCCTTGTGATTGAATAACATGTAATGTCTCGTCTAAGTCTCCATGCAAGAAGGCAGTTTTTACATCCATTTATTCAAGTTCTAAATTAAAATGGGAAACCTATGCTAACATCACTCTAATTGTAGTATATTTTACAACATGTGAAAAATTCATTATAATCAATACCTTATTTTTGACCAATACCTATAGCAACCAATCTAGTCTTAAATCTAATTTGATTTAATTTTTCCTCAGAATTTCCCTCTTTAACACTGTAATTCACTTACAGTCCACTAAATATTTATTTGAATGTACTCAAGTAATTCATTTCTTCCAACGCGGAAGAATTCCAATTTTAGATTGCCATCTGCTAACAGCTTCAACAAAAGTTTTAGTCTCCTGAAAGACTAGATCTTGATAGGACAAAAAAAACTGTAGGATAATTGTTTCAAGTACTTGGATCTCAAATTTATACTTAGATACCGGATATTCAGAATCAGTACCAGATTTACAAATACAGTTTTTGCATATTATAACAAGTCAAATTGTATGACAATTTCTATGACTTGATAACCACGATAAGAAATAACAGATTTAAAGTTTTGTTAATTACAGTAAATAATTAAAGAAAATTGCAGAATATTAATATGCAAAAACGAGACAAAACAAGAGATTAAAACTGTATAAAACTTTTAACCCGAGACCTGTGTTACACACAGTTTCCTTAAAACAGATTCGCCCCCTCACCGTATGTGCTTGAGGTATAATCCGAGCGTCTGCTTCCCAAGATACAACGGAGAAATCAGTAAAATCCGAGCACAATAGATTCTAATCCGGCGAACTGAACAAGTGTCTGAAAAATATCACCACATACTCGAACAGAAATGGAAAATGCAGAAAACCAGAGACTGTATGCAGATGAAATCACAGATAATTTTTCTGTATTAAACTGTGAAAAAACGAGATACATTTAAAGACTGGCTGTCCATTCATTTTATAACAATTATAACAGGATTTTTTGGAATTTCAACAGTTTTGGAAAACCAAAAGTCTGTTGAAAAATTAAAAAATGTAGCAAAACGTTGACACTCCTAAGGGGCTAATTTTGCTCCTTTCGGTCCGACATTCGTGTACGCGAGTCGCACCCGCACACAAGTTCAAGATCCGAAGCCTATTTCGGTCCAAGATTTGCACCCCCCTGCGCGCGCACGTGGAGAAAGCCTCTATGCTACACATGATTACACAATTCTAAAGTGTAATCCTTTATAAAGTGGTTTTAGTTTTCATCCACTTCCTATGTGGGACAAACCTTATTTGTAGTTTTCCCACCAACATAAACTCCTTTCACATGGCATACTTTGAGCTTCAATTTCTCATTCACCCGAGCATGATTTTTGGCAAGTAAATATATGATTTCGATGTACTTAAGGGGGAGAACACAAATCAACTTTCATTTTCCAAAATAGCCAAGCGGGTCCCGCTCAAAATTAGTGCCAAAATCAGCCCACAAACTCTTTATTTTTCCAGTTTTTCCAACAAAAACAAGGGACAGATGTTTCTCTAATATGCCTTCTAACTCAATCTTTAATTAGTTGATAATCATCTAGGATAGATTGTTGTTCTTTCCGTATATCTTCCTCCTTAGTTTGTGGCGATACGTGTAAATATATATGAAGATGTTAAGAATCAATTAAATATGGTAGAGACACTATGACACATGATATTATCAATGATTCCTTAATAAGGATGTGAGATCAAAAACTGAAAGACTAGAGAAAAGTTGTGGAAAAGTCAATTTGGTGAGAGTTAGGTCTCAATAGAAGGAAGGTGAGAATCATGATAGTCAAAACAGTGGTGAGTCGAGTAATAAAAATGATAAGTAAAAAGATGGGTAAGGGAAGATCTAGATCAAGGTCTATGGAAAGAGGTATAAAATGCGGTGGTTGTAGTAAAATTGGTCACTTTATTGAAGATTGATACAAAGAGAAGAATAAATAAAAAAGGGTTAGATTTGTAGGCGAATGTAGTATTTTTTTCTAATTCTAACCCGATTGAGGCTTATTTGTTAATAAACCCTATTGATGAGTCTATTGAATTAAATATAATTATTACGTCATATTTGCATGAGTGGATTATTGATTATCGTGCGTCTTTTAATATGACATCTCATAAAGACTGGTTTGAAAATTTGCATGAATTTGTTTTAGGTTGTGTTGTTATGTGTAAAAAACTTTCATGCAAAGTTGCCAAGGTAGTTGATAATTTAGTAAAATTTGACATTAGCTATGTGCTTACGTTGAGAGGAATTAGATATTTTCCCGACATGATTAGAAGTTTAGGTTAAGTAGACGAAATTGAAGAAGAAATTGGGTTCATCGATAAAATTGAAAACAAGATGCAGAAAATGATTAATGGTGAACTTGTGAATTGTAAAGGAGTGAGAAGAAATGTGATATATATTCCTATCGCAATAGTGATCAAAAGTTTAGATTCGTGTATTTCCTCTTTGAACACTATAATACACAAAAATGACATAGTAGGTTTGCACATGTAAGTAATAAGAGGCTTAATCTCCTTAGTGATAAGGGTGTATTTGGTAAAGATTGTTCACCTAACATTATTATTTTCTTCTTGGTAAATCTCATAGGCTTTCTTTCTCTTAAGGCGTTCACAAAACTACTAGAATCCTTGAGTATGTGCAATCTGATTTATGAGGTCCTACTCTAATCCTATCTTGGGTGGCAATAAATATTTCTTATCTACAATTGATGATTACTCCAAAAAATTATGAATTTATCTTTTAAAAGATAAATTTAATACTTTCAACATTTTTAATAACTGAAAAAGACTAGGAGAAAGATTTCTTGAGGACAGATATGGGTTAAAGTTTTGTAATACATAATTTGATAATATGGGTAAAGAAAGTGAAACAACTAGGCATAAGACAATTTCTTGTACTCTGCAACACAATGAGGTAGACGAATGGATCACTATTTGATAAAAAAAAAAAGGCATATGATGTTAAGTATTGGTGTCCTAAAATCATTTTGGGATGAAGCTATTATTACAGCTTGTTATTTGGTTAATTTGATTCCATCTAGTTCATTAAATGGAGATACTAATGAAAAATGGTCTGGTGAATGTGCTGTTATTCTATGCTTAAGACTTTTGGTTGTGCAATATTTACTCATTGCGATAACCATATCTGATTCAAGTACGCTTTCGCTTTCGGTTTACATATTTTTTATTATCCAACATGAACGATTCATATGACAGTTAATAATATTTTCCCCAACAAATGGTATCAGAGCGAATTCATGTTGAATCATTGATAATCGAAATTTTAATTTGATTCTTGATAATTTTATGGTTTTCAAATTTAACAATTTTGATTTTTTTAAATTTGTTAAATTTGAAAATCATTTCGTCGAAATTTTGAAAATTTCAGTTTAAAAAAAAATAAAAATTGGGGCAGCGTCGGCGACCAAAATCGGCGCCGCCGAAGCAGCATCGCCGAGTTGCTGCAGTTTTTCTAAGACGCCGCTGTAGATTTTTTACAGCTGCGTGGGTACAGCGCTTCGTGTTGTTGTCCATAGTAGCGCAAAGCGCTACTGCCGGCACAGGCGAGCGCTGCTTCGTGTTGTTTGGGGCGGCGTCGCCCGGGATAAATCATCCGTTAGTTTTTTAGGGTTTTAAGGTTTGGATGGAATTTTGGGGGCGGGGGCTTCTTGGGTAAATTTGATGTTTTCGGGTCCTTGATTGCCATTTCATATTAGGGTTAAGTTTTAAAGTTTCTTTAAAGTTTTGGTAATTTAGCACCCTAAGGTTAAAATTCATTCGAATTGGGATTTAAAGTTCCGGGTTTAATAATTCAGTCCCTAAATTTTGAAAAAAATAATTAATTTGAGCCCTTAAAGTTCTGACTTTTGTAATTAAGCCCCTGAAAGTTCATAATTAGTTAATATTAGCCCCTAAAGTTTTGAATAATTAATTTTTGGATCCCTAAAGTTTTGAATAATCAATTTTTGACTCCTAAAGTTTCCAATTATTAATTATTAACCCCTAAAAGTTTTGGATAATTAATTTTTTATTCCTTAAGTTCTGAATTATTAACTCAAAGGTCCATAAAGTTTCAAAATAACTCAAATATGCAAATTCGATGATTTTCTTTTTCAAATTTTGGTACAAATGACTCATTTGAGAGATATAATATTTGAAAGTGAATTAATTGAAGCAACATGTTGTCAAAGCAACATCTCTTTTGGAAATTAATTAACTTAGAATATTAAAAGGTATTTGTGTGTGTTATTCATGCTGATATATGATCGGCCCAAAGGAAGGTCAATATTTGACCGAATTTCACATACACTTGTGGTGATAAACATGTGGCGATTATTTGGTTTAACGTGTAATTAATAAATCGGTCTAAAGAAAGGTTTATTAATTGACATGTTTATTTATTATCAATATTTGATCACTACAACAAGAGTACCATTTACAAGTCAATATTTATGTCCAAAGACTAAATATTGATGTTGTGCTAGGTATATTGTGATGAGCCCTACTATTATTTGAATTATTATTTGCATATTAAGGATTGTGAGCACTTCAAATTAATCATTCTCTAATTCAGTTTCAGGTTCTGTTGCTAATATCTCTACTAACATCAATTCTATTCCAATGCTTAATGACACCTACTTTAAGGCATGGCAAGAGAACAGAATGATTGTTCTCGAAGTCATGGATCTGGACATTACTTTACGAGTTGATCAACTTGCTGCACTTACTGATAAGAGTACCTCTGATGACAAGAAGGAGATGGAAAAGTGGAAACGATCGAACCACATAAGTTTGATAGTCATAAAGCGTGTTATTACAGAAGCATTTCGAGGCACTATGTCTGATAAGGTGACTACGGTTAAGGGTTTTCTTGAGGACCTTGAGAAGAAGTTTACCAAGAATAAAAAGGTTGGAACTAATACACTTTTGGCAAACCTTATCTCAATGAGGTACAAAGGGAAATGAAACATATGGGAGTAGATTATGAAAATGTCTCATATTACTTCAAAACTAAAGGCACTCAAGTTGGATTTATCTGAAGGCTTATTAGTGCACTTGGTTCTGATATCCCTTCCGACACAATTCAGTCAATTCAAGGTGAGCTACAATTGTCAAAAGGACTCATGGTCCCTTAACGAGCTCATCTCACACTGTGTCCAAAAAAAAGAAAGATTGAAGCATGACAAGATAGAAAGTGCTCATTTAGCCACTACCTCTAAGGACAAAAAGAACAAGAAAATGAAAACTGGTACGAAAGTTGGAGGTACAACGTCACAAAAGAAACAACATGAGGAACAAAATGAGGGTGGTTGTTTCTTCTGTGGAAATGTAGGTCATAAGAAGAAAAATCGTATCAACTATCACGCATAGCGTGCAAAGAAAGATATTCTTCTTCATTTGGTTTGTTCTGAGGTTAATATAACTTCAGTACCTAGATACACATGGTGGATAGATTCGGGTACAATAACTCACATCAGTGTGTTTATACAGGGTTACCCGAGTTGTCGAAAACCAAGTGATGGTGAAAGATACATCTATGTTGGCGACGGCAAGACAGTGGAAGTAGAAGTAAAAGCAATATGAAAATTTAGATTATTGTTAAAGACTGAATTTTATTTGGATCTTAATGAGACATTTATTGTACCGTCTTTTCTACAGAATTTGATTTTTATTCTGTGTTGGACAAATCTGGTTATTCTTGTTCATTCAGGAATGGAAAATTTAGTTTGTTTCATGATTCAAAATTGGTTGGTTCCGGTTCTTTATCAGGTTACGATAATCTTTTTAATCGATACAATTGCTTTTTTAATGAATCATTGCATGTAAGTACTCGAGGTGTAAAGCGAAAATTAACTGGCGAGAATTCGGCCACGTTATGGTACAAGAGGTTAGGTCACATCTCCAAAAGGAGGATTGGGAGACTTGTGTCTAACGAGATTCTTGATCCCCTTGACTTTATAGATTATGATATGTGTGTTAACTGTATAAAGGGAAAACAAATCAATAAAATGAGATTTCAAGCCAACAAAATGAGATTTCAAGCCAATATGACTTTAGACGTCTTAGAACTTATACATACGGACATTTGTGGACCATTCTCTACGGCTTCTTGGAATGGTCAACAATATTTTATAACGTTCATAGACAAATTTTCAAGAATGGCTATATATCTGAAAAATCACAGTCGCTGGATGTGTTCGAAAACTATAAAGCTGAAGTTGAATACCAACTCGACAAAAGGATTAAAAGCATCAGATCTTACCGTGGTGGTGAATACTATGGACGATATGATAGTTCAGGTGAAAAACGTCCAAGACCATTTGCTAAATTCCTAGAGGAATGCGGTATCTTCCCACGGTACACTATGTCGGGTTCGCCAACTATTAATGGTATTGCTGAAAGATGAAATGAAATGCTTAAGGACATGGTGAGGAGTATAATTACCCATTTTACCTTGTCAGAATCACTCTGGGGTGAATCATTAAAGACTACAACATATATACTCAACAGAGTTCCAACTAAGGCTACTGATAAGACTCCATATGAGCTTTGGACGGGCAAAATGCCTAGTTTGAAGCACTTGTACATTTGGGGATGTACAGCTGAGGCAAGGCCCTATTGGCCAAATGAAAAGAAACTGGATGTAAGGACTATCAGTTGCTATTTTATTAGATATTCTGAAAGGTACGGTGGTTACAAGTTTCTTGATCCCACAACTAAGGCAATTTTTAAGATGGAAAGAAATGGTTACAGACTTTGTCTTTGAGGAGGAATATGTTGAAATTTCTCCCATTGCATTGACAATTATCAAGATCAGGCTTCTATCCCTTACATTGTTCAAGAAGCAACTCTGGATCAGGACAATGTCATTATATCTCCCTCTAAAGGTCGACAACTTGTTCCACAAGAACAAACTCTACAGCCTCAAGAACAATACCATTAAGAAGATCCACTTGAGAGATGAGAAGTGCGGTTTCTGATATTACATCTTTTTCTCCAAGAACATAAAGTTGACATTGGAGTGGTGGAAGATGATATGATCAACTTCTATTAAGCCATGGAAAGTTCTAACTCTCAAAAGTGGCTCAATGCTATGAATGAAGAGATAAAATCCATGAAGGACACAAACGTGTGGAACCTTGTTCCATTGCCTGGAGATACGAAACTTATTGGTTGCAAATGGATATTTAAGACCAAGAAGGATTCGAGGGGTGATGTGGATAGATATAAAGCTCGTCTTGTGGCAAAGGGCTTTATACAGAAAGAAGGCATTGATTATAAATAGACTTTCTCTCCGATTTCTTCGAAAGACTCTTTCAGGATTATAATGGCATGGGTAGCACATTTCGATCTTGAGTTATATTAGATGGATGTTAAGACACATTTTTCAATGGTGACATTGATGAAACAATCTATATGGTGCAACCGGAAAACTTTGTGTCGGACGATGCAAAGCAAATGGTTTGTAAACTAATCAATCTATGGACTCAAACAAGCCTCTCGTCAGTAGTATTACAAGTTTCATCAAGTGATCATCTCATATCATTTTGAGATGAACTTGGTTGATGATTGCATATACCACAAGTTCAGTGAAAGTAAGTACATTTTTCTGGTTTTATATTCGATGACATATTGCTTTTCAGCAACGATATAGACTTATTGCACGAAACCAATAGATTTTTAACAATGAATTTTGAGATGAAAGATCTTGGTGATGCTTCTTTTGTATTAGGAATTCAAGTACACCATGATCGTTCTCGGGGTATTCTTGGATTATCACACAAGAGTTATATCGAAAAGGTACTTAAAAGATATGACATACAAGATTGTAAACCAAGTAAAACACCTGTGGCTAAAGGAGACAAATTTAGTTTAAGTCAATGCTCCAAAAAATGACTTGGAAATTAATAAAATGCAGAAGATTCCTTATTCTTCAGCTATAGGGAGTCTGATATATGCTTAGATTTGTACACGTATGGATATAGCATACAATGCTGGGATGCTAGGGAGATATTTAAGTAACTCGGGAATGGATCATTGAAAAGTAGCCAAACAGGTCATGCGGTATTTATAGAGAACAAAAGACTACATGCTCATATACATGAGATCGGATCAGTTGAAGATCATCGGTTATTTTGATTTCGATTTCACAGGATGCCAAAATAGTAGAAGATCCACTTCAGGCTATATCTACCTACTTGTTGTAGGTGCTATGTCCTGGAATAATGCTAAGCAGACACTTATAGCTACTTCCACCATGGCATCGAAGTTTATAGCATGTTACGAGGCATCAAATCATGGAATATGGCTACAAAATTTTGTCACTAGACTGCGCATTGTGGATAGTAAAGAAAGACCACTCAAGTTATTTTGTGACAATAAATCAGCAGTGTTGTATTCCAATAACAACAGGAGCATAACGAAGTCAAAACATATAGAGATCAAGTTCGTGGCCGTTAAAGAAAGAGTTCATAGTGGACAGGTGTCAATAGAGCATATCAGGACAAACTCCATAGTTGGGGATCCGTTTACTAAATGATTGATATCCAAGGTCTTTCGTGAGCATACTGCTCATATGGGTGTAATGTCTCTTCAAGATATATAGTTTCCGTGGGAGTTTATAATTTTGTGTTTTTCACATTAGACACATGTACTGCCATTTTGGATATGGTTTATGGTTAAAATAATTTTCGTTTATAAAGTTTTTGGTTTATTATTTCTAAATTCATTTGAAGATGATCTCACTAAGGTATTAATGTGGACCAGTTGGAAATATGCATGTTAAGATCACATCACATGTAATTTCCATGCTTAATTTATGTCATTCAGTTATGTCAATATACGTGACCGTTGATGGGTTTAGTTACAATATAAGTAACAAAAATCGTTTTGATCCTATGTTGATATGATTGATGGACCGGATTGTTTGGGGATGCATTCGGTAATGATAGCAAAATTTTGAGTACTCATAAAGTTATGTTTAATGTATAAATATAATGTAACACATATAACCAAAGTGGGAGATTGTAAAGATTTTTTAATAGAGCATGTGGGCTTATATGCAAAATATTGTGTATTAAATTAAAGGCTATCAATTTTAGGTAAGCCCGTTTAAAGTGATCTAATAACGTTTCAGTATTTTGGACTTTAAAGTATCCAAATAAAGTGTATGTGTAGAGACCAGGTATGTTCTTAATTTCACGATTGGTCGAATTAGGTCAATAGGCCGTTAGTTTATATATATATATATATATATATATATATATATATATATATATATACGGTTATGGCCCCCGGATCACATGTTCTGTTCATTCTATTCTGACTTCCATCATTAGAGAGAGAAACTAAGGAATAACGTGTTGATCTGGAAGATTAAACCGCATGACTTGTTCATTGTGATAATCATATCTGATTCAGGTACGCTTCCGCTTTCAGTTTACATATTATTGATAATCCAACATGAACGATTTATATGACGGTAAATAATATTTTTCCCAACAAGTACACATGTCCTAATCACCTCTAATGTGGTCGAGAGTTATATTCAGCTACTTGAAGTAGATGATGTGGGTGAAAAAGTGTAGAAGAACACCGAATTTATCAAGTTCTTTATTAGATTATTAGTTAGCTAGAGAGGTGAGACAACATGGGGAAACCAAAAAGTTTTGGTATGAGTAAAAGTTTGCATTTGTCTATGCTAGTTATCAAGATTTAGTTGATAATGAAACAAATGCATATGAGAGGGTTATGAAGGGTGAACAATCAGTGGAGTCGGTGAAAACAAAGTAAAAGGCAAGATGAGTTCTATAGATAAGAATCAAACTTAAGAGTAAGTTCTGAAACCTAAAAACAAATTAATAATTGATTGTAAGTTGATTTTTAATATCAAAGAGGGCACTATTAAGACTAAACCTTTAATATTTAAAGCCAGAGCAGTTCCAAAGGAATATTCACAAAAAGAAGAGATAGATTATAATGAAATATATCTCAGATTGTTAAATTAGAGTCATGCTTATATTGGCTGCATATTTTGATCTGAAACTTGAACAACTTGATAACTTTTCTACATGGGGAACTTGATGAAGTAGTCTTTATAAATCAACCATAAGGTGTTAAAGATAAACAAAAATATGATCGTGTGTGTTTTTTTAAGAGGTCATTGTATGGTTTAAAATAGTTTCCTAAACAACAATAATTTTTAAAACGATAATATGTTCATCGGTGTTTTGTCACGATGAAGTGATGAAATTCACTACATAGTCGGATGACTCACAACAACCCACCAAAATCATATGTATGAATTGTTGTCTTGTGTGTAAGTAAGCCATAAATGTCGATTTTATTTTATTTTTATTTTTTTAAGGCCATACTTGCCGTTGTAGCCAATACAAATTGGGTGTGTGCAAACGTTTTTCGTCTATAAATGATGGATAACCTTTGCAGAGATGGTATGCACGATGATGTCTAATGCTAAAGGAATTTCTATGTTTTTATTTTAAATTTTTGTAAAGTCAACCGACTGGGGCAAATATCGGCACATGACCTCATCTGATGCACCATGAACAAAGTTCCTAAATGGTCGAGGGGATCGCTAACCTCACTATACTCTTCCATCTATGGCTATTTGAACCCCTGAGGTGAAGTCACGACCAAGATTGCAGGAGCAAACAGATCCTCTTTGAGTACCAGCTATCCATGTCATTCTCTTGGTCAATGTATCTTTAGTTTTCCAGGCAATCATTTCATCAATTTTTTGCTTTATGAAAAAAAAGGTTGAACCCAACCTTGAGGGTCCCCCACCACCCTGCCTCTTGAGCATTGTTGAGGAGGTAAATCGCGAGATGTACCGCAGTAGGCCAGGGTACAAGAGCTGCCATATTGGTACCCACAAATAGTCCAATTCCAAACCTTGTTAGAGGCAGAAATCGAACCCTTACACTGCGGCTGCTAGCTCAACTGAGACCACATCACTCTGTCCTTTGCACAACTGAGCTATGCCCTGGGGATGATTTTAAAATATAAAAGAAATTCTTTGCTTTATGTCTACCACTAGAGGTGGCACAAGGACGATTACTAGGTTCAAGAATTTCAATTGATAGCTGTTGAAACATTGGTGGCTAAGGAACAAGGGATGGTGCTACCAAAGGGCCACCATTTGGGAGTGGGGCCCAGCCAACCAGGTACGAGTTTAAAGGTTTTTTCATTTTTATTTGTGTGAAAAAGAGCATTTTTTTGGTCAAACAATTAAGGTGGAATAAAATAGTAAAATTTAGCTTCCCTTGCAAACCCATGTTTATGCCCTACGACTTTTGGCCCACCTTCTTATATATGGCTTCTATCATTACATCTGTTCAAAAAGTCGATGTGTGATGGCTAAAGATCAATTTCTTTTATATTTCATTGTTTGAAATTTAGGATTGGTAGATGTTTAAACCAATGTTATTAAAATTGAATCGGATTGACGGTTTCAATTGGAAATCAAACAAAATACTGTTTGATCACATAATATAATCATCTACCAAAATTTGATAACCCAACCGATTAAGCCGTAAACTAGTAAACTAGCCATGGTTTTACCGATTTGCCTTAACAAGTATTAATTAGAAACCAAAGGGATACATAAATACTCTTAATTTGAGGGTGCCTTTGAAAAATCATGAAAAACATGGACTGAAACATAAATATTGTATTCTCAATTTATTAAAATGATAAATAATACGTTCTAACCTAAGAGGAAATATTCCAAACCTGTAGCTAAAAAACAAATCCTCCAAGCTCCAAATTCAGTAAAATCGAAATAATAAAAATAAATGTTCCATAAATCAAGTTCAAACAAGATCAATGACTGCTTCAACTACATTTTCTTCTCCATATCTATAAATAATCATTCCAAGACTTGTCATCTATTGATAGGAGTGTAAGATGAAAACGTCTCTTCATCAGCACAAACGTGACGAGCAGGGGTAGTGTCTACGAACAATTCTCTCGAATTTTCCACCATGTTTGCTTCAAATACAACAGTTGAGAGCATTAGTTCAGACACACCGTTAGACAATTAGTCTTACTCGATCAAGTGTACTTGGTCCTTCTTGTTTTATTTTTTCTGTCAGTAGTCATTTGCAATGTGATCAAGCTTACCGCAGTTATAACAATCTCCTTTGAATTTCTTGGCCTTACTCTTTTGCTTGCCATTACTCGAGTGCTTCCTTTTCTTGCTAGTATTTGGTTCTACCAAATTGACTTTAGCCTCCATTTGCAGCTTTCCGAATTTCTTTTCAGAATTTCGATTAACTTTCTCAATTCTTAATCTTGCAATTAGATCTTCAAGTCTCATTTTCTTGCGTTTATGTTTTAGGTAATTCTTGAAATCTTTCCACATTGGTGGTAATTTTTCAATAATTGCAGTGACTTGAAATGACTCACAGAGCTTCATACATTCTGCATGTATATTGTGCAAGATGATTTGTAGCTCTAGCACTTGATTCATTACTGTTTTAGAATCTACCATTGTGAAGTCTAGTAATTTGCTTACAGCGAATTTCTTCAATCCGGTATCTTCCATTTTATACTTTTTTTTTTCAATAACAATCTCCTTTGAATTTCTTGGCCTTGCTCTTTTGCTTGTCATTACTCGAGTGCTTCCTTTTCTTGCTAGTATTTGGTTCCACCAAATTGACTTTAGCCTTCATTTGCAGCTTTCTGAATTTCTTTTCAGAATTTTGATTAACTTTCTCAATTCTTAATCTTGCAATTAGATCTTCAAGTCTCATTTTCTTGCATTTATGTTTTAGGTAATTCTTGAAATCTTTCCACATTTGTGGTAATTTTTCAATAATTGCAGCGACTTGAAATGACTCACAGAGCTTCATACATTCTGCATGTATATTGTGCAAGATGATTTGTAGCTCTTGCACTTGATTCATTACTGTTTTAGAATCTACCATTTTGAAGTCTAGTAATTTGCTTACAGCGAATTTCTTCAATCCGGTATCTTCCATTTTATACTTTTTTTTTCCAATGACTCCCATAGTACTTTAGCTGTCTTGGTTGGACTGTATACAATGTATAGTGTGTTGTCAAAATAATTGAGGATGTAGTTCTTGCACAAAAAGTCACTATGACTCTATGGATCGAATGCTGCTCTTTTTGAGAATATGTTTCCTTCTCCTCAACAGTTGGAGCATCTTCATTCAAGAATTTTGTCAAATTCAGAGTCGTGATAAAACAACATTTTCTGTTGCCATCTCTTAAAATCCACTCCCGTGAATTTTTCCGATTTCTCCCCATGACCATTATTAGGAGGGACGACAAATGTAGTATTACTTGCCATTATCGTTTAAGATTGTTAGCAAATAATGATATTATCGTGAATTGATTTGGGCAGAATTACGAATTGCAAAAATGAACAATATAAAATGTTTATGGTCGAGGTAAGAGTTCAACTCTTTCTCCTTAAGACGATAATGCCCCACACTAGTGCTAAATGTATTCCGACATTCGTCTACCAAGATGCAACGATTCCGACTTGTAATAGTAGCACTCCAAATTAGAAGACCCGACGAACCTACTCACGTTTTGATCTCTCTAAAAAATTGGAGGACTAAAATGCACAAAAAATAACTTTTGAGACCGAATTGTAAAATATGGAATAATGCAGGGATGAATGAATAAATTTGGAAGAAGAATAAAATCAATTCTGATTTTGGAATGAATGAAAATCGGGGTATGAAGACCTTTATCTAGAAGTTAAAAAGTTGTATCCAAAAGATACAACATGCGGAAAGTTGTGTCTTCAACAGACACAAACCGTTTGGACATGCAGTTGAACTTTTAATCTTATAAAAAATAGAACTATTATAGAAAAAGGATAATAAGTCATATTTTTCATTTAACATGAAAAACAATAATTTGTAACAAATATTAATATTGTTACTTGAAAACTAAAGACCAAAATATAGCCTTCGTTTGGCACCTATTTTTTTTTTTCTCATTCGCATTCTCATTCTCATTTTTTTTTTTAAATTCATTTCAACCACACATTCTATTAATAAAATAATATTACACACAAACCTAAAAATTCTCCATGCTTTTTAACCACACATTCTTCCATCAATCACTATTCAAAAACACATTTTTCTATTGATTTCTAAAATTTAATTTCACTTTTAATTCCAACTTACTATCTTTTTCATATAATAATATTTTAGTAGCACACTAAAATGTTATATACTAATTCATTTATTAGGAAAACTCACTCATTTCTGTCAAAACTGAGTCACAGAAATTTATTTATTTATTTATTTTCGGCAATTAGTTCCTCCTCGGTTCGATCACTTGTCCTTGACCTTGACCTTTAGCCATATTCGAGTTAATGTCAGACCGGTTTTGAATTGAAAAATATTACTTGAGCATAATGAGTAACAATTCAAATAATAAATTTAAATAACAAAACGTTTGTTATTATCTCATTATGAAATTCCTAGTCATGTCAACGAGTCGAGTCGAGCCACGAGTCGAAACTCGAGCAAAACAGGTCCGAGTTTTTTTGGACCCATTGCTCGACCAAAAATTTTAGGCTCGGCCCGAGCTTCGACTCTGACCTTTACGAGCCGAGCAGGACCCGAGCCCTGGCTCGATCTTTTTTATTATTTTAAAACAAAAAAAATTTGTGACTGCTATCTGCAAAACGCAAGTAGATTAATTTTTTTAAAAAAAAACACGGGCTAGCTGAGCCACACGGCCTAGCCCCGGCTCGAGCCGACGCCCCAAAATAAGGCTCGGATCGAGTCGGAGAGTTTTTTTTGTCATCCCTAGAAATTCCCAACACTCTCATATATCAATTTTTTTAATATAAAATAGACATTTAAGATTTATGATCTTCTCTACAAACGATTTGACACCGCCAAAATAATACTAATAAGTCCTTGTGTTGTTTGACTAGCGTTTTTAAGGTTGGTAGGTTCCTTTGCTCCGTATTCATCATCGCAGGTAACCAAATCATCCAATGCAGCCGAAGCTTCGACATTTAAACTCTCTTTATCATTCCCGCGTAACAAACCCTGGCACTCGTTAAGATTATCGATTGCATCACTGCACACCTCGGCGCACGTACTAGGTAATTCTCCATTCCCAAGTTCTTTCGCCAACTTTAAGGTTGTCTTGGCACTGGCTATTGCTTTGTCGAGGGCGATTTGGCCTAATCCACGAACATCGGCTTTGGCGGAACGAGGATCCGATCTTAAAGCCTTATTACAGAAAGAGGGATTCCTCACAGTTGAACAAAGATCGCCAATTAAATCAGCTTTCACATTATGGAACGTAAGACTGCTACACAGGAATGCTAATGAAAGAGTAGCCAGAAGAAAGGAGCCACTAGCCATTTCTAAATTTTTTGTTTTTCTTTCACTTCTTGGACAATGTTTATGAAGAAATAGCAGTCTTATATAGATCAAGCAACGATAGTTATATATGGAAATAAATTAAATACGTTAAAAGGTGAAGAATATATGGTTTTTGAGTGAAGTTTTTTTAGGTAAACAATTTTTAAAAACCATTAATAGTTTCTGATTTTCTAGAATTGGTCTTCTTAATGATTTTCTATATATAGAGGCAGTAAGAATATATAAGGATATTTTATATTGCAATCTAGACCAAAAATAAAATGAATTTTTAAATATTTTTAATTTTCAAATGTGTTTTCTGTAAAAATCTTGGAAAATAGTGAAGAAAATGAAGGTTTTTTTTTTATTATTATTATTTTCTAAGTGGCGTACTCCCAACAACTTTTCTGAATTTGTTTTAAATTTAATAAAAACTAAATTTAAAATCAAAACAAATTGAAAAATACGTATTGTATTGAGAATAAATCTACTCTAACTGGCAAAGGCCTGGCAAAGCTCATGCACTCACATGGACCCACATCATTAAAAAAAAAAGGGTTGTGCTACTTGTACATTATGACATCCATAATGGATGACATAATGTACAAATGACACCCCTTTATTGGAGGGTGTGCTGGCCCACTGGCACACCCTCCAATAGGGGGGTGCCACTTGTACATTATGTCATCCATTATGGATGCCATAATGTACAAGTAGAATTTTCCTTAAAAAAAACCCCAAAATGTTTAACCACCCACCTCATGAAAAGTAATTGAAAAATCATTGAAAAGTAAAATAATGGGTTCGATGTTTCATGCCCAAATTACTACAATTGCTTCTTTTGCCCAAATTTCATCTCAAAATACCCTCTCAACTTCAACTTCAATATTCAATTTTTCTAAAACCATCATCAATTCAAGTTACCAATACGA
Organism: Fraxinus excelsior; assembly: GCA_019097785.1. Lineage (NCBI taxonomy): Eukaryota > Viridiplantae > Streptophyta > Magnoliopsida > Lamiales > Oleaceae > Fraxinus > Fraxinus excelsior. The sequence continues at coordinate 19,230,482 of CM032623.1, read as the reverse complement.
GTAATCTGCTATAACAATTTCAAGACATCATCAACATTACGTATATGTAATGAATATTCGATCCAAATAATTGTGAAAATATTTATTTCAAGAAAATAGAGAATACTTATAGATTTGGTCTCATAAATGTGAATATATTTTGGGTAATTATATTAAATTACAAGTTTTGTTACATGCATCACAATTTAATTGTAAGAATGTCCCAAGATTTTCTCGTTTTTGTACTTATGTTCATTTTGTCATATTTTTATTTTGATCTTTCTATTGATTAGCAAGTTGAATGTTGTAGGAATGGTATCACAACAAGTTGATATTCTATAGAGAAACGACAAAATACCAATATCCTGAAGACATAATCGGAGATTTTATGAGAAGAATGAGAAATATGTTTGGTTAAACAATGGATTAAAGCTTAAGAAAGATTTAGGAAGTGAATGGTTGATCTTGATTATGACTTTTTAAGGTGTAAAGTTTTCAATTGAAAAACATGATTTTTTTTGGAGTGATTTTGCTAATTATCTCATTTGTTTGGATAAACCATTGCCCATCGGAGTGAAATATTAGGAAATTGATCGTGAATTTAAGCTTAATGTTTATATAGATGAGGAAAAGTTTTTAGCTTTTCTCGAATTGTTGTATAATTGTCACATGATATGTCCACAAGGGGACATAGTAGAGATATTAATAATCTTTAGATAGGATTGTGATTCTCCCAATAGCTTTAGGTATCTAATAAATAACGTATTTTGTAATCTTTTGAGACATTGAATCAATTATGAGAGCATCAAAAGATATAAAGTGTACCATCGTATAAGATGTGAGAATAGTGCTATGGGATATAAATATGATTAATTTTTTGGATGATACGTTGGGATGATATTGACCCAGCACCTAACCAGCCCCTGCGGCCGCCCGTGCTGGATTCGCTGGAAGCTTCAGGTTGCCCATCGCCGCTCGCCGACCGTGGGGAAGAAATTGAGTAGAAGACACGACTGCGCAGTGGGTGGCCAATGGCCAACCTTTTTTTTTTTTTTTTTCTTTTGTTATTGTTTGTGCCTTTTCAATAAATGGGCGCAAAATCCCAATCCATGGTTATTGGTCCGGATCACTGGATTTATGGGTTCATTACTCATTAACCACCCCCCACAAAACCTAATCCAATCCAAAATTGAAAACGAGAGGCGAGGAGGACGACGACCAGAACTGAAGAAAAGTGAACGCTCCCTGCTGTTTGACTCCGTCACGCCACTGATCGACGACTACGAGACCGTCGGACGGTGGTGGACAGTGAGCAAAAAAGGTTGGTTTTGATGCCATGGTCTATTGTAGTTAAACTTTGCAGGTCGGTTATGATCGAGAGTTTTGTGACTTAGTTCAAAAAAATAAGAACACACAAAAAAAAAAAGGACTTAGGAAGATTGATTGTTTGTGAGAATAGCGTTTTTGATTCCCGTTCTGCTTATTTTCCAATTATTTTTCGTACGTGTCATGGGGCTTATAATACCAGCATTTACTAACTAGGATTATAATTTATTTTACTTTGTATATGAATAAGAATTGTTCTAATGTCAGTGCCTGTTGGCTTAATTTATTTTGTGTTTATAGGATATGCTTATTATTATTATTATTATTATTTTGGGGGTGGGGTGAGGGTGTTGTAACATTGGAACTAGAGGTGGCAATCGAGCCGAACTGCTCGTCGGCTCGGCCGCTCAGTTCATATGGTTCATGCCCACGAGCCTCTCGGGCTCGTAAAAAAACGAGCTCGACAAGCTGCTCGGTAAGTAGCTCGTGGGCTCGTCTTAGACGAGCCTTTTTTTAACGAGCCATGAGCCGCTCGGCTCGTGGCTCGTAAAAAAAAATTAAAATTCAAAAGTCAGTTACCCCAGCTGCTCGTGGCTCGTAAAAAAAATTAAGCCCCTGTTTGAAACCCATTTTTAGAAGAATAGAAATTTTGGAATAGTGATTAATGTGAGAATGTGTGGTGGAAAAGTGATGAAAAGTTTTTGATTTGTGTGTAATATTATTTTATTGGAAGAATGTGTGGTTAAAATGAAGAATGAAAATGAGAAAAAGAAAGAGAAATTAATGGGTGTCAAACGGGGGGTAAAATTCAATAGTCAGTGACCGTTCCACAAACAGTGACCATTTTGGTCCTTAATTTTTTTTTTTCAATTTCTTTATTTTTCCTCTATAAATACCCATCCTAATCAACCATTTTTTCCCACCAATATCAATGTATCATTATTTACTATATTATACTCTCTACAATTTACATTCTCCAATCTCCATTTATCAATTATCAACAATATCATTCATTCATTTTATAATCATCTTCTACATTTTTTACATTATTTCTTACTATTTTACAATTCATTTCATTATTTCATACACTACTACATAATTTTCATTGACTTCTCAATTCTACATTTTTACATTCAATTTCTATTATTCATAACAAATGGATTCACGATCATTTGTTGAAAACTTGTTCGGTATGGATAACAAAACACAAAAACCTGTCCAAAATTAATTTGAGAATGAATTCTCCGGTCTTAATGAATTACCAATACCCGAAACTATTGAAGATTTCGACGTTCGTGATAGTCATCCAATTGATTTGGATGATGTTGATGTTGCAGCTAGTGTTTCGATTGATTTAGAACAAGATGAAAAACCTACATTTAATATTCCTGATACAAGAGGAAAGAGAAAGGGGGAAGAAGCAGGCAAAATATTGGAACCATTTCAAATTGGTTCCAACTGGTCGTGTGGTCGATGGACTTCTAGAAACCAAAGCGGTATGTAAATACTGCCAACAACGACTGGCATGGTAAAAAGGCATTGGAACCACCCACCTCAACCGTCACTACAAATCATGTACGACCAAACATGGGCTTCTTCCAACTGGTCAAATGCAACTACAATTTGGAACTCTAGAAGTCGGTGCTACTACTACTACACTACTTTCTACATGGATCTATTCGAGGGAGGAAGCTCGAATGGGAATGGTGAAGTTCAGCTGCCACTAGCAATAGCAGACAAGCAACATTTCGTAAACTATATCAAAAGATATCTTCAACCGATGTACCAAGGGGTAAGTTGAAATACTCTTCATTTCGATACAATTGCATATTTTTTAAATGCAAAGCAACTATTGATTTCGGATTTGGAAAAATATGGGGGTGTTATATCTTTAACTTTAGATATGTGGGAATAGATTGATAAGAGAGGTTATATGGCTGCAACTGCACATTACATAGACCCACTTTGGGTCATACATAAAAAAATTATTGCTTTTAAAATTGTTGAGTATCTGCATAACGCTCAAACTATATTTAATGCTATGGGTAATTGGCGCAAAACACCCATACCTATGACGGGTTTTGTGGAAAATGTCCATACATTTGATTTTTTGGTGCAGAACGTCCCTACCTTTGCATTTTCTGGCACAAAACATCATTTTCACCAATTTCTAATATAAAATGACAATTATACCCTCCTATATATATAAAAAGAAAAGAAAAATAAAGAATAAATTGTAATATGCTCCTCAACTTTTTTTTTAAATGCAAATAGTCCAAGATAATTGCAAGAAAATGGCTCACTTTATCATAATTGCACCCAAGCACCCGTCTCCACCATTTCAAATCGGCAGAACCTTCCCATCTCTGACCTCCCTCCTCAAAATCAACCACAATCACCACCACCACTAGTCGTCGTAAGCCACATCACCGACGCCCATATCCACCACCAATAGACAGCAAATTCGAACTTCAACAGAAGAAAAACTATGGCAGATTTTATGTCAAATGGTTAAAAACTGGGCAGGTTTTGATTCAAAAAATTGGAGCAAGTAATGGATCAATCGATTCAATTGAGGAGTTACGCAATATTGTATTGACCTGCTGAAGGTTTTACTGGGTCCAATTTGTAGAAATAACATCACTTTGCCCGTCAATTGGTGGTGGATTCACTAAACTTATACGCGTGCGTGAGGGGCTGGAATTTGGGCCTAAAAATTTTGAATTGCTACGCTATTTGATATGAAACCATGGTTGGATGTGCCTTGAAGTGTAGAAGAGGCTGACATGTGTTGGGCATGATGAGTGTGATCGGAAGAGTGGTTGTCACCAAATTTTTTGACTGCGAACGGTGACCGATTTTGTGGCTATGGGGGTGCATTTGGGGGAGGCGTGAGGTGGGGATGTTGGTCGAATTTGTTGGGCGGGTGAGGCCGATACCGGTGGTGGTGATACTCGGCGGCCAAGGGGGCGGGATGGTGGATTTTTGGAGGTGGGAGTCGGCGGTGACAGAGATGGGAAGATTTTGCCGGTTGGAGATGGGGGCTTGGGTGCGATTATGATAAAGTAGCCATTTTCTTACAATTATTTTGGACTGATTTGCATTTAAAAAAAAGGTTGAAGAGCATATTACAATTTATTCTTTATTTTTCTTTTCTTTTCTTTATTTATTTATTTATATATGAGGGTATAATTGTCATTTTATGTTAACAATTGGTGAAAAAAATGTTTTGCACAAGAAAATGCAAAGGTAGGGATGTTCTGCACCACAAAATCAAACGTATGGACGTTTTCCACAAAACCCGTCATAGGTAGGGACGTTTTGCGCCAATTACCCTAATGCTATTACGTTAATAATTAGAGAATATAAATACGAGAGTAAAATTCGTTATTTTACGTTCGACAACGTTACTGTAAATAAGGTTGTTATCGATAAATTGCATAGAGTACTTCAACATGATTTTGGTGGCTATTTATTTCATATTTGATGTGTATGTCATATTTTTAATTTAATAGTACAAGACGGTTTAAAACATGTTAATGATAAAATTAACCGAATTAGGAATGTACTTATGTATATCACGATTACACCTAGTAGAAAACAAGGATTTGAGGATTTTTGTGTAGAATCTGGGATGACGGATACGAAAACCTTTATTATTGAGGTAGGCCATAGATGGAACTCAACATACTTATTACTAAAATCATATGAAAGTTATGAAACATTAATTACTGAATTTTATAATAATAGACATGTTAGAGACGAAGACGATACTATCTTGAGTGAATCAGATTGGAATATAGTTTTTAAAATTAAAAAAACTGACAAATTTTTATAAGTCCACAAATATATTGTTTGGTGTTTATTATCCCACTAGTTGTGTGGTTTTTGAACGTCTTTATATAACTGCTAGAGCTTTTGTGAGATTTCAAAATGATCCCGATTTTCATGCTGTTATATATTTCATGGAATTGAAATTTAGAAAATATTGGGAAGAATTACATATGTTATTTCCTTTAGCATGTGTCTGGACCCTCGATATAATTTATCGAGCATTAAATTTATAATTGGTCAAATGTCAAATATTTTAACTTTTAATACACCCGTTACTTATAGGAATTTGGAAACGACGTTCCGTGAAATGTATGAATTATATGCTTTACGAAGGGATGCGCATATTAATCGTGTACCTACACATACTCCTCCTACTAATATAACAGATGACGCCGCTAAAATTTTGAATTTATTTGAAAGCATGCACTCGTATAGATTTGATGCAACTGCATATGCATGTGGTTCCTCTAGTAGTATTAGTAGTTTAGCTTCCACTGCATGTACTCAAACTTTTAGTTGTAGTCCAAATCCAAATGCGTTGCCCTATGAATTAATTGATTACTTTAGTCAACATTTTCCTAGTAACAAAGCAATTAGTAAAAGTTCAGAAGATGTCATTGAATTCTGGCGAAATAACGAACGTCGATGACCAGAAGTTTCTGCAATGGCAAAATATCTACTAACACATCTGGTTAGCACTTTAGTTTCGGAGTCTGCTTTTAGTACAGGGAAGAAGGTTCTCTCTGTGGCCAGGAGTCGACTAAAAGAAGATATTTTGGAAGCGTTAATGTGCGTGAAGAACTGGGAAAACGTTAATTATCGAATTCAAAATAAATATGCCGAAATTACATGTAACCAAGTAAGTGATATTTAATTTCACCACATTCATCACAATATTTTATTTTCATACCTTTATAATTTTTTTAAAAAATTTGTACACGTAACAAGTTGTTCATGTACAATTTTTAACTCCACCTACTCAATTAAATGAAATAGCAGGTCCCAAACCCGGATAAATGAGGATGATTTATCTTTTTTTTAATTGTAAAAAATCAAAATGTTTTGAAAAATGTATATTTAAAAAATTGTTGAATGTGTTTAAAAATATTTTACTTTAGTTTCTCATTTCTCAACAAATAAGATTTTGTTCTTATTATTTTAAAAATTAAAATAGTTTTGAAAAATGTATATTTAAAAAAAATTTAAATAATGTTTGTGTATATATATATATATTAAGTTTAGTAATTTAGTAGTTTATAAATTATTCTTATTAAAAAAAAAAATTGGACGAGCCGAGCAGCTTGTTTTGGGCGAGCTCAGGCAGGAGCCGAGCTTAAGGTCGACTCGTTGATCATGAGCCACGAGCTCGTGTTGGTACGGGCCGAGCCGGCTCGGTTCGTCCCATTGCCACCTCTAATTGGGACTGCAACCAGTTAATTAACTCTAAGAAATCTTAATATAACATTAATTCTAAGAAACTAAGTTACTAAGTGATAGAGACTTCAGACTTGCATGATTGTCGCTGTCGGTGGTGACTGGTGAATTGTGAATGAACCGTTTCCGACTTCACTCTCTATTTTTTCCTTTTTTTTTTTAAATCTTTGATTTATGAATTATGAGAAATGAGGATTTATGTTGTATTGTTGTTTGAGACTATGAGTTATGAATTATGATTTTGATTTGTGATTTGTGAATTTAGGTTTTTAGGAAATTAGGGATAAGTGAAAAAAATCAGTGGAGATGATATTGAGCTCAATTAAACCATGTGTACATTGTTTTTTAATCAATTTTGATTGTCAACGGTCACCGGTCAACAGTCAACGATCTCCGCGCGTGCTGAACTAAAAGGCTAGATTTGTCCCTGATGATGTTGACATTGACGGTATAGGTAATTGTTTGAATAAATGTCACTACAATAAAAACAGTCTACGACAACGTTCAAAAATCGTTGCTGTAGGCCTACGACAATGTTTGGACGTGTGTTGCAAATCGAGGTATTGTCGTAGAGAAGAGAGATACGACAACGTTTTTCGAACGTTGCCAAAAGTCTTCATCAACATTTAAAAATGTTGTCGTATCTCTACAGCAACGTTTGCCAAACATTGCCATATGTTTTTTTTTAATAACAACAATTTATGCAAATAGATTGGCAAAATTGAAAATGCAACTTATGAACAAAGTTTGAAATTTCATTACAAATTTTTGAATCCATACACTTGAACATCAACTATCTTAGAACAACCCAAGAGAAAAATATTAGACAAACCATATAACATCATATCACCAAACTATCCATCACTCATTCACAGTACAATAATTTACTGAATGAATTCATCCTAAACCTGGCACCAAAACTTTCGAGTTAGCAGTCTTGAGGCGATTGAAATTCCATAGGTAATTTGTAGAATTGAATCTGATACCAGAGGGCTTTGACTGTGAATATGGGCCTAGTTTGGAGCCGGCAGATGCAGAAGATCTAATCGAAAAGTTGGTTGTTGATTTGCTGCCATCTTACAACCTGCAAAAGTTAAAAGAACTTAGTGGTTTCCATGACCTACTTTATAGCTAAAGCAATAATAGAAAAATACATGTAATTTAAGCAAGCAAATCAAACCTAACCTTCTAGAATGAAGCTAGAAATTTCAGATTCTTGGCAACATCATTCTTTTTATGTTGCTATTTATCACATTTTAGGTATCACGAAAGTGCAGAAATCCACATATCATTTTAACAAAACATCTTATCATTCAAGGAAATTTACAATAAAATTTGGTACAACTCAAACAGAAATAACTAAAATGGAATGCTAAATCACAAATTGCGATTTTGGAGTGAATTACTGACAATGTATCAGAAAAGCAAAAATAATTCTCATATCATTTTCACAAAACATTTGGTCGTTCAAGGATAGTTTACACTAAAAAGGAGACAAAATAAATTAGCTCCTATAAACTAAAAAATCTATGAAATCTTCTCAAAGCAGGAAGAGGATTGTGGACTTGTTGGATCAATTGCTCTATAAAGCAATCTGCATGACAAGTTGCAAAAACAAAAGTACTGCAGCCAACCTGTTGTTTGAAGTCTTGACATGATTTCAAATGAAACTTGGTTGTTTATAGAGAGCTTTGCCACCAAATTTAACCCTTATTCTGCAGAAAATTACATTTGGTATCCTTGGTGTGACTCCAAATTTTTTATTTATACATCATATTTAGCGGCTTAACTCAGAGAAATCAAAATGTGTTTTGGCAAGTAAAATGCTCAGTCCGAAGTAAAATCAGCTAATTTCATAGATTTATCTAATTTGGATTTATCCTTAACAAGGTAGTAAAAGGAGCTAAAGTAGAACACAAAACATGGACTTAGGTCGATTAATTTTCAGAGCATTTGGAACATAAAGACACAACATGTACAGAAGTGCAACTTCTTCCATCATAAATCCACTTTATTAACATGTAGCTATCGAAGTCTACCATAAAATGCCACGGAGGGGATAGAAATATCTACCTTGCCGTCCTTAACTGGTGAAGCTTCAGTAGAAGCAGATTGGCCTCCAATTCTTACTCCAACAGCCGTCCCAAGAAAGCTATACAATTATGTATAAAGCCACAAATAAATGAAACGACTATCAGTACAAATTCATATTTACGTTAATTGTTTCTATTAATTAATAGCTCATATTCATATTCACAATAAAGAAAATGATAGAAGTAAAATTATCCTCACGTGAAAGAAGAAGGCCTTAACATTTGAGTTTCGGATGGGATTCTTTTTCGGAAGAAGAATGCCTAATGTCAGAAGGGAAAATCGGTGGTGGCGGATGAAGTGAGAGGGAACCTCTCCGGAGCCAATACTAGGTTTCGGATAGGATTCTTCATTTGCGGCGGCGTTAGGAGAGTTGATTAGGAGCTCAACAGCTTGTGGCGCCAAATGTTTGAGGAGCTACCAATCTCTGTTCGCGACGACGGTGGTACTGATTCCTGGCAGGGCAATTCCTCAAGTCGTGGAGGATAGGGGGAGAAGATGATTTGGGGGGAGTGGGAGAGGGTGCGAGGGTTATAATTTACCTAGGGCTTGGATTGAGGTTTTTGGGCTATTGAGCCCATTTATTTAAAAAAAAAAAAACAATTTGCAACTTAGCAAACGTTGCAAAAAGTGAATTTTTTTGCAACATTTAGCAAACGTTGCGAAAAGAGGTCTATCGCAACATTTGACAAACGTTGCAAAAAAGGGATCTATCGCAACACTCAACAAACGTTGCAAAAAAGTCTTACTTTTCGCAACGTTTATCAAACGTTGCCAAAAGTGGGACTTTTCGCAACGTTCAATAAACGTTGTCAAAAGTGAGACTTTTCGCAACACCCAATAAACGTTGCAAAAAGTCTTACTTTTCGTAACGTTTGTCAAACGTTGCGATAGACCCATTTTCGCAACGTTTGTCAAACGTTGCCAAAAGTGAGATTTTTCGCAACGTTCAATAAACGCTGCCAAAAGTGATATTTTTCGCAACACTCAACAAACGTTACAAAAAGCGGTTTATTGTAATATTTTTCTAAAAAACGTTGCCAAAAGTCATTTATACTAACCAATAACAACATTCACTTACTAAAATGTTGCCAAAAGACCATTTTAGCAACATTTATCAACAAATGTTGCCTTTTTAGTGTTACAGATGTCTCTTTTTGTTGTAGTGTGTGAAGATTGTATAGAAATGTAATTATGTAATCAATAAAGAAAATGTTAAAGCTGATGTTGAATCACTTGATCGAAAATTGCTATTAAAGGTAAAGGATTGGAGGAACATCATGACAAAATAAAAAACTTTAAATTGGAGTTTCGGTCGTCTGCTAAATTGTTAACTTACATAAGAAGATGAATAATAGAGGTTCAGTAGATATATATTTTGCAAGATAATAATAAATAAAATGAATAAAAAAGGAGTTCAATAACTATATTAATTCGAGATATCGATTTCTGCACGACAAGAATATTGACCACGATATGATATAAATAATAGCAAAATTGATAGATAAATATGAATAACTTTTAAGAATGAAATTTTTGGCATCCGACCTCTGAGGTCACTAAGAACAATTTGATATATGCGTTAAGTTTATGCTAATATGAGTTCGCATATGTGAGGTTAGCTCGGATTATGTTATTTATTGAGGTGTAAGTAGACATAATGATTGAACATTTCTTATACATTGTACAAACAATCAATTAACAAGTGACATATAGAATGTTTTACATTAGAGCCCACCAATTCGACCAATAATATGCCTCAACTTCCTTCCATAAGTAATTTATTAATTGTTGGGGACCACATGTAAGGTTAGGTCACGATTATCTGACAAGTCAAGCTCATTAACAAGTCCAAAACATGTCAATGATGTACTTTCTTAGCTCGGTACTGTAGTTGATTAGACAGGGAAATGAAAGATGCATGGAAATCGTTCCCTATAAAAGAAAGGAGGGAAGCCTTGACCGGGGAAAGAATGGAAGAATACTTCATATTTTAAATATCTCTTTTAAGAAGAAGGAAAAGACATTTGTAATTGACTCTTGCAATTTGCAAATTATTACCAATAAAGTTTTTATTTATATTTTAAGTTGGCTTAAATTTTGCCCATACAATTTTCGACGTGATAGTTGGTACTAGAAGGAGGCCCCCTAACTTGTAAAATCGGTCCTATCTCTCAAAAATCCACAAAGAAACACCATCATGGATTGTTTTTCAGCATCTGGAAATTAATCCCACACTCGCCCTATGGCATCTCATAAATTTAGAACTCTTTCTAGACTCACTAAGACCACTTTTGTGTTTCTCTTGAGGTTTACTTTTATTTCTAAACATTATTCGAATTTTTTTAGCAAAGTAAGCCAACTCCTCTTCATTAAGAGAATTGAATCCAAGGACTCTCTATGACTATTCCTTACAATATTTAAGGTCAATGACTTATCGTTTGTGGATTTAGCCAATGTAAGTTCATAAGTCTGGAGAGATCAAACAACTCTTCAATTTTAATGGAATCTAAGTCCTTACTCTTCTCTATTGTCATGACTTTAGGTCTAAACATTTCAAGTAAGGATCTAAGAATTTTTCTTACAATTTTAAGCTCCAAGATTCTCTCACTTAGGTTGAAACTCGAATTCAAAATGTCGTTTAAACTCACATAAAACTTATCAAAAGTTTCATTCTCTTTCAAACTTAATGGTCAGCATTTATAATTTTGAGTTCTTAACGGTCTGAGTTCCCTCATGTGTGGTATGTAAAATACCTCAAACCTCTTTAGCTACGCCACACACAAACACTCTCCTAAACTCTTCCGGGGATACCGCCATGAATAAGACATGGTAAGGCTTTGCTATTCCAGTTATACTCATATAAGTTTGCTCTAGTCCAATTAGCAATGAGAGTGGAGATTTCTTCATTATTAGCCGTAGAACTAGGTGCAGCCCAACTATTCACAACACTAAGCCAGATACGCTCGTCCATAGATTTTAAAAAGGCTCTCATCATAACCTTCCAATAGGCATAATTACTGTCATCAAAATATGGCGGGACGGATAATGAGTTACTCATCTAGATAATGTGGGTCAAGGAATGAATTTGGTCTCTGATACCAATTGAAAAAGAACGGGTATCGCTCTGGATACCACTTGAAAATTACGGACTACCAAATTAATGGCTACAAAGTTACCGAATGGTTATTAATTATATGTTTCTAGTTTTGCCCTACGTGCAAAATTATTCTATTAAAAGTAACAGTCACTTTTTAATAGTGTCTAAATGATTAAACATACACTTTCAATTTTTCTGTGTTTGAATACCGCAGCTTGTAATGTGGAAAGCAATAAAGAACTCCAATAATTGTTGACGGAGAAACCTAACGTGGAAAAATCTCCGGGATCAAGTCAATTACTTCCACTATAGACAATATAGATTACAGTCCATTCCCAACCTAGCAAATTCCACTAGTTCTCGCTATTATAATTCCAGTAATCTCTAAGATCTACTGTACCCACCAACTGCCCGATCATCTACAATTGTCTCTTCCACGAATCTCCAATTCTTGTGTTCGCAGTCCACCTCTCCCAATTTTCGACTTAGATAGTCCCTTCCTAAAAGTGTTAAGAAAGTCAGGTATTTTGGATTCATGGACCTTGATGTTTTTCCAAAACTTGGTTGCCGGATCTCAAGAATGATATGAATGATTCTACCAATGAATTGTATTCTTGGATCATTCAAAAGATGATATGAATATGTTATACCAATGAAGCACAATGAAACAACGACCTATTTTCCTGCAAGAGCATCTGTATTTCTAGTTGGAGGTGTATGAGTAGTATGGGCAGTGTAAAACTCTCCAAAATCGTGAATTAGGGTTAGCTGCATGAGACTCTCGCTCGAGTCGAGGATATGTCGCTCGAGCGACGCCAGGGCGATAAGCGAGCGATAATGATTCTATTTCTATCGCTCGAGCGATAGCCAAGCTTGACGCTAGCAAAATCCCGGCGCTGCTTCTTCCTTGTTTCCAAATTCGAACTTAGACCCTAGGCTACCTAACTCAACTATACAAAATTGTCTTCACTCCTTGACTTTTACACATGCTCAATTAAGTTATTTTTGTTCACACAATTGCCAATTACAATATTGAATATAACATATATGTTTATGTTAAGTTCAAAATTTTGACTTTAGATAATTGTTTAGTTTGAATGATTGTTAGGTTTTCTATTATTTGACCAATAATTAAGTTGATTTGTGATTTTTATTTTGTTCAAGGCAAAGAATATGAATTATATCACATAATAACAACTATTGTAAAATTCAATAGTATCTCTATCGCTAGGCTTTACATGATCTCATTGAATGTTGTTGTAATTTAATACGTCTTCATATTTTCACATCCTTTCTAAAAATACAAACGTATATATGAGGATAGTTTTAATATTACCCAAGAGAGATTATTAAATAAAATAGGAATATTGATCAATGATCAATGCAAAACTCCAAGTGCACAACATCATAGTTTTATTGTAAAGTGATGAAAAGAATATCGTCCTTATGGATTGTTATTTCACTTTTAACGAGTATTGAAATTATATTAATCTCGGTTTATTTAGAAAAGTACTAAGATTTCTTGTATTTGAAAATCAAAATAAAAATTTTAACCAAATGAAATATTCGAAGAAAATAACCGAGTTATCGATTGAAGATTCTATGAGAAAGAAAAAAAAAATAAGAAAATTAGGAATGATTTCACCATGCTTTTCTTATCTAAATAATTGAATTTAATTCTCTAATATTTTTAGCAAGATCTAAGTCTTAAATCTTTCAATATCGTCTTTCAATAGTCAATAGGTCTTGAACAAAAATCATAGTTTGAAACTAAATTACATCATTTTCCTACAATAAAATAACTCGGTTCATCCTGGAAATTAAACTTAACAAATAAATTCAACATGATCTGAGTTTGGGAACAAAGAAAATCAAACTGAGAAAAATACTGGTAAAGCTTGATCAGTATCTTCGGAGATGAAAAATCTGCAGCTCCTCGTCCTCTCTTCTTTTTTGCCTTTTCAATACGTTACCTTCTCTTAATTCCCCTTTTGAAATCCATTTTCTTCTCTCCAAAAGCTCTACGTGACCGATGATAAAAATTGTATTTATAGCCTATCAACTAGGTTAAAACTCTTGCACACATAATATTGTAGGTAGAAGTTGAGTAGGAATAGAAACTAAACTATGGGGTTGCCCGTCCAATCTTGATATTGGCTCGTATAAGTGTAAAATTACACTTATCAATTGTCAAATATAAATAAAACGTATAAGCTAGTGATTTTCGTTAATTGAGTTTCATAAACGCTTCTTAGTTAGTTAAAACTTTTGTAGTATACTTAGATTTAAAACTTCCTTTTTCATAATCAATATCTCTATATTGTGCTATTTCAACTAAAGTTGGTAGTAATAAAAGTTTAATTGAATACGAAGTCCTTGAACGATATTTTAGTTACCCTTTATACTTGGTCACAGTATAGCACAATGGTGATCAAATATGAAATTAATCCAAAAGAAGTAACATAAGAACAAATTCATAATTTTAGAAGAACAAATTTTTTTCAATGATAAATGATAATAGTACAAATCGATTTTTTCTAGTAACAACAAACAAAAAAATATAATTTCAGGAATGCAAGAGCAGTTTCACTTAGGGTCCCTCACAAATACTTTTATCTTCTTATCACAACTACACCTACCCCTATCCAGACTAATTAATAAGGGTAACGTCATTTGTACACCTTTTTGTATACACCATTATTGACATTATCCAACTCGTCAACAAATAATTAGACTAAAAAATTATAATGTTTTAAATTGTCCAATGATATGTTGTCAGTTGACAAAATGTGAAACTTGATGTACACTAAGAATGATTGGACTAATAAACAGTTTGTCTTGGGACAGCATGACTTCTGCTCCTGGGATACAATAACTCGACCTTCTTATTAACATTATTTTCACCAAAATAATTACAAGGCCCGTCTTCATCAATTCTACCCATAACAACAGTTCTACTTCTCGGCATAGCCCTCGATCCCTTGCTCCCAGAAGATGGTGGCTTCATTTGCATCTGTTTTTGCAGATACGAATCGAGATCAACACTACCGCCACTACTCCTTGTAGAAGAAGCTCTGATGAGCTCACTAATATCACCATTCTCGTAAGATCTCGTTGCATGGACACTGAAACTCTTCGGCAGGGTCGGCGTCTGCCCGGTTCCCGGACCCGCCATAACGTTGCCGTAACTTACCCTGTCTGCATAATCTGTCATGCTCTTCACATAAAAATCCCGTGCTTTCCCCAGAGCACGTATGGGAATAGTAACGATGCGAAAAAACCTGTTTTGGTTGCCTGCTTTGGCTTTCATATTGATAAATGATATATTTCTGTTCAATACCTGAAGAAGAATGGAAAGACCGCTTAAATATGGAAATATTGGAATCTGGAAGAAGAGTTTAGAAGAATGTGAAGGTGGTTTTTTTTCAAAGGCGTGGCTTGAAAAATGATTGTTTTTTGGAGATAAACTTTGTTTGAGAGTTAGGGTTTTTGTAGTGGAAGTATGAACAGAAGAGAAAGCAGGATGCGCGTGGAACCTTTCATAACACGTTGGATAGAGAAGGAATGGATTTTAGGTCAACTTTGCTTCACTGTCAGCCAAAATTGAAAACCAGATAAGATTTGATTGGAGGCCACCTGATTATAAGATTGTTCAATCTTAGTCACTCAACTAATATTTACATTTCAATGGTTAGAATCATGTAACTGGCGGAGTGCTCATTTGGCATTGATTTGATACTATATCATCAATTAGTTTGCCTAATAAATTGGATATACAATTGTTATAAGCCAAATTTATAGTCAATTGCAAGTCTTATTTTTCTGACGTGATGTTGATTTAGTACTTGTTTGATAATACTCCCGTTTGGTTTAAGATTAAAATTAGACTTTTAATAAATTTTGATAAAAATTAATGAAATGTATGATTGAAAAACTGCGAGTCTCTTGAAATATGTGATTAAATTAAATGTTGGCTTTGATTTAGATTTTAGGAGTTGTTTGTGCTACATTTTTTTTTTTTTGAAAATTCATTTTTTTAAAACTCATTTACAATTACATTTTTCAATAAAATAATATTATATGTAAATCGAAATTTTTTCTCTCAAAAATCACACTATTCAAAAATCACTATTCAAAAATGTATTTTTTTTTCTCTCAAAATTGAGCTCAAACAAGTGCTTAATTCAGATTTTAATCTATACCAAAAATGGGCTATATTAGCAATTACTTTGCCAAACAAGTTGATTTTGATCAGAATTAGAGTCCTAATGGTCAAATTGCAATAATAATAATAATAATAATAATAATAATAATAATAAATAAATAAATAATTGCTAATCTAACGGTCAAAATAGAATAAAATTGAAGTTAGATGATCAATATTGAATAAATGTGTAAGTTGGGTATCCTCTAACGAAATTCTCCCTAATGAATGCACAGTTTTTCAAATTTGACTTTTTCTTTATGCTTTCCGACAACATTAATCACATTGATATTGAATTCAAATTCACTATTTAATAAGTTAGTTGTTTCACATTGACAACTAGTTTATGCATCTTTTTCAAACGTACTTCCTATCCACTTGACAACGATTTTCATTTCTAATATTCTGTGCACTTTAGATTTTTTATTTCTAATTTAGAAAAGAAAAAAAAAAACAAATTAGATTGTATATGAGAAATTTTTGGATTGGTATATATTCAATGATTCACTAACAGCTCTAATCAGTAATCATAAATAACATACTCAAAAATATGATTCTAATCCAAATGGAAAACAATGTACAAAGTCAAACAACATCGAATTGTACTAGAAATGATCTAATAAGTACTGATTTTTATGTTATGTTGACAACTGATGAAATGACATATTCATTCTTTCGTGAATGACGATTATAATTCAAATCTTGAGATCCATAGTAAGTTAATCTATTAGGGTCCGTTTGATTGCAAATGTGGAAAATTGGTGGAAAGAAAATGAATTCCAGGGAATTGAATTGTCTGGAAATTGTTTTATTGAGAATTGTAATTAATTGTGTTTGATTGGTATAATTTTTCACCTGGAAAATGTTGAAAGTTTGGCGTCCGTTTAGCTTTGTTTTTCATGGAGATTGTTCATTAAAGTGATAATTTTTTCTACCATTGTGTCTAGAATTTGTTCTAATTGCAAAAAGAAAAAAAATTATCATACCGAATACCATTCGTTTAACTTTGTTTTGCATGGAAATTGTAAATAAAAGTGATAATTTTTTTTACCATTGTGTCTAAAAAATTTCCCAATTGCAAAAAAAAAAAGCGAAAGCTGGAAAATCAAATGACAACAAAACCAAAGGAAAAACTTTTCATTGATTTCAAGGAATTACAGGCGCGTGAAGTTACGGCTAGAAAACAAATTCTCGGTCAAATAATTGCAATCAAACAGGTGAAATGAAGGGGAATGGAAAATATTTGCCTCTTTCCTTGGAAAAGTTGGAGTATCAAACAGACCATTAATTAATTGACGTGATATCTTACTAATACTTAGTTGAAGATCAACACCGATACTCATTAGATCATTTCACAATACTTAAATATAGTATTTTGAGTTCTTTTCTTTAATAAATATAAATCAAATACGACGTAATCCATGTTTAGATACAACCGGACTATCACACACCACACCCCTTGTTTCATATCTACATGGAAAAAAAAAGAGAGAGAGAGAGAGAGAGAGAGAGAATTAAGTTGGTCATTAATAATTTACTTAGTTGAATCATAAAGTATTTAATATTTATAAGAGAATGAAAATTACTTGTTCTTCGATTAAAAGATAAAAAAATCCAAAAATTACGTGTTCTTCGATTAAAAGATGAAGAAACAATCCATTTCTAAGTCAATACCTAAGTCTCCTTGGCTAACATCGTTCAATCTCAAAATTAGATTAGAGTTGACTTATTTAAAGTTGTGCAAAATTGCCTCGAGACCTTCATAAAAAGTTCAAATTGTTAAAATATATTGTCCGACAATAACAAGCAAAAAAAAAACACAAAAACTGAACACCTTTTAAAAATTATGAATTTAAAACGCAATGAAGGATGCATAAGATTTGCCCATGCCAATTACTGATAAGATATTTTGGATGCTTATATCTAAAATTATAGCAAGTTTTCTAAGATTGAATAGAAAAATAATATTGTCACTCAAACACCCATTGCTCAAAAAAATAAAAATATTTATTGCTCATAAAATTTAAAATAACTATTGGATTATGTTACTTGTACATAATGGATTACATAAAATGATGTGGACGGAAAATAGTGGTAAAGTGTCACATGACAATATGTAATCCATTAACATTAATGTGTATGTAGCAAGATCTATAACTATTATGGTAAAACTGAAATAAAATGCAATTAATGGTCAAAATGAAATAAATTGAAGTGAGGTGACCAATATGAAATAAACAAGGGGTCACTTCACTATAATTTGTGAGAGAAGATCAAAACTAGCAATGAATTAAATGCAAATTATATTAAGAAGGTGAATAATCAAGACTTGGAATTGAAGATCAAGAACAAGAAATTTCGTCCATATATTTTTTGTATTCATATAAATTTCGGGTGATGATTTTTTATTATTCTTTTGTTTTATCATTAGAACCATGCCAAGTTAGATTTACTCAGTGATGTGATGAAGATAAACCTTATTGCTAATTTTTAATTCAAAGACCAAGTATTTTAGTTTATTTGTATTGTTGATTAATCTTTTATACGTTTTTTTCATTATTTAAATGTTTGTGCACCATTTAGATGCTTAGTTTCTTGTTATAGTGTTGGGAGGTTAACAATAAGGTTAGAACTTTGCAATTTCAAAACATGAGCAATATGTGTTAGGAATAACATGTATAGCGTGCACAATTACATAAATAATCATGTAATCAAATGCAATACTTTGCATATGAATTTGGAATCACTACAAGAAAAATGGGGTTTTGCAATATTTAAAAGGTAACATTCATTCATTAAATATTGTTAAAGGAGGTCTATTGCAACGTTTGAGTGAGTGAATGTTGTTAAAGGGGTCTATGATGTTGACATATGATTGATCATGACCTTAATGTTTTGATTATAACAAATAAGATGGGTTTACTAACAAATTGAATTGAATATTTAAGCATTCAAAGTTATAAAGATTATTATTCACACTCAAATGAAGTAAAAGTGAACGTTAAACGAGCATTCAAGACAAATCATTCGAGAAATAAGTCAAATAGAGGCTCGAAGAGATCAAGAACATTAAAAATATAGTTATTTATCGAACGTCATTTATATATATAAAGGTAGAACTCGTCAATGTTTAGCAAGTGCATAAAGCTCAAGTATTTCTCATAAAATTCATCACTTGCATAAATTGTTTTGACATGAGAATGATCTTGAAAAAATGAACATTTGTAATATATCAAAAATCTTGAAAAATCATTTTCAAACGTCCCTCAAAAGATCACACTTCAACTTTCAATCAAAAAGTTATACTCTGATTTTCAATTTCATATTGGGACAGATTTTTGACATGGAAGATGATCAAATTTGAAGATAATTTTTGAATCAAAGTTATAGCCCTTTGAGTTAGCTTTCTAACCCATTTTGTATCACCTTAATAGGATATCGGGAGAAAAAGATATAAGCAAAATACTGAAAATCGTCCGGATAAGGCGTCCGTTTGGTCAGAAATGTTTTATGTCTATCCAGACGTCCGGATGGATGAACCGGACGTCCGGTTCATCTCAACGGTTACTTTTTTGACCGTTCTGACTGACTCAAACGGCTAATTGATTACATGATTCGGACGTCCGGATGGCTTGTCCGGATGGACAGAGTTTTGGCCATTTTGAGTGCTATAAATACCAACTCTCTTTGCATTCAATTTGTACAACTTTATAGAGAAAATTAAGAGAGTTATTTATTGAAAATCTTTGAGCTTAATTGATTTTATATTCAATCTCATTTACAAAGAATTTCTTGATTGATTCAAATTAGTTTTTACCCATTTCATTAAAAATTCAATCTTGCAAAGAAACTTTTCAATCTCATCTACTTTCAAACTCTTGATAAAAGTTTTCTTTGTCAATACTTATATTGAAGTATAAATCTCTCCTCATACTTAACTTGTGTTATTTTGTTAAGAGAGATCATTGGTTGAAAACTTTGATAACAATACAAACTATTTCATCATCTATCTTTTATCAAAGTTTACAATATCAACACTTGAGCTTAATTCATTTGCTATCTATTGAAATGTTTGTCTCTTCTCTTCTTGTACTCAACTTTGATTTTATCATTCGATAAGAAAAGAAGATTTGAATTGTAAAATCCATTTAAATTGTGGGTCGGTTGTAGTCCCTTAAAGATCAACATTGTATAAGGTTTGGTGCGCCTTGTTGTAAGTCACCGTGTGGGTCATATCGAGGTCCCGTAAAGCTCGGTAGTGTAGGTTGTGTTGAGATCCCGAAAAGCTCAACATTGTAAATGATCGGTACGCCTTGTTGTAAGTTACGACTTTAATACAAATTGGTCTTACTCGTGACGGAGAGTTTGGTAACGGGGACGTAGATCATTGCATTGGATCGATCCCCATTAAATCGGTTTGTTACATTTACATTATTGCACTTTACTTTAAATTGCTATTTACATTGTACAATATCATACTTGAATTAAGATAACGTTTATTGAATGTTGTGAAAAGTCTCACGAACTCTTACTTTTTGCAACGTTTAAAAAACGTTGCGAAATATCACTTTTTGCGACGTTTAAAAAATATTGCAAAAAGAGAAGTCCATTATTTAGCCCAATCACTTTTTGCAATGTTTAAAAAACGTTGCGAAACTAAATAATGGACTTTTCTTTTCTCAATGTTTTTTAAATAATGGACTTTTCTTTTTGCAACGTTGCGAAAAGTTTTCACAACGTTTTTTAAATGTTGCGAAAAGAAAAGTCCATTATTTAAAAAACATTAAGAAAAGAAAAGTCCATTATTTAGCCCAATCAACGTTAGCTCTAATCTCGTATCCGCCTCTCATCCGAGGAAATGATTCAAAATACCCGGATGACCCGGCCCATTTTCCAAAATAGCCGTTGACCATATTAAAAAAAAAAAACTAATAAAAGTGGAATTGTAAAAATCATTTTTCCATATTTACCCTTGCAATTGGAAGAGCAAGGTTGACGCCAACGCCACACCGACGCCGACCATCACCGACGAGGGGAGGTACGTTGACTAATCGACGCCCGGACTCCAAGACCGCCATTTTCTATTGAAGAAGGTGAGTGTATTATACGAATTTTTTATAAATCATGCTTGTAAGTTTTTGAATTTTTGTTGATTATTTTCGGAAAAATACTTGTAAATCTTTGATTTAGGATTTAGAAGCGTGAAATATGTGTTTGGGGTGAAATTTTGGGGGGTGGAGATCGCCGAAAATGGCGATCTCCGGCAGAGGGACGACTCTGCGTCTCTCTCGGTCCATTTGGGCCCAGACGGCATATGGGCCCAGATAGATTCCGTCTGGGCCCAGATTGCTCTTATTTCTGGGCCGTCTGCCAGGCGACCCGTTCTTTTTTTTTTTCTAATAAAAATATAATTATTTATTTGATATTTAATTTTGTAAAATATAAAATATTATTTAATAATAAAATATTAAATATTGGATTGTTTATTTAATATTCAATTAATTATAATTAATATTATAAACTATTATTTTACAATGGAATATTAAATAAAAAAATTAAAGAGTTTTAAATTACTTATTTAATTTGTTTACGAACAAAAAAAAATAAACGATTTAAAATATTTATTTTAAATTACTTATTGAAATTGTTTATAAAACTTTAAATAAAAAATAATAATTGAAATTTTTTTATTTATTAGTTTATTTAATTTGTAAATTTTAATAATTTGATTACTATTTAGTTACAAGTTGTTTATGTCAAAATAAAATATTATTTAATTGTAAATCACAAAATATTAAATAAACAAAATAAATGGTTTCTTTGAAATGTTTATTCAATATGTTATTAATAATGATAATTAAATATTATATAAAGAATTTAAATAAAAAAATTAATTATAAATTCTTCTTTTACACTGAAATAATATGAAGTGAACAATTAAAATTTTTATTTTAAATTATTTATTGAAATTGTTTATAATAAATAATGACATATGCATGTAAAAGAAAAAATAATGAAATATTATTCTATTGTTTAAATTATATTTGATATTTAATGTTAAATTAATTTATAAATATTACATAAGCAATTAAATTTATTTTGTAAACAACTTGAAAAATTCACGAATAAAGAGTGGGTAAAATATAAAATATTATTTATTTAGTTATAAATAATAAACTATTTGGATTGTTTATTTAATATTCAATTAATTATAATTAATATTATAAACTATTATTTTAAAATGGAATATTAAATAAAAAAATTAAAGAGTTTATTTGAAATTTACTTATTTAATTTGTTTACGAAAAAAAAAAATAAACGATTTAAAATATTTATTTTAAATTACTTATTGAAATTGTTTATAAAACATTAAATAAACAATAATAATTGAATTTTTTTTATTTATTAGTTTATTTAATTTGTAAATTTTAATAATTTGATTACTATTTAGTTACAAGAAGTTGTTTATTTCAAAATAAAATATTATTTATGCCTAAATAACAAAATATTAAATAAACAAAATAAATGGTTTCTTTGAAATGTTTATTTACCATTCGATGGTTTATTTACTATTCTATTAATTATAATTAAATATTATATAAAAATTAATAAAATATTCAATTGACGATTAAAATAAGAAATAATTTGATACTCAATTGATTATTGCGGATAGTAGTGAATATAGTTTAATTTTCTCATAATATGTTTTATCTATTATATCTTGCACATGATGCTAACGTTTGAAATTTTGTAGGATGAATTACCAGTTGGACGATGTGGTGAGACAGATTTTTGGCAAAGTTACAGCGAACTGTAACTTTGCTATTTTTACAGTGGTATTAGATTTGCTCGACGAGGAGCATGCGGATATATTGAGGCGGTCCTGCTTATGGCCATTGTATTCATTACGCAACGTACAGTTTTCTGGGCAGATACTCGATGCGTTGCTATGTCGGCTGCTCAAGCCGGTTGACGGAGATGCCCTTCATTTCAATCTTGGGGGCAAGGTGGTTAGATTTTCTATATTTGAGTTTGTCATGATCACCAGATTGATGTGTACAGGCGAAGATGCAACACGGGCCCGTATTCCGAGGAACAATAGGCTATTGAATGAATATTTTCACGGGCAGGCGGCGGTCACTCCTGGGCAATTGATAGACGCAGTCAGGGCATGCGAGGATATGTCTGACAGGTTGAAGCTGGGTATGGTACTTATCGTCGAGAGCGTACTCAGGTGTCATCACAAGAAGACGTCGATCGACTTTTTTCATTTGGAGATTATTGATGATATTGATGCCTTCAACAGCTATCCTTGGGGGCAGCGATGTTTTGCGGATACCTTACGACACTTGAGCATTGATCGCAACATTGATCCAATAAATCAATAATTGATAGACATGTGTAGGTTGAAGTTAGCTTGCGATTTGTATGAATCCAAATGTGATCCTTAGTACACATCATTATTCTTTTATTGTAAAAAATGTAAATATTGTTATCGTTAGTTCTTATTTTAAATATTAAATGAATTAACACGTCTATATATAATTTAATATTCAATTAAATATTAAATATTATTTTGTCTAAAATAAGTAAACAACTAAAATAAGCAATTAATTATGTTGAATATTTAATGACAATAAATAAAAACAAAAACATATCACTTCGTTATAAATATTAAATTATTACATAATATTACACATCCGTTGAATTGTTATGTAGATGAATCTGATTTGTACAAAATTGACGAGTATGCCCTGTTGCGCCGCACCTGCCGCACTTACGAGGTCGAGGAAATTCTCCAGTGGATGGTATTCTAGACGTCCGTCTACGTCCCGGAGCACGTGGTCCCACTATGGGTGGCAACAAATTATTAAGTGGAAGAATGTGGTCGGGAACTTCCCACTCGACTTCATTTGGTAGAGGAAATATCGTTTCAGCATATGCCGATCTCCAATAATCAGTCATGTAATAATGACTGCATAAGGTGTGCGGAGGAAATCCCCTATGCATAGCCACTGCCACCGCATGCATACACGGAAAACTCTCCAACTGAAACTTTCTACATGTGCATGTGTTATCATTCAAGTCCACGATGAACCCGATATTACTGCCACATCTCACGGAGAAGCGAAACTGATCCAGTGGTTCCACCAATACCTTCCTCGTAACCTCTAGAGTTTTGAAGATCTTATCTTCTTGAGCCGGAGTGAGCACACTTGTGCAATTTTGGGATTCCTCACGTCGGTCATGAAACCACTGCTGCAGCTTGTTACGAATTTGCTCAATCATTGCAAGAATGGGTAACTCTCGATCCTTCTTGAATAGCGCATTGAGCGACTCAACATTGTTCGACGTCATCATGTTGTATCGACGTCCTGGAAAGTGTGATCGTGCCCAATGTTCGATCCCCATCTCTGTTAGATAAACCCATGCAGCATGTGATTTACACTCTATTTCGACCATGAACTTTTCAAACTCTTCAAAATTGTATGCCTCTGCAGCTCTCCTAAACAATGGAACGATGCCACTACCCCGAAACTTCGTCTTAAGGTTGCCCTGTATATGGTACATACAATAACCGTGATGTGCCTCGGGAAAGACTTCGGCGATACCATTTATTATTGATTGCCCCCAGTCAGTTACAAATGTAAGGTTCTCGACGTCTCCAATTACTTCCTTCAACTTCGTAAAGAACCAATGCATCGCTAAATCATTCTCTCCATCGACTATACCGAACGTAAGAGGGTAAATTTGGATATTGGGATCTTGACACGTAGCAATAATCAACTTACCTTCGTATCTAGCCTTCAGGGTTGTACCGTCGACTAGAATCACGGGTCGCATTGCCGTATGAAATCCTCGAATGCACTGTGCAAGGGCCATGAAGAAATACTTGAAGCGATTCCCATCCTCCGTATCAATATAAAATGTTGATCCAGGATTAGTTTTCTCCATGTTATGGCAATATCTGGCCAGTTTAGCGTAACTTTCCTCGGCCGAACCCATTAAGTCCTCCAATGCGCATTCTTTGGCCTTCCAAGCTTTCTGATAGCTCATGACCACCCCGTAATCTCGTCGGAAGTCATTGATGATATCCGAAGGTCTGTAGATCGTTCGTGGGTCCTGAAACTTGTCCTTTATTTGTCGACCAATGAACTATGCCCGGGCTTGCCTGTGATCATTTCGACGAATACCTACTTCGCAATTATGTTCCCGTGCATACTTACGAATTACAAAGCACTCATTCGTGTCCATTTTTGTTGCTCGCAAACGCCAGTGACAACCGTCGTCAATGCAGACAATTGTGTACGTTGACTTGTCAGATTTTTTAACTTTAAACTCAAAATTGTTTCTTAAAGCAATCCGATGCACAGCTTCCTGCAAATGTTTTTTTGTTTCGAACAGTTGCTCGACATATACATCTTCATCATCTGGAACTGTACGGGAACAATTAGAAGTACGTGTACTGATCCCATCTTATGAACTCGACCTATGTCTTCGATTGGATAACGCAATCAAGTCCTCATTCGTAAATTCATTTTCATTCTCGTTGGAATGAACCATCGAGGGAATCCTGTGCGTATTGGTGAGGTGAGGAACCACTGTATCGGGAATAACCACATCATCCTCACGAGCTATCTCCACTGTGTTCCAAAAATCATTCACATTACGATCCCCTCCATCGAGCTCTTCATGTTCACTATCGGGGACATTCTTTTTCACTAAATTTACGCAGAGAGGAGTAGTCATGGGAAATTGGTTCAATGCAAATAGAGTCTTCATGCAATGTTCACATGTAACCTTTACAGGTGGAACTGGAATTGATGAATGTTCGTTGTTCCATAGAAATCTCAATTCCATGTCGTACTGAGTGGGATCGACATTGAGCATATTCTGTATCTCACTGTACATTTCTGCATACGACGTACTCGATATTATTAAAATTGAAATTGTGCCATGTATTTCACTTGTCCATTTTCAGGCCCATTGACCATTTACATCCTCTTCAAATTCACCAAAGTGAAGAACTGGGACTGCAACCGATGCCATATTTGCTGCATCGGACAAAATATTTTGTTAAAAAAATAATTAACGGAAAATTTTCAACCCGGATGCCCGGGCGTGTGGGCCAGCACACCCGGACGTGCGGGCCCGCACGGCCTCCGGATCGTGTGGTCCGGGTGTGCGGCTTCTCTGTATATCATAAAATTTGTTTGAAAAATCTCATATACAAGTGAAATTTTTTGCTCGTTTTTATTAAAAAAATTATATAGTTCCATTTAAGAACATAAATTTTTCATATACATAGAAAAAAGATTTAAAAATTAATAAAATGTACATTATAATTTAATCGAAACCCAATTAAAAATACGTAAATATACTTACTGATTTCGCTGATGGCTGTGAATAATATTTACTTGTTGATCGTTTGATAAATTTGTCTGTTTTCAAGTTTGAAATAGATGAAAAATGAAACTGTTTTTATCTGTGTTGGAATAAATCGATAAAGAAAGTGATTTGATTTTAAAATTTTAAATGAGATGTGTTTGACCTTTTTTATAACTTAAAAAAAGGGTATTATTGTCTTTAAACAATAACATGTAATTGTAATTATATATTATTTTAAGAGTAATTTTGTCTTTCAATATCAAAACGGCTATTGTGGTGAATGTTTAAAAAAAAAATGAGCAAAGTGTAAAACTGTAGGTTTGACAAGGTATTTTAAAAAGTATCCCCCTCTCATCCACCATTTTCCTCCCTTTTCTCGCTCTTCCATTCAAATCCACCATTTTCCTCTACTACTAAGATGGCAGTCGCCGACGAGAGAGGCCTCCACGTGTTGCGGAGAGTTGGGCGGCTAAGAGAAGCTGGAAGGAGAACTGAGTGTCGCTCTCGACGACGATTTCCATATTGCAGAATTCAATTTTTTGGGTATTCAAATCTTGATTATCCCTGTAAAGAAGAAATAATTTTTCCCAATTTTCATTGCCCTGTAACTAGTGGTCCCAGTGATAGGGAAATCTGGGCTATTTTTTCTGGTAAACTGGAGAATGGTATGGACCCAGATAACTCCGAAGATGGTGCTGACCAGGATGACTCTAAAGAGAACGATATCGGACCGGTGAGTTGAGTTTTTCCTCGGGTTAATCTCATTAATGGCCACTCAACTTTAATTTGAACTTTACGAAGTGTTTCAGTCAAGCACCTTGTATCAGTTGTATGGTAATTTTATTAAATTGGTTGCTGGTTTAGTAGTTATTAAATGGGTAAGGAGAAGGTTATGTCCAAGGAAACTGAAGAAGGCAGGACTGTAAGCACTCGTATCTTTCTTGAACCCAGATTGTGTTTTGAGGATTTGGGGAAATGTAGCACTTATTCACGATCTCTATATGTCTATGGTGTTCAATCTTGCTTTGTCAAAAATGGGTCTGAGTTATATTTAAATTCTAACAAAGTTCTTTTCTTTTTCCGTTTGCCTTGAAGTTAGTGGGTTTTCTGGGTTAAGAATTGAATTGGGCTTTTTCTGCACTGATGGCACCTTTGAGAGGAAATATAAAGAAAAGGAAGGTCGAGAAGAAGGATGAAGAAAACTCTTTGATTTCTGGGTCTTCAGAAGAGGGCTCTGCTAATTGGTGGAATGCTCTATCAAAGAAAATTGCTGGTAATCCAAAATTCTTTACCAGTTTATTTTCATGTTAAAAATCTTATATTTCGTGATATATTGGATTTTTTGTTGTTCCGTTGATCATATATCTATAATTGGAGATTTTCTTAAACATCTATTCCTGATTGATTATAGACTTTTTGTGTTTGTTTAACTTAATTTGGCTGCCATTACATTGAATTTACATGTTTTGTGTTCTTAGATTATGTATGAATGTGTTATAGTAGATCCCTATTTTGTTTTGATTTTTGACTTTTGAGTTATATTTTGATTAACATTTCATTTCATTAATTAGCCAGATGATTCAAGAAATTGCTCGAGTGTTTTACATTGAATTACAAGGTTGTGTTTTGAATTTCCATTTTCTTTTTGAATTTCCATAATCCAGAAGGGAGGTATTATAATTTTTCTATTAATAAATTTTTGGGCCTGATATTTTCACTTATTTCAGCTAAGGCATCAACTTATTGTGCTTTATGAACTAAAATTATTGTTTTCTGAATATTTTTTTGAAAATTAAGTTATTGTTTTTTAACAACATTATAATCTTTTTAGGGATTTTAATGAATTAATGGAGTGGCAGGTTAAGGAGCATGAATAATAATCCTGTAATTATATAATACCAGGAAGTTTTGCGTGCAATAAATTATGTGTTCTGATGTTTGATTACTTAAGTTGAAGCTTTTGTGTAATTGACTGATGAAGGGATTTACTGAAGCTCTCTGTTTAGTTTCAGGCAATTTTTTAATTAGGGTCTTTAAAAACTTGATTGGTAGCAGCAGTTGTGAAGGTTTATGATTTTTTACCTTGCGACAATACTTATGGAATAAAAAGATTTATGGCAACATCAAATGAGAGGTGGATCGACAGTCTTCAGTTTTCCTCATTGTTTTGGCCACCTCCACAAGATGCTGGGCCATTGAAGGTGTGATTTTTATATCTTACATTTGTTTAATTTGTGTTTGAATCTTGTAGTTTCCTCCTGAAAGCAAGCAGCATATTTAAGGTGCTGATTAGATCGATGGTGCATAACTTTAACTCATTTTCTGTTAGCAGAGTTATTAAATGGGCTCCTTATAATTAATTTAGTACATAAAAGTGTGCCTAACCACTGCACGAGAAATGTGAAGAACATGTGAGGAATGATTGCTAGTTGAGGAACAATAGAGGAGCTTTCTTTCTAATTTTGAGATCTGTATAAGTGCCAATTTATATAATTAACCTGAGTGTGAATCCTGGATATTCATGTAATTCTTGTCAACTCATTTCATTAGCTTAAGCATTTGGCAAAGTTAGATTATACCAGCCTCTGTGGAGTGTAGTATTTTTTCAGAATCTTTTTTTTTTTTTTTCATTATTGCTAGTCAAGTTTCTAGTAGTCAATCTTGTGACAATTTTTAATATTTTTCAATACTGAGTAACAAACAATGTTTGCTGAATGTTTCATACATATGATTCTTTAATTCAGAAACGTGAGGCCCCACCTGGTTTTACCTTTCCTATTTTTTATACTATTCAAATAATGTAAATTTAATTGTTGCACATTATTCTTTGGAGCTAGAAGTAAATTCTTCTCAGTAGCCCTGTACCTGAATTTCTTGCTATTTTAGGTCTGTTTTTGTGCACTTGATTGATGTAAAAAGGTGTTTTAGTTGAACTCACTAATTCTGCTATGCTTATTTTATTCTGCCATGCTAAGTATTTTCTCTTATCACCTAAGAATTGTTAAGGGGACTTGGTGGCAAAATGTGAAGGGATATTGAAATTTACTGGAATATTTATTGGATTTGCAGTACAAATCGAAAAGGCGACTTGCAGTTGGAACTAATCAGAGTGTTCTTGAAGAGGCAAGTGGAGAAGGTTAAACGAAATGCTATTGGTGAAACTATGAAAGTGTTGCCTAATGTTGACAATTGGAGTAAGGAAGCACGTTTAGGACAAACTAAGAGAGCAGAATGGGATCCTTCTATTTTTACAACAGTGTGTCATTGATGAAGATACTCCGTTCTCGAAGAAGAGGGTAATCTGGTCATAAATATATTGTATACGGCAACAAGAACTTTAGATAGGTTGTGTTGTAACTAGTTTATCATAGTTTCGCTCTTTAATCATTACTCATTTTTAGATAAGTTGTGTTGTAACACATTCTAATGTTGTATTGATTCAAAAATTTATAATGAAATTATTAATTTTTATGCAATTCCAAAATTTGTTCACAAAATGTGTCATTTTCAATTTTGACGGTCAATTACCATATATAATTGTTAAAAAAAAAAAGGCTACGACAACGTTGAAAAAATACTGCAAAATGGTCTACCGTAACGCTGAAAAAAACGCTGTCAAAGGGGTCTACCACAACGTTTAAAAAATGCTGCAAAAGACGTTTTTGCAACGGTGAATAAACGCTGCAAAACGTTTTCCCTCAATGGCAACACCGACTTCCGCAACACTTGAAAAAACGTTGCAAATGCCCTTTTTTTGGTGTAGTGAATAGGAATATGATTGGGTCATACTTAGAATATGTGTAAATTATTTTGGGAGAGATAACTGAATAAAATTGGATTGTCGATTATTAAGATACACAAATCCCACCAAATACTTAGATCCAGAATCGGAAATAAGATGATAATAATTAGATTTGAAATGTCAACACATCAATAACATTCATTCACATAATTAAGTAAAATCACTTTTAGATAATTAGTTGATTAACTTGGAATTAACAAAACAAATCCTTTTTGTCACGTATATTAGAAATTGATAAAGAACCAATACAATTCAATATAAAGTTTATTATGTGTAGGACGATACTTTATTAATCATATTATTACTTGCCAACAATCTCGTACGTTTACGGATTTCATACAACAGAATGTTACTCCCATACAAATCTTCGACTCCAAAATCATTAGGAATTATGACGTTATTAAGATCTATAAAATCATGTGAATTCTTCGTTTACAGATGGGATGAATAGGAGAACATATGTAGACAGAATGAAGGTCGATCTCTTCCAGGAGGTCGACCCGACAAAGAAAACATAATTATTTAAATGGTATAATAAGTTAGGAAGTCAGAAATAATGTTTGTATTTATACTGTATTAGGAATCAATTTATAGTTATTGATGCATTTCTTAATATATTTTTTTTTTCTTTTTTGCAACGTCGCTCATAATGATGGAGAAAGTGTTAGAACATATGTTAAGGACTGGCTTCACAAAGTAAAGGAATGGTTTAAAAACAATGTAGACAATATTTTACATTAAGTATGTTCATATGCCATATGTTGTTATGTACATACCATTTTCATTAATATAGCATATCGACCAGGTGGTGGCAAATAATTGAGTAAGCTAAAGTGGTAAATCGATTGAGCTAACGTGGTTAGTGACTTCCCATTTGACTTCATTTTGCACAGGAAATATAGTTTTGACATATTATACTCTCTAAATATCAATTATGTAATACTAATAGCACTACACATGAGATAGAATCCCTATGTATAGCGATCGTAACTGCATGTGCTTAGGGAAAACTCTCTAACTAAAACTTTCTGCATGTTCAGGTGTTGTCATTCACCTTCACAATGCATGGTATGCTTAATGCACTTCTCACATCATATTGAAATAAATCTAGGAGCTCTACATATAACTTCTCGTCTACCTCAAGAGTCTTGAAATGTTCTTCTTCTTTTTAGCGTACTTGTACAAATCCATGAGTCCATGCACTAATTTAAGGACACAATGGACAGTAACATAGGATTCTTGTTGCTATTCAAGTCCTTATTTCACCCTTACAATGGACTAAAATAGATCATCAATGAAGACTTGAGATTTATATGAGTTTTGATTCACCATCTATTATTAGGTATTTTGAACCTTTAACTGGCGATTTATTTACTGCACGTTTTGCAAATTATCATTTTGATAAAATGACTTTCCCAACTTTAAGAGGGAAAAAACTACATCCTGATAAACACGATAAAATTTCTTGGAATGAAACAACTCTATCTCATTTTGATTCCCGCATCAATCAATATGTGTAAGAGGTTGAAAAAATCATTCTTTTGCAAATAGTTGAAAATCAATTATCAGATACATTTGTTGGCACAAGAAAAGTAATAAAGTCATATATACCGGCAGAAAATATTCCAGCAAAAATTAATGTCCCTGCAGGATAATTTGCTGTAGCAAATAAATCTCAAATACGTCAGAAGCGTGGTTGATCAGTAGGTTCAAAAGACTTTTTACCTCGAAAAAGAAAAGTACAAGAGAAAAATCGACCAAAAACTTCAGAAAAAGTAACATTAGAGAAAAATGATCAATCAAATATTGAGAATAAAATTCTTGAAGAATCATATGTGTTCGAAAATAATGAGATTTCAATCAAATATTTTTTGTTTTAACGCGGCTCTTGATATTATGCAAGATGAGGATCCTGAACCATTGTCTATTAAGTACTATCAAAATAGAAGTGACTATCCAAAGTGGAAAGAAGCCATAGAGACAAATTTGAATTCCTTAGAGAAACGAAAAGTGTTTGGAATACAAATGAGTTTTTTTACGAAAGAGAAATGAAAATAATGAAGTTACAAGATACAAGGCCTGACTCGTAGCTTAATGTTTCTCACAAAGACCAAGAATTGATTATGAGGAAACACATTCTCCTGTAATGAATACCATTACTTTTAGATTCTTAATTAGTTTGATTGTATCACAAAAGCTCGATATGTGCCTTATGGATGTAGTGACTGCATATTTGTATGGATCACTTGATAGTGACGCATATATGAAAGTCCCTAAAGGACTTAAAGTGCGAGAAACAAATGATACATGCTCAATCATTATATAGATTGAAACAATCCGAATGCATGTAGTATAATTGCCTAAGTGAATATTCGTTGAAGGAAGGCTGTAAAAATGATGATGTCTGTCCATGTGTTTTCATAAAGTAAATATT
Source organism: Fraxinus excelsior (assembly GCA_019097785.1). Classification (NCBI taxonomy): domain Eukaryota; kingdom Viridiplantae; phylum Streptophyta; class Magnoliopsida; order Lamiales; family Oleaceae; genus Fraxinus; species Fraxinus excelsior. The sequence goes on along the minus strand of CM032623.1, from coordinate 19,197,889 downwards.
GGATTTTCAATTGTGACAGTTTATGTTAATGACTTAAATTTAATTGGAATTTCTGAAGAACTCAACAAAACTGCAAATTATTTGAAAAATAAATTTGAGATGAAAGATTTGGAGAAAACTAAATTCTGTCTCGGGTTGCAAATTGAATATTTCTCAGACGGATTATTTGTTCATCAATCTAAATTGGCATCATCTATGGTTGTTCGTTCACTTGATATAAAAAATTATCATTTTCGTCCAGTTGAAGATGGAGAAAAGATTCTTAGTTCTGAAGTACCATATCTTAGTGCGATTAGATTATTAACTTATCGTGCAAATTGTACTCGACCCGACATAACTTTTTCTGTAAATCTTCTTACAAGATATAACTCTACACTAATACAAAGATATTGGAATAATGTTAAAACATATTTTTCGTTACCTAAAGGGTACTATTGATTTGAGATTATTTTATTCTCAAAAGTCGAGATGTGATTTAATGGGATATGCATATGCAAGTTATCTCTCTGACCCACATAAAGCTAAATCACAAACAGGATACGTGTTTACACGTGGAGGAACAACTATATTATGGAGATCTATGAAACACTCATTGACAGCAACATTTTCAAATCATTCTAAAATTATTGCAATCCATGAAGTAGACCGAGAATGTGTATGGTTGAGAAACATGACCCATCATATCCAAGTATCATACGGATTAATTTTAACAAAAGGTAGTCTAACAATTTTGTATGAAGATAATACTACTTGTATTGCACAACTTAAAGGAGGTTATATCAAAGGTGATATGACGAAACATATTTCTCTAAAGTTCTTTCATATTCACGAGCTTCAGAAAAATGGCGACATCAATATTTAACAAATTCGTTCAAGTGACAATGTGGCTGATTTATTTACAAAAGCATTACCAACATCTACCTTCAAGAAATTGATTTACGAGATTGGAATGCGTGGACTCAAAGATTTTCAGTAATCAACATTAGGAGGAGTAGTTGTACTCTTTTTCCTTCGCTTAGGTTTTATCCTACTGAATTTTCCTAGTAAGGTTTTTAATACTCCAAAATAACTATACTTTTTTTCCTTCGTTTGATTTTTTTGTCCCGTTGAGTTCTTATCAAATAAGGTTTTAATGAGGCAGTTATTGTACAAATAATCATCAAATTGGTAGTGTTGTAAAATAATAAGATAATTATTGATGATTATTTAGTATTATTATGATACATAGATAAGTCTTATCTAGTTCATAATGTATATTTCATTCCAATTATAACTCTCACTTTAAACTCTATACATACTGGTCTTGATTCTCAATAAAATATACAATTTTATTGACTTTTATTCTCTCTTCTTTTTTCCCTTTTCTCTCTTTTCATAACAATTTCTTACTTTTTGTCAAAAAAAAAAAAAAAAGTACTATGTTGTGTGTAATTTGGAGTATCAAGTTCTCAGGCCAACAAAAGAGTGAAACTATTGAGAAAGAGCCAACAAATAATCAACACTCTTATGAATTTTACATAGAAACCTGTTAGGCAATTATTATTACAAGAGTTTTCTCTAAAAGTCACGGTCAAGGAACAATATTTCTTGGAAACAAGAAGATAAACAACATCAATTAATGTTAGGGTCCGTTTGATAGACCACATATTTCATGGTTTTCCAACTTTTGTAGTGTTTGATAGACAAAATTTTCCCGAAAAAATATTTTTCAAATTTTCAAATTTTCCACATTTTTAAGGAAAATAAATTCTTGATGTTTTGGTGGTAAATATTTTCTAAGTTTTTTTTTTTTTTTTTGCAATTGGAAAAAATTATAAACACAATGGTAAAAATATTTTCACTTTTATTGACAATTTCTATGGAAAACAAAATCAAACAAATGATATTTGGTATTTTTTTTTTTTTTGGAACAAATTCTAAACCCAATGGTAGAAGATATTATCAATTTAATGAACAATTTCCATAAAAAACGAAATCAAACGGACACCAAACTTTCAACATTTTCTATGAAAAATTATACCAATCAAACACAATTAATTATAATTTCGAGTAAAATAATTTCTAGAAATTTTTTTTTCCTTGTAAAACATTTTCTTTCCACCTATTTTCCATCTTTCAATGAAACGAACCTTATTGGCACAATAGGATTTAGAAATGCAATACCGAGCGATCAAATTTTTTATTCATATTTACCTGAGATGTGCAAATCACTTTTATTCTCTAGGGATACGTTTTTCATCCTAGGATTTTACTAGTGGTGTCTGCCACTGTGAAACAAGCCTCCACCGCTTGAACAAAGGTGATTAGCAGCCAAGAAAAGCTTCAAATGCCTTTCATACCCATAAGCTACCACCGACTGACAGTCATGAGCCAAACCAACCCCCATCAAAAGTTCTCTTTGATTGCGGGAAGAAGCTTTCCCCACTGATGTACCCTAACTCCAACTGGAAAGAGGGAATCACCGGTCTTTGTTAATGGTAAAAATTGGATCAAACAATTTTATTTATAAAACAATTACAATTGAAGATCAAATATAAATACAATCAATAAATCATCTCACCTAACTATGAGTTTCAACTTTTAAAATCACTAGACTAGATGCTTCAACTAGAACAAGAGAAGAAATAATTATTTGAGAGGGAGATATTTGGATTGTATGCCTTATTCTTTAAACAAGGAAGGTATTTATAGATTTTCCTACAAGCGTTGAGGTAATTTGGTCATTTCTTCATTATACCAGGTGGTGGCTTCTTGTTGAATTTCTTCTAACTAATTCGGTTATGAATAACTTTTTATCCATTTACCCATGTGCACTTTACTGACAGCCTGCAGCTAGCCTATATATGGCTCACGATTTGTGAGTGAGCCCTCTGGTTCTTTGTTTTCCTCGTGTGCCGTTTTATGGTTTACTGATGGCTAACTAAATCTGCGAACTTCTTTTGTGAGGTTTGACAAATAGTCTCCCAAGTCTAGGTTGAATATTTATATCAACTTTAGGATTTGTTACTTTTTGTCCATGCAGCAAACCTTTGGTTCGTGCAAATTTCCTTAGTGGTGTATGACATTGGCCATTTTTTAGAGGGCGTGTTATGATTACTACATGTTTTTAACGTATGTTGTAGGGGTCCTTTTAATGGTTTTTCAGGATAGTTCCCTATAAGCATTTAAAGTGCGTGTGGCCCAAGTTTGATCTCACCCGTTCAATTTTAAAACTCAGTCAGGTGCCTACTAGCCTGGGGCTACTACAATTGCGAAAAGTTTTTGAGTAGCCTAGACCTTTTGTCGATTCAATTGATGGTTTAAACCTTCCTTCTGAACCTATAAATATATCTTTCTTCTTATCACCATTTTCTCTACTTCTCGCGCGTCTCTTATTTTGCACTGATATTTCTGCTATTAGCAATTTTGCTCTTCTTCCACTATTCTCTATTTTTTTTTTCATTTAGTTTCATGCTGGTATTTATCTCATACCTCTTATTTTCTTGGCTTGTCTTTGAAAAATGTTCTCTTTCTGACTTCGGACATTTTTGCCTTGTGGATTACCTTGGCTGTTGGTATTCTTTGAAGAAGTTCGGAGCTTTAGAGTTAAGTTTATTGTAGAGGGGTGTATTTAATTAAGACTTTTATTGACTTTTAGGGATTTAAAAAGTTTAGGGGTATTCAATGTAGACTTTTGGAGACTCTCTAAAAGTATTGGTGTATTCAATTGAGACTTTTATAAACTTTTAAAAAGTCTTTAAAAGTCACGGTGTATTCAATTAAAACTTTTTAGAAGTCTCTATAAGTTTTAGGGTATTAAATTTTTATGACTTTTAGAGACTTTTATAAAAGTCTCCATGGTACTAACTTTTAAGCAAAAGTACTAAAATAAAAACTCAAAATTTGTCTCTCATTAATCAATAAGATTTTGGGAGACTTTTACATAAAACAAAAAAGAAATTAATATGTATTTTTTTTTTCAATATTTCTCTTTCATTTTCTCTTCTACGAATATTAGAGTTATGATTAAAATTTATTTTTTTCTATTGATTATAGTTTCTATTTTTCTTTTTTTCTCTCTTATTGTTTATTTATATTGTTTATGAAAGAATTAAATTGTATTCTTATAACTTTTTTTTCTTTTTTCATTCATTTTTTCTGAAAAATATTTATTTTTAATTAAATTATAAAATTTTATATAGACTAATTTATAATTAAATTTAAACATTTTTTATTTATTTATTTTTAAATGTATATTATATTAATAATGTTGAATATTAAATTTATTTTTTTATATATAATAATTATTATTTATTAAATTATGATCTTAAATTTTTATTCTTTTTAAAAAAATTATTATATGAGGGGAAAAAGAAGGAGAAGGGAGATGGTGAGAAACATCACCTCGTATATGATAATTTCATAATATTTTACTAGATCCACATAAATTCTATCTCAAATGAAAGTATTCAAAAGTCATTTGAATTCTACAAAAGTCTCTAACAGTTTTAAAATGAAAGTTTATAAAAGTTTACAAAAGACTTCTACTAATTCCATACAAATTTCTAAAAAATCCATGAAATCCACATAAGTCATCACTTAAAAAAAGATCATCAAAGTCTTCAAAATTCTCAATTGAATACACTCCTCGTAAAATCTCCCTTGTAACCTCTGGGGTTATGTTGGATATCAATTCTTAACTTAGGGTTAAAGAATGTGTTGAAGCATTTTGGTTTGGAGGTTTAGTCTACTAAGCATGTTCTAAGGACCATGAGCAGTTTTGGGGGCCTTATTAATCTTTATTTGGTGGAATGAGGTCGTAACCTAGTTGGGCCCTAAATAGTTTTAAATCATTCCTCTTATGATTATGTATCCATTTATGAATGGGAAAAAATCACATTTGCATTACAAATTTAAATTATTTCAGTAACTACCAAAATCAGTTTAAAAATTGAAAGTATACTACACATTCCACAAAGAATCATGGAAAATACTGCCCCCAAAAATTCTCGAATCTGCTCAATGTAACCGATATCCTGAATGGCTGAATTTAATGGAGTTGATTGCAACCTTTCAAAAATTAAATGTGGAAATCAAGTAATATAAATTTGAGAAAACTGATTCATAAGATTTTCCATTTACGCAAATGCTTCATTTTCATGGTAAGCAGTCTATTTTAAGGGAATTGATTGCTTGTTAACTGTTTCAGAAAGTAAATCTAAGACAGAAACGTAATGGTCTAAATGAACCTTCATCAGTTTGCCCTTCGCGTTTACCATACATTGAATCTCACCGAGAGAGATACCGTGATATAGATGCACGTTGTGGTGCACTGCAAGCTCTCCTCTTCTACAGATCGCGGTCTCCAGCTCGAATATCATGGTGAGACTTTTGTTTTGTACGTTAAGACCACAAATAAGAATATCATGAATATGTAATATGCGTTTTTCTGAAATAACCATTTTTCCATTATGGCTCTAGATTCAAGTCTTCGTAATCACTTTATTTCATAATCGCATGATTATGTTTTCTGGTATTGACGTTCTCACCGAAAATGTGTAAAAGAATAAATAGTGAATATGTAATAGCAAACATTATCAGTTGATGTAATGTTTTTTATTGTAGGATGCGAATGTTGTAGTTAATGGATACAGTCAGTGTATTAGTCACATGCAATGATAACACGTTTGGACTTATGGTGCCACTAACCTGCAGTTACCATGATCTGATCAACATGTTATCGTTGGAGTTAGATATGGAGACTGATATGGATGTACTGGAAATAGAATACGATGTTGGTGGGAATGTGGCACCGGTTAGGATCACCAATACCAGATCTTTCCAGTTTTTCATACATTTGAAACTGTCTGAACCAAGGTTAACAGCGTACATCCTACGTGTGAAAATCGTTAAAACTCCAAAGAGGCCATCTGGATCTGATACACAACCTTTGAATAATATGGTGCACACTGCAATATGTGAGGTGTATGATGCTACACGTTTACGTGGAATCTTGAACTTGAATAGTGTTAATGTGCCAACATTGCAGGAGTTTGTCGCGAGCGTGGATGTTAATACTCATCCACTTTCTGAATACGAACGTGACGATATTTCTAACCTTTTGTCGCATACCGCAACAGATGTTGTTGATACAGGTCAGATTTTTTGTGATAAGGGTTTACTGAAGGACAGCCTTGTGATGTATGCTATACAGAATAACTTTGTGTACATTGTGTACAAGTCAGACCACCGCGAATATGTGCTCAAATGCAAGAGTCAAGGGTGCAACTGGAGGTTCAGGACATGCATGATTGGACAGACAAACATGTTCAAGGTGCGTTACATACGTAATGGTCTTAGTTACACAATAGATTCAGCTATTCGGGATCATGCACAAGCGAAAAGTGCTTTGATAGGAGAATGTATTAAATACAAATATACTTCCGCTAAGACGATATACACACCTGCTGACATTATGAATGATATGTCCTCAACACATGGATTGATATTGCGATACGGTAAAGCATGGAGGGCTCGAGAGCATGCTTTAGAAAAAATAATGGGTGATCCAAACGAATCATACAATAAGCTACCAGTGTATTTCAGTGAGGTCGAGGAAAAGAATCCGGGCTCAAGAACTAGCATAGAGATAGAGGTAGATGGGCATTTCAAGTACGCATTCATGTCGTTAGGTGTATCTATTGCATGTTGGATGTACTGCAAGTCCGTGGTCGTCATTGACGCAACTTTCTTGACGGGAAGATTCGGAGGTAGCCTATTAACAGCATGCACATAGGACGCCAACAATGCTATATACATACTAGCATTCGGAGTAGTAGATTCAAAGAATAATGACTTGTGGGTTTGGTTCCTTAGACGACTAAAAGAAGCATATGGTGAGAGAGAGAAGGGTTGTGTTTCATTTCAGATCGTCATATTAGCATCGAACACGCTGTGGGTGAGGTGTACCCAGGTGTAATGCATGGATTCTGTGCATAACATATACTACAAAACTTGAGGACATCCTACAGTAAAAGTGGTAAGAACATTGCAAAGCCTTTCAATTCAGCTGCAAGGGCGTACACGAAGCATGAGTTCGAGTACCACATGAAACAACTTGATCAAATTAACAAGGGGATACGTAAAGATCTGGTAAGGACAACATTCATATTCATAGCTAAATGATTTATATGTTTTCCATTCTCTCCAAGCTTGGCATTGGTATAATTGACTACTAGTAGATTGTACTGTGTGATTTGCTTAATATGCAAATAGATGATGTAAAATAATCTAACATCTGCAATGTTGCAGGAAGTGGTAGGTTTCGACAAGTGGTCGAGATCCCATGCGCCTGCTAATATATTTTCTGCCATTACATCCAACATTGTAGAGTCGATAAACGCAGTCACAAAATCATTCAAGCATTGCCCCCATTGATTATTTGTTCGAGTCATTGAGGTACACAGTTCAGAGTTGGATTTCGAAGAACAGAGCTATTGCTCAGGGCACATTTACAAGGCTTGCCCCCTACTAAGAAAGCTTGTTGAGATCAAATGCAAAGAAATCGCTGAAATTCAAGGTAATCTTAACATAAGATTGTCGCATATCGCACATTATATTTGTAAATGATACATTTGTAATGTACTATAGGTATCAGCTTCTAGCGATTCGCTATACCAAGTTTCATCAGACATGATGAAGCATGTTGTAGATTTGAAGATGATGACATACACATGCAATCGGTTTCAATTAGACGGTCTGCCATGTCCTCATGCTTTGGCTGTAATTGGGCATAGGGATGAGCAACAATACGATTATTGCTCGCGTTACAACACAAAGGCGTCATTTCTGGCAACGTATGCTGGATGTGTTGTACCACTTGGAGATCGTGCGCAATGGAAGGTGGGTAAATTTCACATGGGTGATAAGATATTTCCTCCTAAATCGAAGAGGTCATCGGGCAGACCTAGGAAGACAAGGAGACAGACTAGGTTAGAGTGTCTAACTCCAACGATGTGTGGACGATGTCGCACTAAGGGACACAACAAGAGAACGTGTAAGGAACCACTTACACTTTGTCAACCACGCAAGTGTAAACGAGGAGCTGCATAATGACCTCCTCCTAGTGTCTCATCTTATTTCGATTTCGCAAAAACGCTAACTTAGCATGGTTTATGAATGATTTCGTGTGCCATATCTTCAGCTTTATGATCATACACTTTATCCATTTAATGCGTCCTCAATTTTTCGGTATTTGAATTATATTCTCATTTTTTAAACATTGGAATGCATTATCGTGTGTACTATGCAACGTTAACATAACGGAAACCATACTTGATCAAATTGTAGCAAATATTCTTATGAGTAATATTTGTATTTCAAAATATTTACTGCAATGTGCAAAGTTAAGTTAACGAAAACCAGTGTCTCAAATTTTAAAAAATAGTCTGTTAATATTTTAAACATCGAACATAGTTGCTTGTACCACTAGCCTCCATTCCACCAGTGCTAAGCAATTGAAATATTCCAAAAGGTATTGCTGATAGTCTTGATGAAATATTTGGTAATGTGTCAAGAAGAAATTTCATTTGTAGGAAGTGCCATTGAAATATGTAGTCGGAGGAAAGACCTCGCTCAATGTGCTTCTTTTTAGAGAGGAGGCTGAGATGGTAGATGCAAGTAACAAGTGAATAAGGACATCATTTAACTGGTCCTCAATTTATTTGTGCTTAAATCGTTGGTACAAAGCCACTAGAGGAACAATCATATTGCATTATAAAATTGCATAAAATCATGCCATTTAGGTTCTGATAACCCCTGCACATATTGTTTGAGTAGACATACATGGTTGAGATAAAAGTCTGTCATATAAAATTCTCATCAAAGCCAAAAAAAAAAAATATCAAAATCAACGACATGGAGCTACACCGCGCATTCCAACAAAGCATCATTTATTCACTACTAATAAAAAGTGAGCAGAAAATTGATCAAACGAAGCATCATTTATTCACTACTAATAAAAACGATGTTTAACAATACATAGTTAACATCCTTCAAATTTTGCAAAAACCAAAAACAATAAAAAGCCAGCACATTGTACGCCAAGAAACTAGTATGGCTAAGCTGACTCAATATATCAAAAAATCTAACTGATGAAGCTACTTCATTACTTCCCAGAAGATATTAATTTCCTAGCTCTCCTAACGCTATGTGGCACAAGGTCGCAATCTATATCGTAACCTTCTATTATCTTTTGACGACCATGCTTGTATAGTTGCACGACCAACTGCGAACGTGAGACTTTAGGGTCAAATAGTTCAAACATTGAATCAATTTCCTAGCGGAAGATGAGCTCGGTATACATTATGACATACAATCCACAATCATGCCTACGTCAAACATCAAACGAAATTTCAAATAAGAGGTGTGTACATGACATGATTATTGTTAAGCAACTGTGCACCAAATGTGAGTTCTGAGAAACACTAACCCATAATCATCTTGTGGGATGCCAGTTGCTATAACTACGTCTAGCGACTCAACGCGATGGACTCCATTTACGAAGATAGGTTCTCATACATTTAACTTCACCATCAAGCATGACAGAACGAATGCAAAAGCTTGCATGTCATTAGTGACCACCCTGTCTCTAATTGTCACTCTACTGGGATTATAAACTGTGAGACTCTTCTCCCTTATGTTGAAGTGGCCTAAAACCCAATGTGCTTTCTTTTCCATCATGATTGGAATGAGGACATGTTCAACCTCTGACCAGCTTGTGTTGCAATGGATGAAGTCGCCGCTTGCAATTTTAAGCATAGATTTATCGTTGGATACCGAGTAAATGTCTTCCATGCATGATTTGTAGGCAGACCGGACCATTGATCCGAAATATGAATCTGTGGTGGTGTATTTGAACGTATTAAATATGTTGTGCCTGAGCATTTTTCGTAGGTAGTAGAAGCATACGTTCACATGCTGCAAGGATATTTATGTACAAACGTTTAAAATATATGTTTTCTAAAATCAGAAAAAAATATTACGTAATTGAAATCCTATATCATTACCGAATCTCGTAAGAATACACATGGTTCCCAAAGTTCATACTACCAGATCTTAGATGTGATAACATATGGACCGAATTGAAATGGTGGTTCAATTAGATCCTTTGATGGTGGAAATTTGAATCTGCCGCACAGTGGGAGTTTTGGATCATGAGTATTTGTATAGGTTCTCATATACTAAACATTACTTTAGAAATTGAATACTGAAAATTACGTGTACGCTTTAAAGTTACTTACATTATACTCGGCTTGTATCCATCACCAAACCAGCTCTTAAATGCAGCTACATCGTCGTCGGTAAGCTCTGTCATGTCTATGCTGAGTGGAAACAAATTGTATTTCACATTTATATGGTACCCTGTATCGAAATGATACACATTAATCATAAACCAATAATCACTAATCCCATTCTAGATGATCAACATCAGTATTATTGTAATGTTGGAAAATAATGACAAAGTGTCAAAGTGATGACCTAGTGTTGATTTATCAGCCACCTGTGGAATGTAATGTTACAATGATTAAGACTGTTTGGTGTACAATACATAAGGCTAGTGTGTGCTTATTAAAAGTTGAACGTGACAGTAAATCATTACCCCGATGGACGATTGACTGGCATCTGTAAGCAAAGCATGATTTGGTGCCACTTGATTGTCAGATCATGTCTAAAGGTTACATTTGAACAACATTATATGACTAGAAAATAGCATGTTACATCCTACTTCAAAAAATTTGGTTGCCTCATTATTAGTTGAGTTGTTAGTAAGTGCATTACTATTACATGACAAACAACGTGCAATTGTGGGTGCAAACATAATAACAAACCTCCTCCAAAAAAAGTGACTTAATCACTCCATATTCGTCAACAAACATTTCGTCAGGGATTTCTTCTGAATCCTTATTTGAACCACCGCTCTGTAAAAAAAGTTGTCGAGTTTTAACCTTATTATAAAATTATGAAGGAAACAGATCAGCCACCAAACCAAGTACTACATTTGTCACCTGATCAACACATTTTCCTTTTTTTGATCGAACACTTTTGACGATCTGGTCAACCTTCATCAAGTCTTCCTCCGTAAACTGTATGTCATCAGGATTGTCACCACCTGTTGATATATTGTTCGTCTTGTCAATGGAATCTTCTATTACAGGTAATTGTTTCTGGATTTCTGATTTCCGATGAATGGTTTTCACAATTGTTTCATTGTTTTTGCTCGTAGATTGCAAGACGCTATCAAGTACCTAACGTTACAAAATGAGATCTATGACGTAGTCTATTTCTATAACAATTCGATCGTGTGATAGCTACATGAATGAAGGCATATGATAATACCTTAGTGTTTAACGATTCTGCTGCTTTTTTGACTTGCGGCATGTGGCTGATCTCTCATTATCGTGAATTTCGTTATTCACAGTCTTTAGCAATCCCATCAGTGTGTTGTACTTTGTATTAAACTGATCTTCGATTCGAATCATGTTGTATTGTATTTCATTTTGGGTATGAATGATTTGACTTTGGTTAGATTGAATCTGTTGCACTCGGGATACTATTTCCTCCATCATCTTTATAATGTGTGTCTGCATATAATTCTGCTCGTTAATGGATAAAAATAGATGGACAAGTCTGATAGAAAAAAAAATGGCAACGATGACAAAAAAAAGTTTATACGAACATTTTCCAATTTGGTAGCTGAAGGGGTCAACTTGTTCGTGCATGGATTTAGAGCATTGTCCGATACCGATGTTGTATCTTTTGATTTCTTTCCATAAAGTATCGGATTATCATTCTCCCGCATCATGCACATCCTCGTTGATATGGGTTCCCTGTCACCTAAACCAACGTAGTAAGCTGCCTGTTTTTCCAATTCGTTAGGATGCATCTCCACTACGTCTACCTGTGATCACCAAAAATTTAGAACATAGATCAGAACAGAGTATATACTGCATATGTCCGTGATAAATAGGTGACATTATATTATACCTCGTCGAGCTGTAAGAAAAACTTATCCAACTTAGCTGCGGTTACTCTGGAACCATCGTTTGTCCAGTTCAGAATGCGCAGTGAACCATTTTTTATTCTTTTGCAGAACTTTCTTGATAACGATGGTACTGATTCGTACACCCATATTTGAAAGGTAAGTGGGAAATCATACAATCTGTACGTTAGGATTACTTTGTTATTGTCGTCGATTGTTTCAGCATTCTTGAAAGCAATCTTCAGGTTTTTATGTAAGCTGGAACAACTCTTTACCCCGTGGGAAGGAGTTCATATGTGGAGAGTCGACTAGACACATCACATTGTTGCTGACAACATTCGGCTGTTGTGAAGTGAATAGGTACATAGTTACGAGATATAGAATTCCAATTTTCACAACACCCTCATCTGTAGTATCTGATGGTAGTTTCTTAAAAACTTGTTCGACATCATATCTGTACACATTCTTCAAATTACCAAAGTACGTATCCTTCAGACGGCATCCACCAATCTTGTACAAATTTGAATTGTCGTCGCCTACACATTTCAGTCCGCTGACGATGCAAAAATATGAATCCCAAACCTGAGAATCTTCCCGTCCATGATGAATCGCATTTCGTCCTCATTTGGTTGTCTGATTTCCAACATCAGCATCTTGTGAATGATCTGAGTTGTATTCGCATTTCGTTCATCTCAAGAAAATGACCAAAACACGTACTTCGAAACATATTCTTTTGCACCGTGTTCAGTTTGGCCTTCAGTATTGTAATAACATCATTCTTGGAGAAAACATTGATGGTTCCACCAAATCGGTTCTCCGAATCGATTATGAAGGGATAATTCTGTCACACAAAAACAAAATCGAAATCAGTGAGATGTGTAATCTGGAATCATGAAGTCAATCATTGCATATCACTAATAAATTACGCAATAGCACGGACATATGCAATATAAATGTTACATATTATGTACAATAGTTCATAGATATGTGTGATCGTGTATTACGCCTCGCAGGAAAATGCAATATTACAGATTGTTAATTCATGAAACATATAATTAAAAAATAAATATAAACTATGAATGTGTATAATTTAAAAAATAAAGTTCAATTAACTTTGTTTTTTAAACTATGCCAAACATGGATATAAAAGTGTAACGGATGATGACGCAACCATCCATTTAATAAATTAAAAAATTAATTTCTTCCAACTTTTAGAAGGTCCCATTAAAATTAATTGAACTTCACAATCCCTATCACTAATATTACAGCCAATGTCTTCTACATATTCTGAAGAAGTCTAACATTTGTCGATTGACGTGATGTGGAATGGAACTATTAAAAAGGATAAAAGGATAAACTAACACTATAATTCAAACTGCCCGTGGATTTGAAATATCATAATACGACCAAAAACTTTCTAGAACTGAATGGGACCTACATTATCAAGATTCTGATTATTCATTGCACGAACTTGCGGAATATTATACTACAGGTACTTTTGTCATCGAATTATTATTATATTACATCTTCTAACTTATGTTGACATCAATACAGGAACAACATAAGAAGCTGAAATTAGACTTTGTCCCCTTCACATCTCAAAAGCAAAATTATGTAAGGTGTACAGTGAAAAAAATCATTATGCACATAGCAAATCAAATACACTACTTCTCAGACAGGATCCCAATAGTACTAAAAATGAAACTATTTAAATATGCATATTCCCATTGTGATACCTGTGTTTTAGGTCTGCTATCCTTTGGGTTCGACTGCATCACTGTTGTCTTCTTCCTCGACAAAGTGTCTTCTTCAAATAAATCAATCGGCCTCTTCCCAATTTTCTTCTTGTTTGATGTCTTCCTCAACCCTTCTTTGACAGCGGATGATTCCCGCTCCTTAGAATCAGACAGAATGGTTATAGAGCGGGTAATTCGACATGATGGAGTGTGTGCAGTATCCATTTTTGTCTCCACTATCTCCACAGATTTTGACCCTTTACCTCGGTTAAACGCTCTCTGGACGACAACACCAGTCTCCGTCTAGGTGTAGCCACTTTATGAAAATCAGTTTCTGTTTGTGGGACGAAGACTGAACCCATAGGTAGATCTCGATTTGGTATACCCATTATTGGTGAGTCGTTGACGGGTAGCCCATGATTTTTGTGCCACGATGACTTACTCCGGCTAGGTGATGCCATTAATCAAAAGAAATACTTGAGTTATGGAAGAAATCTATCAAATCTGGAAGTTAACCTCATGTATGAGTTGCTTGATATCATTTGGGAGGGTTTTATATTCGCGACAAAAAATCCTAAAATCATCAGAGGAATACGGTAAAGGATCTTCTTCTCATATATGTGCTTCGAAATGCGCATATGTGAGGTGAATGTAATTGATATGTATGTTGATCTTTTGCCTTTTCTAGATTATATGATGGATTTGAGGATTTTTTATTTCTGCAGTAAGAAGAGATGACAGTGATTTGGGATATTTCTGAAGTAAGTGATTTGGTAATTTGCCATTTATGTCATCCATGATTTAAGGTGTTTTGATAGGAATCTATTGCTTGCCCTGTAATAATCCACGAGTGGTTATTGTTTCTTTTCCGTTTTAAAATATACTGTGAAAAATGTAGTATAATTAGGATAAAATAAGATGAAATGTATAATACGGAATAGGAATTTTAAAGTAGTGCTACGTGTAATTTTCTCTTTATGAATCTTTGCCGAATGTGGGGTTCTTAGTCCCTTTTTCTTTATTAATCTTTTTTTTTTCTAATACTACATATAGGAAAAGAGTGTTTTCCCTAATCATGATAACTAGGGATCATACCTTCGATAACACCTGTTAATCTTGAAGTCCAATGAAAATGTTAATTCCACTTTTGTTGGGATATCCTTCTTTCGAATCGTATTTACATAGTTTCTTCTACATGTGCAGAGTATACTATCATTTAGTTTACCATGAAGATGAAGATTAACTTTAGCACTGTTTCTAAGTGCTAAAATTGGGTCCTCCTTCTAAAGGTATATTCATAGAGGGTTCCTAGGGAGATAACATTGTAGCTTTGCACGTAGGTGAAGTATAGCTAAGAGACACTGTCTTAAAAGGCTAGAGTTTCGTAGGTATTTGGATCCCAATCTTTGATTTTGATGAGGAACCCTACAAAGAAGAAGAGAAAAGTGTCGGAAGGATCTGAGCATCTTGTAGATTCCAAGGCTTTATTTGATACCTGCCATGATGAAGAGATATATCTTTGATACCTACTTTATTTTCTACGACAACTAGATATACTTTCTTATATTTTAATTCCACTTGGGAGAAATTTTCCGAGAACATGACTCCCAAGCAAAAAGAGAATGTGATTGATACTAATATCTTGTGAGCCATTGTCCTTCATCATAATTAGCACGTGGAGTATGATGTCTGCGTCTTGCAAGCTGATAAACTAGAGAAAAGGTGGACTCTATGGAAAAGAAGTGTGTAGCTCTCCAAAGGAAGATGGGAGAAGTTGAGAAGAAAATGAGAAAATATAAGGGGATGGGCAAAAGTTCTAAGGCCTTGTTTCCGAGTGAAGCTCTTTTAGTGGGTGATGTTACCAGACTCACTAAGGATTTGGAGCAGGCCAAAGAAAGCCATGCTGCTTATGTTGCTAGAACTGATACATAGCTTCTACCCCTCAGAGAAGGGCTTCAGTTTGTTACAAATGAATAGTTTGCTCTCTCCAAAGACCAAGATTAGGTAAGGAGTAAAAATGCCTTACTTTTTAACCAACTAGACAACACCGAGACAAAACTGGCTTTCACGGAGTTGGCCTTGCCAAAGTGAAGGCTAACAAGCGAAAGCTTGTGGAGGAGTCCATGTAGGATGGGATCGACAAGGTTCTTGAGATTGTTTGGAATTGTCATCCTGAGTAGGACTTGAGTTTTCTGGAGGATTGCGAAGAGAGTGCCGACGACACCTCTTTCAACGAAGACGCTCTGTCAGGGCTTCTGATAATCCTTCCACTTCTATCAAACTTGCCTATATTCCTTCTAGCAAAGCCATTGCTATAGATAAGCCAATCGATGCTTCTGTTGAGGTTCATTTTCCTCCCTCCGAAGTGAGTGTACAGGGTAACACTCTTACTTAGCCAAGATGATCCTGGTTTTGGGAATCTCCAGCCTTTTGTAAATTTAGAGGGATAGCTCACTTTTGATCTCATTTTCTCATTTTTGTTATATTTATGGCATTTTATTTTAATTTGTTCGAAAATGTCATTCTGACAATTCATTATTGAAATATCATTGCTTATGTTGTACAAATTGATTTATTTGACCATCTTTTTTGGATCACATTGCTTGCTTGTTTTCCTATCTCGTTATGATTTACGTAAATATGTTCATAGTAATTGCATATCAAGTATAGAGTCTATTGCTCGTGTTCTATTTTTATTTCGACAACCTAATTTTCCACATAGAAATTTGTTAAATGATCATTGTTACTATGTTAGGAGATGTGGATTGCTATCATCAGTTGGAAATTAAAACTTGATTCATGAATGTTGGAAATTAATTTTGATGCATAATTAACTTATTTAATATTCATGTATCCATATGGTTCTTTGTATTCTACTATTCATAGTATGTAGGGGAAGTCATTAATTAGTCTCTTGAACTTATACAATGTATTTGGAAACTTTTTGTACCTATAAAAGGCCTTGTGCTTGAGACATTTGATGGAGCCAAGCCATAGAATACAAATATCTTTTGTAAATTCTTGTGTTTTCTCTCTAGCCTTTCTTCCCATAATTATTTATTTTCAACAAAGTGGTATTAGAGCTTCTTGAAAAGATTATTAGTTCATTTCCTTTTGTCGTTCCCAAACTTACAAAGGAAGATTATGGACATTGGAGCATACGTATGAAGGCATTGCTTGGCTCACGGGATGCATGAGAAGTTGTAGAGAAAGGCTATGATGAACTAGAGAATGAAGGAACTTTAAGTCAAGCTCAAAGGAATGTCTTGCAAAGGAACCGCAAGTCAGATCAACACGCTCTCTATTATTCACAAGGGCTTAGATGAAGCCATGTTCGAGAAAGTTGTTTCCTCAACAAAATCTAAGGAAGCTTGGGAGATTCTCGAGAATAATTTCAAGGGAATTGAAAAGGTAAATAAGGTGGTTCGCCTTCAAATCCTTCGTGGGGAGTTCAAATCTGTGCACATGAAAGAGTCTAAATCTGTTTTTTACTATTTTACTAGAGTGTCCTCCATTGTCAATCATATGAAGCAGTACGGCGAGAATATTGAAGAAAGTCGTATAATTGAGAAAATTCTTAGATTGTTTGACTCAAAAGTTGAGTTCGTTTGTATTGCCATTGAAGAGTCAAATGACATGGATACCATGACTCTTGATCAACTCATGTGGTCCTTGCAAGCATATGAAAAAAGATTGAAGAAAAAAGGCAAGCTGATGGCTCAAGTTCTCCAAACGAATGTCTCTTTGAGAGACCAAGAGAAAGAACAAGGACGATCTCAGGGAAGAGGTCAAATTCATGGTCGAGGTCGTGGAGGAAATTATGGTTGTGGTAATGAAAGAAATGATGGAAAATAAATTTGAATAATGAAGGATCAAGCAATCAATCGGAATGATGAGGCCATTGGAACTATGGCTCCAAGAGAGGTGGCGGAAGAAAGTATGACAAGTCCAATGTTCAATGTTACACTTGTCATAAATATGGTCACTATGCTTCCGAATGTAGGAGTGACACCACCAATAATGAAGAGAGGGTTAATTATATTAAAGCAAAGGAAGATGAAGAATTGTTGTTGTTGTTGGCAACCAAAGAAGAAAAGGATAAACGATCATGGTACCTTGACACTGGTGCCGCCAATCACATGAGTGGAAACAAGGAGTTATTCTCAACAATAAATGAGACGGTGAAATGCAACATTGTTTTTGGAGATGAAACCAAAGTTTCAATAAAAGGCAAAGGTGATGTTTTTATTCGTGCTAAAAATGGAAGTCATCTTTTGATTCTCAAGTTTATTATGTACCTACTTTGAAGTCTTATATTTTGTGTTTGGGACAATTACTTGAGATGGGCTATGATATTCACTTGAAGAATCGTTGCCTTACTTTGAGAGATATTTCTCATAATCTGACTGCAAAGGTACCAATGGAGAAGAATAGAATGTTTTTGCTCAATGTTAATAATGACCATCCAAGGTGTTTAAAGACTTGTGTTGAAGATAATTCTTGGCTTTGGCACTTAAGATTTGGCCATTTGAATTTTGGTGGCTTGAAGACCTTGACAAATGAAGAAATGGTGAATGGGTTGCCGAAAATTAATCATCCCAATCAACTTTGTGAAGGATGTCTCGTTGGCAAGCAAGTAGAAGATATTTTCCAAAGGAATCTACCTCAATAGCAACAAAGCCACTCCAACTTGTTCATGCGGATGTGTGCGGGCCAATCAAACCACCCTCTCATGGTAAAACAAATTATTTCTTACTATTTATTGATGATTTTTCTTGCAAGACTTGGGTTTATTTTTTGAAGACGAAAGATGAAGTTTTTGGAGCGTTTAAAAAATTCAAAGCTCTCGTTGAAAATGAGAGTGGAAAAACCATCAAAGCTTTAAGGACCGGTCGAGGTGGAGAATTCACTTCTAAGGAGTTTAACAATTTTTGTGAAACCAATGGAATTCAACATTTCCTCACAGTTCCAAGATCACTGCAACAAAATGGTGTCGTGGAAGGGAAGAATAGAACTATCCTCAACATGGTTCATAGTATGCTTAAGAGTAAGAGTATGCAAAAAGAGTTTTAGGCTGAAGCAGTTGCATATGCCGTGTATTTGTCTAATCTTTCTCTGTAAAGGAGTGTTCACGGCATGACTCCACAAGAAGCTTGGAGAGGTAAGAAACCTAGTGCTTCTCATTTACGTATTTTTGGTAGTATTGCCTATATTCACGTGCCAGATGAGAAGAGATTAAAACTTGATGAGAAAAGTGAGAAGTTTATTTTCATCGGCTATGATTCAAGCTCCAAAGGCTACAAATTTTACAATCCTTGAAATGGGAAGATTGTTATTAATAGAGATGCGGAATTCGACAAAAGAAGCTTCTGGGATTGGAATGTTCCGACAAATGAAGAATACGTGATTTTTCCTCTTCAAGAAGGAGACTCTAGCCAAGAAGCAAGTGAAAATGCTACTACTCCACCGCATTCTCCTATTCTTCAATCTCCTCATGATAGTTTCTCGAGGGACTGAGCCGTATTAGAAATCTTGTAGAGATTTATGAAGAAACTGAAATGGTTAATAATCCATCTTTGTTTTGTCTCTTCACCGACTCCGAGCCATTAAACTTTGAAGAGGCAATGAAAGATAAGAAATGGAGACATACAATGGATGAGGAGATTCAAGCAATAAAAAAGAATGATACATGGGAGCTACCATCTCTTCCTGAAGGTCAAAAAGCAATTGGTGTGAAATGGGTATACAAAGTAAGGAAAAATGCTCGAGGAGAAGTGGAGAAATACAATGCAAGACTTGTTGCCAAAGACTATATCCAAAAGCATGGCATTGACTATGATGAGATCTTTTTCCCCGTTGCTTGCTTGGAAACCATTCGATTAATCATTTCCTTGACTGCTCAAAATAAGTGGAAAACTTATCAAATAGACGTCAAGTCTGCTTTCTTGAATGGATATCTTGAAGCAGAAGTGTATGTTCAACAACCATTGGATTATGTTGTCAATGAACAAGAAGATAAAATATTAAAGTTGAAGAAGACACTATATGACTTGAAGCAAGCACCAAGAGCATGGTATAGCTGGATTGATAAGTATTTTGAAGATCATGGATTCACCAAATGTCAACATGAGTATGCTCTTTATGTATAAAAGGATGCATATTGAGGTTTTATGATTGTGTGCTTGTATGTTGATGACTTGATCTTCACCGATAACAATGAAAAAATATTTGAAGAATTTAAGAAAATGATGGCTCAAGAATTTGAGATGACTGACATTGGGCTTATATTCTATTATCTCGGAATTGAGATAAAACGAAATGGAGATTGCATTTTTATTTTTCAAGAAGCTTATGCAAAGAAAGTTCTTGAAAGGTTCAAAATGCAAAATTGCAATTCGGTGAGTACTCCCATTGGGTGTGGAACAAAAATGTCAAAATATGACGAGGGTATGAAAGTGGATCTATCTCTCTATAGAAAACTTGTTGGAAGCTTGAGATATTTGACTTGTACAAGACCCGATATTCTTTATGGTGTTGGTCTTGTAAGTCGTTATATGGAGGCACCAAATTTAACCCACGTGGAGATTACTAAAATGATACTTCGCTACATTAAAGGTACCCTTGATTATGGTTTAGCTTATTCTTCTTCTACAAATTTCAAGCTTCATGGTTATAACGATAGTGATTGGGCTAGTGATATTAATGATAAAAAAAGTACCACTGAATTTTTGTTTTTTATGGGTAACACCGCTTTCACTTGGTGTTCAAAAAAACAGCCCATTGTGACTCTTTCTACTTGTGAAGCTGAATATGTTTAGTTGTATCATGTGTTTGTGCTATTTGGCTATAGAAGTTGTTAGAAATGCTTTATATGCCCTAAAACGAAGTTACACCAATTTATGTTGATAACAAGTCAGCTATAGCTTTGGGTAAAAATCCCATGTTCCATGATCGAAGCAAACATATAGATATAAGATTTCACTTCATTAGAAAGTGCATTGAGAACAAAGAAGTAGAGCTTGTTTATGTGAAGACCTATAATCAAGTAGCAGACATTTTCACCAAACCATTGAAGAATGATGATTTTGCAAGATTGCGTGCTTGGATTGGAGTCACCAAGAGGGAATCAAGTTTAAGGAGTGTTGGAAATTAAAACTTGATTCATGAATGTTGGAAATTAATTTTGATACATGAATTAACTTATTTAATATTCATGTATTTATTTTATTCATGTATCCACATGGTTCTTTGTATTATACTATTCATAGTATGTAGAAGAAGTCATTAATTAGTCTCTTGAACTTATACAATGTATTTGGAAACCCTTTGTACCTATAATAGGCCTTGTGCTTAAGACATTTGATGGAGCCAAGTTATAGAATACTGATAAGTGTATTTTATACACTTATTTGTGCCGTTAAATTAAAGCAATTGTCATTACTTTAGATGATTTGAGGCTTAATTTTATATATATTTTGTTTGCTAGGTACATCTAGATGCAAAACCATGGAATTGAAGAAAATGGGCTGAAAATTGGCTAAAGTTGACCTAATCCAAAGTTTGGGGACTAAATCGCAAAGTGTTAATAGATGACTCGGACCTAGTATCGATGATGGAGAGATGTTGGAGTCAATTACACGAAATTGGAAGATGGAGGGTCAAGAAAATACAAAGAAAGAACTGAAATAAATAAAGAATGCAATTCGGGGACCAAAGTGCAACAATTGGAAGATTTTATGCCTGCGCGCGCGCGCAGGCATAATCTCTCGCGCGCTCACGGGCTTATCTTTTATTTACCGAGAGTGAAACAAATACACGGCGCGCGGGCAAGGATATATATGGCGCGCCGCACAGGCCATTTCTGGGCCCGAACGACCCAATTTTCTAGTTTTATCCAAATTCCCATAAAACCCAATTTTAACCTACTTTCTTGAGGGAGGAACGGCGTGGAATGACCCAGAGCATATCAAATCCAATTTTTCACCAAAAGAAAGGGTTGAGCACAAGATTCAAAGGCGATTATCACAAGATATTGAAAATTCAAAATCCGGATTGAAGAAATTCAAAGAAGAAATTGAGTTTTCACTTTTCATTCATTATTTTTCATTCCAGGTGATGTTTTTCCAATCTTATTTTGTGATTTACATAACACGATGCTAGGCTAAGTTTATTTGTATTGGATGGATGATGAAACTATTTGATTTCTAGTTTTTAATTCAAGACTTGTGATTTTTAGTTTGATTCTCGCATTGTGATTCCATATACATGCTTTTTCATATTATTTTAATGTTTGCGCACCATTAGGGCAATAGTTGCTTATTTGTAGTGTTGGAAAACTCACGATAAGTAGAAAACTGTATGTGTAACACATGAAGAATAAATATTAGGAATAATATTTGTGAAGTGTGCGATCTTGTATGATAATCCTATAATTTAATGCATATTCATCATATGAATGCGGACTAGGAATAGGATCGTGTCGTGATCAATATAGGTTTATTATATCTTGGAAAAGAATAATAAATAGAAGTGGAATTATCGGTCGTCACCAATGCAAGGATTGAAGTAACTATTACAAGTTGAGAATTGAATGCTAGAGTCACTTAGTGGAATCGGAAATCCAATACTCTCTTTCACATTTAATTTAAAAAACCATAATTTTATTGTTTTCATAGTTTTAGAACATAGTTAAATAAAACCCACCATATCTTGTTATTGTTTCGAATTTAGATATATCGATTGCACTAGAGTTAAGCCGTATTCCTTGTGGAACGATAACTCACTCATCACATTTATTACTTGTACAACGATCCCGTACGCTCGCGGGATTATTTCCCAACAAATACAAATATCTTTTGGAGAAATTCTTGCACGTTCTCTCTAGTTTTTCTTCCCATAATTATTTATTTTCAACGTCATCTTCCCTGTCATAAGTACTTTGTTCATAATAATAATATGTCATGATGTTTGAGGTTGTCTGATGTGGCCTCGTTCTTTGACAACAATTTCCTTTGGGGTGGAAATTAATCCCCTTCTCCAACTCAAATTTTTATAATAGGATAGGCTTTGCCTTTTAACTAAAGTTTCCTTGGCATAGTGAAACTCACCCCTATTTCTCTTATTTCTATGAACTCTATGCTAGGCTCAATAATGGTCTATGTTTCAAGACCCCCTTAATGTGCAGGCAAGTTTTTCAACTCATCCTTCCTGGTATCAAACACTTGCTTTCCTAGAGAAGGGATTTCAAGAATGTTTTTGCTCTGATCGACCATAAATATGATACCACCCTTTAAGGGCCTTGGGGCTGCTTTTTGCAGAGCGCTGAAATAACATTCTCGCATGGCAACTTGGTTTCACTTGATATATGTTATTCCTTAGGAAATTTCAAATTTCAGGCAAAAGTCGTGGATATAAGTTACGACTTTCAGTTACTTCAAAGCGGGTCTTCCTATTATCAAGTTGTTAGAATATTTGCTATCTATGACTAGGAAAGTCCACATGTCTCTGAAATGCAATTAGATCTTCACCAAGCTCAATTGTTAGCGTAATTTGTCCTTCGAGATCAAACTATCCCTAGTGAAACCATATATGGGTTCGACCATTGGTATTCAAGGGTGATCGACCTGCATATGGTCAAAAGCCTTCTAAATATAGTATTAATGGAGTTGCTATTATCTACCATCATCCAGTAAAGTCTGTTACAAGATATTATAGCCCTAACTACCAATGCATCACATGGGGATATATGACTTCGTGTTCATTGTTACTGATGAATGTTGTGTGACACTTTTATTAGTTCAAAAGATTTTTGTATAGCCAACTTTGCACACGTTTTTATTGTAATGATCAAGGCATTAGACTTTGACATATGACAGGCTGTTCTGTCTTTTTGGAAAGCTGATGGTAGTAGTTCAAATGTTTGGTAGTAGTAGTTGATAGAAAGTATATTAAATATTATATTTTGTATCTTGTTCAACCTTAAGTACTTGGTGCCATGTGTAATGCAAATTAATCTATTCAGTTGGTTCCTCCTCTTTGTCGTTCTTTTTCTTACAGTGGTGTCAGAGCCTTTAAGGATCTTTGAAGGATCAAAAGGTGTTTAAAAGAACTAAAGAGAGTGTGATTTCATCGGCCAGAATTCTCTCTTAAAACAGAGTAACCTTTGTGAGATTGTGATATGGCTTCAAGTGGTTTTTCAGCACCATTACCTTCAGCATTCACTGGAGATAATTATGATTTCTGGTCTGCAAAAATGAAGGCATACTTGAAGGCATATGACTTGTGGGAGATAACTGAAACAGGTGTTGAACCACCTCCTTTAAGAGCCAATCCAACCATTGCCCAACTGAAGCAACGTAGCGAGGAGTTTGCCAAGAAATTCAAGGCCCTTTCTTGCATACAAGCAGCTGTCTCGAACTCCATCTTTACAAGGATAATCACTTGTGAAACCGCTAAGGAAGCTTGGGACAGGCTGAAGGAAGAATTCAGGGGTAATGAGAGGACAAGGCAGATGCAGGTATTGAACCTGAGAAGAGAGTTTGAATCGCTGAAAATGAAGGAATCAGAAGCTGTGAAAGAATTTTCTGATAGACTGATGAAGGTTGTTAACCAAATCAGGTTACTTGGGGATGATCTTCCTGACAAGAGAGTAGTGGAGAAAGTCCTGATCAGTCTTCCAGAAAAATTTGAATCTAAGATATCCTCACTTGAGGATTCTAGAGACTTGTCAAGCATTTCATTGGCCGAATTGGTGAATGATCTCCATGCCACCGAACAGAGAAGGCTGTTCAGGCAAGAGGAGCAAGTTGAAGGAGCTTTGTTTGCAAAAGGGAAGCAAAGGACTCAAACAAACTTGAGTGAAAAAAGGCCTCAAGTTGAAAGGAAGGAAACAACAAAATGGACAGGAAAGGCTACTAATTATCCTCCATGTCCACATTGCAAAAGAAAAGGTCATTCTCCTAAGTTCTGCTGGCTAAAGACAGGAGTTCAATGTAGGGGCTGTAAGCAGTTTGGACACATTGAGAAGTTCTGCAAAAATCGAAAAGAAAAAAGTGAAACTCAGCAAGCAAAGGTTGCTGAAGGTTCATCTGAAGAACACTTGTTTTCAGCTTTGAACCAATCAGTCTGCAGCAAGAATCAGATGTGGTTACTTGATAGTGGCTGTACTCATCACATGTCTTCCAATCCTGATATTTTTGTTGAGTTGAACAACAACTACAGATCAAAAGTGAGAGTTGGAAATGGAGAATATGTAGCAGTCCAAGGCATTGGCAAAGTTGTTGTCCAAACTCCATCAGGTAAAAAGTTTATTCCTGATGTTTTATATGTTCCACACATTGATCAAAACTTGATAAGTGTTGGACAACTTATTGAGAAGAATTATACCTTAATGTTTAAGGATAATTGTTGTACAATTTTAGATCAAAATAATGTGGAACTCATGACTGTTGAAATGAGAAACAGAAGTTTTCCTTTGAACTGGGAAAGTGTGAAACTGCAAGCTTATGCTAGTATTGAGGTTGAGTCTGAACTGTGGCATAGACGGTTTGGACATGTAAATTTTACTTCACTTAAACAGCTAAGTGAACATGAACTTGTAGAGAATTTACCAAAGATGGGAGATGCCATGTGTGTTTGTGAAATCTGTCAAAAGGGAAAACAAACTAGACTCTCATTCCCTAAAAATCAAGCCAAGAGAGCTCATACTAAACTTCGGCTTGTGCATTCTGATGTATGTGGTCCCATGAAAATTTCAACCTTGAATGATAGTAGATACTTCATTTTGTTCATTGATGATTTTACAAGAATGTGTTGGGTTTATTTTCTCAAATCAAAATCTGAAGTTCCAACAGTTTTTCAAAAGTTTAAGAGACTTTTTGAAAATGATTGCAATTGTAAAATTGGTGCAATAAAGACAGACAATGGGACAGAGTATACAAGCAATCAGTTTAATAATTTCTGTGAGGAAGTGGGAATCAAGCATCAACTTACGATTCCTTACTCTCCACAACAGAATGGAGTTTGCGAAAGAAGAAACAGGACCGTCATGGAGATGGCCAGATGTCTATTGCTGGAGAAAAACATTCCTAAAATCTTCTGGGCAGAGGCTGTAAATACATCAGTGTATTTACTGAACAGGCTTCCTACCAAAGCCTTAGAAAGATTAACCCCTTATGAAGCTTGGTGTGGAGTCAAGCCTAATATATCCCACCTGAGGATATTTGGAAGTGTATGCTATATACATATTCCTGATGTTAAACGAGACAAGCTCAGTCAAAAGGCAGAATCTAGAATTTTGGTTGGATATTGTGATAATGCAAAGGGGTACAGAATTTATAATCCGCAAACCAACAAAATTGTTTCTTGTAGAGATGTGAAGTTTGATGAAAAGTCCTTATGGAATTGGGAATCAAACATCTTGGAAAGAATTGAAGCTCCTAGGCTGATTTCTCAAAATGAAATTATTGAAAATGATGTAAATGAAGATTCTGGTAATGATGAAGATGAAATTCAAATTGATGGTGAAGCTGATTCAGAAAATGAAGTAGTCAGAACCAAATCTCTTCAAGACATCTATGCTACTTGTAACTTTGCTGTTCTGGAACCCGTAGGATACATTGAAGCTACACAATGCAAAGGTTGGATGGATGCTATGAAAGATGAATTGGCAGCAATTGAAAAGAATAACACCTGGTTACTTGTTAACAAACCAAGTAACAAGAATGTTATTGGAGTCAGATGGGTGTTCAGAACCAAGTTAAATGCTGATGGTTCGATCAATAAGTTAAAGGCTAGGCTGGTAGTTAAAGGATATTCTCAGAAATTTGGAATTGATTTTACAGACACCTTTGCACCAGTTGCAAGACTTGAAACAATTAGAGTATTGTTTGTATTAGCTGCTCATTCAAACTGGAAAATTCATCAACTGGATGTAAAATCTGCTTTTCTGAATGGAGAGTTAACTGAAGGATATTCATTGATCAACCAGAGGGCTTTGTCAAAAATGGTGAAGATGACAAGGTGTATTTGCTCAAGAAAGCCTTATATGGCTTGAAGCAAGCACCTAGAAGCTGGTATAGCAAGATTGACAGCCATTTGTGCAAACTTGGATTCAACAAAAGTGTAAATGAGCAAACTTTATATATCAAATCGGTGGATGAGGATCTGATTGTCATTTCACTGTATGTTGATGACTTATTGATCACTGGAAGCAATGATGGTTTGATCAAAAATCTGATAAATGAATTGAAGAAAGACTTTGAGATGACTGACTTAGGAATGATGAAATACTTTCTTGGTATGGAAGTGGATCAGTCAGACAAAGGAATCTTTGTATGCCAACAGAGATATGCTAGAGAAATATTGAAGAAGTTTCATATGGAAAATTGCAAGCCAGTTAATACTCCTTTGGTTCAGAATTTGAAGTTGATGATGGATGATGGTGCAACTAAAATCGATGGAAAAGTGTATAGAAGTCTGATTGGATGTCTATTGTATCTTTCAGATACAAGGCCTGACATTATGTATGCTGTTAATTTGTTGTCCAGATTCAGGCAGGAGCCTAGCCAAATCCATTTTCAGGCTGCCAAGAGAGTTCTGAGGTATATAAAAGGTACTGAAAATCATGGAATCAGCTTCAAGAAATCTGAGAAACTGGTCTTGACAGGGTTCACAGACAGTGATTGGGCTAGTTCAATGGATGATATGAGGAGTACTTCTGGTTATGTTTTCTATGCTGGATCAAGTCTTATATGTTGGAACTCCATCAAGCAAAAAACGGTTGCTCAATCTACAGCTGAGGCAGAGTATGTAGCTGCAACTGAGGCAACAAACCAGGCTATATGGTTGAGAAAAATCATGAATGATCTGAAGCATAGTCAACCAGAAGCAACTACAATTTTCTGTGATAATCAAGCTGCAGTTGCTATTGTGAAAAATCCTGTTTTTCACGGTAGAACTAAGCATATTAACATCAAATATCATTTCATAAGAGAAGCTCAAGAAAAGGGAGAAGTGAAGCTGTTGCATTGTTGCTCTGAAGATCAGATGGCTGACATATTTACTAAATGACTTCCTAAACAAAGGTTTGAAACACTAAGAAATTGTCTTGGTGTTTCCAATAAAAGTGTCAAGGAGGAGTGATGAATGTTGTGTGACACTTTTATTAGTTCAAGAGATTTTTGTATAGCCAACTTTGTACACGTTTTTATTGTAATGATCAAGGCATTAGACTTTGACATATGACAGGCTGTTCTGTCTTTTTGGAAAGCTGATGGTAGTAGTTCAAATGTTTGGTAGTAGTAGTTGATAGAAAGTATATTAAATATTATATTTTGTATCTTGTTCAACCTTAAGTACTTGGTGCCGTGTGTAATGCAAATTAATCTATTCAGTTGGTTCCTCCTCTTTGTCGTTCTTTTTCTTACAGTTACTATCAAAGGTAATTGGAAAAGAGACAGGTTTATGGTTACCTCAAATCCAAAATACTTCACGCATGGGTTTCCTAGCGGCATGAATGTAGTTCCTTTGCTCATTCGATGTATCTCCACTATATATGGGCCTTCAATTATGTTATTAATCTCCTTAATCGGGAGAATGGGGGAGAGAAAACAATAGGTATTGGTTGGAACTGATTTTTGTTTGCCTTGCTTTGTTCTGCTTAACCAACCTCTTCCTCTTAGATGGGTAAATGTTGTTTTCTTCCTTCAGTCATTCCTTGAGAACTCCTCTATTGATTTTACAGCTTAATCATTCAACACTTTGTAATATTCATCTATATTATGTATACTGGAGCTATGAATTTCGCAGAATTTTACCTTTTAACCTTTGGGAGAAGGATGTTCTTCGCTTGCAACTTATGCATGAGCTGAGGATATTGTGTGGACCCTACTCCTAGGCTCCACAAAACATGAAAACTGTTTTTTGTTTTGTAATTTAAAAAAAGGTACGGAGGTTTTACCTTCGAGTTTTTCCGTTTGTACTTTTCGACCTTCTTTCGGTTGGTGATAGTATCCTCCGTTTGGATCTTGCCCTGCATCAAGTTCACTAATTGA
Organism: Fraxinus excelsior; assembly: GCA_019097785.1. Lineage (NCBI taxonomy): Eukaryota > Viridiplantae > Streptophyta > Magnoliopsida > Lamiales > Oleaceae > Fraxinus > Fraxinus excelsior. The sequence goes on along the minus strand of CM032623.1, from coordinate 19,169,081 downwards.
TAGTAGAAAGTAAGATTTTGGTTGCGAACATTCCTCTATAAGGGAGTCTTCATTGGCAGACCATTTCATAAGGCGTCTCTGGCCTTTTTGTCTAATATAGTCTATCAAGTTATCAAATCGGCGTTGAACCATGCCAAATAACTCTTTAGAGACTCTTCTTCTTCCTGTCACATGTCATTTAATCGAGTGGCTGAGCTTGTCCCAATTTGTTTCCAGGGAACACTCCAAGAAGGCTTATTTCAATTGTGGCTAGCTTTTGATGGATCCTAACGGCAATTTGCTATACCACCTTTTAGCCGAGCCATCTAAAGTTTAGTGAAATCATTGGCACTTCAGTGCGGGGCTTCCCATTTTCAGTTTCATCTACATCTTGTATTTAAATAGATGATGCATGAGATCTCCTTTCCCATTATATTTATCCATTACAGGAGGAATGAAATTATTCAATATTGGTACTTTCTTCATTTCGTACAATCTAGTTGGACTATCTTTATACTCTTTTGTGGAGAAAGTATTGTATGATGCATCATTATAATTTTTTGTTCTTCGATCTACTTGAAGATAATTTTGATTTAATCTTCTATCACGGGAACTCAACTCATTCGTACACCTTCTTACTACATCTTTATGGTCACACCGCTCCTTCCTTTTCTACATTAATCATCGTTCTTAGAGACCTGTAAACTACTGTTCTTTTTGTGAAAGGAACTGGCAATGTGCTTTTCTCCTTTTATTCCTGAATCGTATTGCCAACTTCATCCTAAATTTTCAATTTTAGCGCTTAGTGACTCATTTTTCGTAGTTCTACCGTCTCTTTTATTACTTTGGCAATAGATGCCTTTTTACTTAACCATCTAGGCTGAGTCCCCTTGCTGGTTTGTGATTTTAACGATGTTTTCTCCTGCTGCCACTTTTGGATTAGCATCACTGTTATATTCTTGGATTATAACTTTTGGTAATAACTCTTTCTCCAGACTTCCTCTCACTGGATTCATTTCTTCCAGAGGCTAGAGAATCTCCAGAGTGGTTTACTTTGTTCAAGTTTCTCATAGACAATGCCAATTTATTGATGATAGAAATCGGATCAAACGATTTTGTTGATGAAACAATTACAATCGAAGATCAAATCTTCCTTTCTCTTAAAAGAGAGGATCTCAAATTTACTGTTCATTTGAATCCTCCTTTTCACACTACTGTAGCTATCCAATATAGCTAGTTATGTTTGTTGAATACAAAATATCCAAGCCACAATTCTTGACTAAATGGGAATTTACTGTTCATTTGAATCCTCATTTTCACACTACTGTGGCTATCTAATGCAGCCGGTTATGTAGATTACAAAATATCCAAGCTACAGTTCTTGACTAAATGGCAATGATGTGGTGGTGATTGGTAGCTTATGGTGAAATTATAATGTCTCATGCAAAAATATAATTTTTTAAATGGAAATAAAGTGAGGCGGTGGTAGCAGTACGAATAAAACAAATCCTTCATTTCTCTTCTTTACTCAATCCACTTCAAACCTCATATATATAGATAGATCATAGGCAGAAATGAGAAGTTTACGGAGAAAAAGGGAATAAGAGAAAAATATTAATTAAGCAATAGAAGAGGCTTTCAGTTCAAGACCTGGCAAGAAAATTTAATAAGAATTCATCTGTTGCTGCAAAAAAACATCTGAAGAGGTATTTATGAATTTCAATTTGTCAATTTATATTGATGTTGAACTTGTAATCATGAAAAAATCAATTCATTTATAACTGATATAAATGTTAGTGTTTATATAGTTCAACTCATTTATAAGAATCTATCATTCCTCTTATTCTTTGGCATCTGTGTAGCCGATTATGTTGACTAAATAGGAATGAGGTGGTGGTGACTGTGTAATAAAACAAATTTGTCATTCCTCATATTCTTTGGCATCTGTATATAGATACAAAATATGTTTCCCTTCTGGTGAACTTATAATATCATGCAAAAGTTAAATAAATGGAAAGAAAGTGAGGCGGTGGTAGTGGTAGGAATAAAACAAGTCCTTCCATTTTTCTTATTCTTTGCATGTAAGGCGATGAAAGATGGTGGATGTATTTTCTTCTATTAGACGAGTATATACATATAGAGGAATAAAAATTTATTCCATTCCATTCCATCACCGTCATTTGTAGCTTCTACAAATATAAAAAATTCTGAAAATATTTATTTTACTCCATTATCGTCCTTTTCAGCTTGTAGGAAGAAGACGTTTTGAAGAACTACCTGAGATTTTCTTATCTTTTATTGCTTTTCACTGTAAGTAGTTATGTAAAAGTTATTTGTTTTTCTATTACTTTTGCATGTTTATTGCATGTTTAGTATTTCAATACAATTATGTTCCCATGTTTAAGATTTTTATAAGTATATTTTGCTTGTACTATTTTTGTATGTTTAGTATGTAAATACAATTCTGCTGCTTCTCTATATTCATGAATAAATTCGAAAGCATATTAGGTTAAATAAATGGAATGTTTCTCTATGTTTACAAGAGATAATGATTTTGTAGTCTTGTTAGAATATAAAAAATAAATGGAAAAAAAAGTGAAGATTCCGGGGTTAATTACCTCAATAGTCACTGAATTTTATCGAAAGTTTCCATCAAGTCACTGAACTTAAAAAACTACGTGGTTAGTCACTGAACTTTCGAAAAATCACTCAATTGGTCACTGAACTTTAAAAATTACCCCATTGGTCATTGAACTTTGCAAAAGATTTCTACGGGGTTACTGATCTTTGCAAAAAGTTTCCCAAATAGTCATTGGGTTCAGTGACCATCTGGGAAACGTTTTGCAAAGTTTAGTGACCAATGAAGTGATTTTTAAAGTTCAAGGACCAACGGGGTGATTTTTCGAAAGTTCAGTGACTAACCACATAGTTTTTAAAGTTCAGTGACCTGGTGGAAACTTTGGCCAAAGTTCAGTGACTATTGGGGTAATTAACCCAAGATTCCGCACTATAAAGTTAAATTTCTACTAAATAAATAACAATGAGATATATTTAAGAAATTGCAATTTATGCTATGTTATGTTACTGGAATTGATTAGGTTTGATTATTTTTTTCCTTTTGTTTGTAAAGTTAAATTTCTACTAAATAAATAACAACAATAATTTTAATTGGAAGTTGGAAGATTCAAAAAAAAAAAAAAAAAATTAGAAACGTTTCCCCGTGCGTGCACGGGGGATTTTTTTTTTTAACATGGTCATTATATATATTATTTTTTCCTACTTTCATCATCTTTGGTATTTGCTTAAAAAAATTTATTTCCAAAAAATAAACTCTTCAACACATACACAAAAATCAAAATTCATTTTTAGAGCAACATTTTAAGTTTTTTACTTCATTCCATACATACATAAAATCAAAACTCCTTCCATATCTCAGCACCCGTGCCTATTTTATTTCCTTTTTTTGCCAACTTACACAAATTATAAATACAATTTCATTTATTAATAATTTATTTAACATTAAAAAATTAGAAAATATTCAGAAAATATTCAATGACATACATACATAAAAATCAAAATTCCTTTTAGCCCCACGAGAGGCACTACCCCCTCGACTCCCACGACCTGACCGTCGGGGGCGTTGCCCCCGAACCCCCTGCAAAGTCTACCTTTTTTTTACAATTCTACTATATTGCGAGCCCCCGCGACGTCTACCCTCCTTTTTTCCCAATCCGACTATATTACCTATAAATAAATCACTCCAACTTTCATCTGCGTGCGCGCACAGCGTATTTAGGATCTTTTTTACATTTACAATTAAGAAAAAATATTTTTTTAGTAATTAATAATCACTACACATCTTTTATTAACAAAAAAATCACTTCAACCTTCATGAACCATTCATTTAATTTTCATCTATTCTGTCTTTCATTAGTCAACAATTGGTAAGAAAGAAGTCCATAATACCCTTTTCTTTTGAAGAGACACATGAATGGGTAGTGGATTGCTATAAAAAAATCTGCATAATTGAAAAGTAAATGGCGGAGGATAAAATGGGAAAAACAGTTAATTAGTGGAGACGAAATGTGGAGAACAGTAGGGATAAAATGAGAAAGGGAAATGCGTCCATAATGAATAAGGAATGAGGGATTCCCTCTTTTAATAGAAGATGGATTTTAATAGAAGATGAATATATAATGCTTCATATACGTTCACAAATGATAAAGTAGGAATTAAATTTTATAATTTTGTATTAAATTATACAAAAATCATATGTTTAATAAATAATAGAAAGAGAAAATAACGTAGAATTAACGTTAAAATTTCTTATTGCTTTAACGACGGCTACTAGAGCTTGTTGTGGTTATATTTAGAATATTTTTTATCAGTTGTTTGTATTTGTTACGTAATAAGGTTTACACTTGTCCATCATTTAAAGATTTTGCACAAATATGTTTCTTATTAATGTTTAAATCATGTTGCTCAAATTCAGATTCTATATATTGTGTTTTTACAGAGTGTAATTAATGTTATATAATTATTACATTGTTAGAAAATTTAAACATTTGAATATTTCTTGAACAATTTTTAGAACTAATTTCTTATATTCGACAGACAGTTTTGGTTTTCCTATGCGAATGGTTTAACAGATATGCTAATAGTATTCGCCCATTGTCTTAGTTGATACTGCTATCGTGATGAATATTTTGGAAACGTCTGTTTATGAAGACCATTCCTTTGATAACTTGGATGGTATCTCGGGAAGTGGAAATGAGTTTTATAGAAATTTCATTCATCAACAACGAATTCAAAAATAGAGAGAGAGGCAAAATAAACTTAGAACTGATTACAGTGTTTATCATGAAAGGAGAAATGACCCTATATTATCTGAAAATAATTCTCTTGTTGCTGTCCAACTACATGAATCAACAATGAATCAACACTTTGACACTTTAACTTCAAATAATGAAACACATAATATTTTGAATTATGATTTAGAAGGACCTTTTAAAGGACCGAACATACCATCTACGACATTTATATTATCAACTTCTACTTCCTGTAAATATTGTAAGGCATGCAAGTTTTATAGAGAAAGTAAAGGTTTCTGTTGTTCTGATGGAAAAGTTAAGCTTCTTATATGTGACTCGCTAGATGAACTGTATAACTTATTTACATCTAAAGAAGTTCATTGTACGAAATTCAAAAAAATTGCAAGGGGATATAATAATCATTTTGCTTTCACTCTATTTGATGTGAAGTACAAAAAAGAACTCTTTAAAACATACAAAGGTATTTACACATTCAAAGTTCAAGGACAAGTACATCATTATGTAAATGAACTTATGCTACAAAATAATATGCCTTCTTATATGCAGTTATATTTTTACAATACAGACAATGAAGTTCAAAATCGTATGAAAATTTCATCGAACTTTGTTGAATCTACTTTGATTGTTTTAATTGAAATCTTGAAAACAAATCCATACGGTAAATTTTTTAGGTCTTTAAATGATATGAGTAACTTGCATCATCATCAAATACAAATACGTTGCGATCCAGGACTTGATCAAAGAGTTTTCAATACGCCTACATCATCTCAAGTAGCTGCTATATGGGTTGAAGATGATGAAAATTCTAATGTTCGTGCTCGTGATATCACTATATACGGACATTCTAATTATTCACATAAAGTCCACTATTATTATGGATGCTATGATCTGTTGTAGTATCCATTACTCTTCCCATATGGGGAATCTGGTTGGCGTGAAGGCATTGAGAGACATAAAAGCACATATTTCGAGCCTCAACATATGCCGACATATGATGTTCTTTGCAACAAAACTACTGCAATTGAATTTATCGAAAAAGAAAATGAAGGTTCACAAATATATCATCTGGTAGAGTTTTATATTTTTCCAATATTCGGTCTTATAAATGAGTATTTAATTTGGTTTTCCTTCGGATTTTACATTGCTCAATCAAGAGAAGAAACGTACTCTAGTATCTTGTCGAGAATATTATTCATATAAATTACAAATAAGGCCTTTTGGTAAATCTGTGTTGCTCACGCTAGAAGATTATTTCAATAGTATGTTGTAGATATGTATGTTAAGATTGAAACTGTTATGTTAGATTATTTTCGCAACAATCAAAAACAAATTCGTGCTGAACTTTACCAAGGTATTGTAGATAGTGTTCAAAATAGGGAAATAAGAGGGTGCAAAGTTGGAAGAAAATTTGTTTTACCACAATCCTTTACTTGTGGGCCTCGTGATATGTTAAAAAGATACGTGGATGGAATGGCTATTGTGCAACATTAAGGAAAACCTAATATATTCTTGACTATAACGTGTAATCCAAATTGGTCAGAGATTAGGCACGAACTAAAAAATAATGATGAAGTTCAAAATCGACCTGATTTAATCGTACGTATATTTAGAGCAAAATTGAAAGAATTGAAACATGATTTACACAGAGCAAGTATTTCTATTATTACGCATATATATGTGATTGAATTCCATAAAATAGGACTTCATCATGCACATATGTTATTAATATTCAAATCTGGATATAAAATCTCTTGTGTTGAAAAAGTTGATAGGATAGTATCATGTGAAATTCCTAACAAAAATAAATATCATCATCTTCATTCTGTTACTGTTAAACATAATTTGCATGGCCCTTGTAGATATATGAATCCGAAAAATGTATGCATGGAGGCAAATAAAGGTTGTGAAAATAAATACCTAAGAGATTTTTGTAATATTACTATATTTGGTCAAAATTCATATCCATTATATAAGCGTTGTGATAGTGGTATTTCTGTTCGAGTTAGAGGTCATATGTTAGACAATCAATGGGTTGTATCATATAATCCTTATTTAAGTACAAAATTTGACTGTCATATTAATGTTGAAGTATGTTCATCTATTAAAGCTGTAAAATATTTATACAAATACGTGTACAAAAGACATGATCATATCAATTTCTCAGTTTGCACAAATGAAAAAGAGAAAGAAATAGATGAAATTTCTGCTTACCAAACTACCATATGGATATCTCCACTTGAAGGTATCTGGAGAATTTTTTCCTTCAATCTATCAAAAATTTGCCCGACGTTGTATTCTTTACAGCTCCATATCGAAAATCATCAACAGACAACGTACGAAAATGAAGATGATTTATCTACTGTTGTTCGAAACAAAAATACAAGAAAAACAATGTTGACAAATTTTTTTTGAATGAATGAATCAAATGAGTTTGCGCGTACACTTTTATATCGAGATTTCCCGACACATTTTGTTTGGAATGCAAATAGAAAAAGTTGGACTCGCAGAAAGAAACAAGTTGTCATAGGACGAATTGTTACAGTAAATCCATCTGAAGGAAAACCATATTTTCTTCACGTTCTTATGAATCATATTCTTGGTCCAACATGATTTCAAGATTTATGAACCTTAAATGGAGTCACTGTTGTTACGTATCGAGAGGTAGTACTTTTAAATGGTTTATTAAGTGAAGATAACCACTATGAAGAATGCCTATCCAAAGTTATTGTTTATGAAATGCCTATTTCTTTAAGACGACTATTTGCTACACTTCTTATGCTTTGTAGCCCTAATGATCCATAGTTATTATGGAATAAATTCAAATCTTATATGATTAATGATTATGTACATAAAAATATACCTTCACATATTGCTGAAATGTCGGGCTCTAGAGGATACTAGTTGTATCTTAGAATGCTTGAGCAAAAATATAAATGACTACAAAATGGTACCATTCAATGTAGATATAAATGAAAATAATAGATTAAGGAGAATGCTTGAAGATGAGACAACAAATTTGAATATTGAAGCAGGCTATGTTTGTACAGCAAGTTTAAATGACAAACAACAATTTGCATAAGATACAATTATGGAAAAAATAACAATGGGATCAAGTGGTGCTTTCTTCATCGATGGTCCAGGTGACACAGGTAAAACTTTTTTGTATAAAGCATTGCTAACTGATGTAAGGTCTAAAAATTCTATTGCTTTGACAACTGCATCTTCTGGAGTATCTGCATCTCTTTTACCTGGTGGTCGAATTGCTCATTCAAAGTTTAAAATTCCTTTAGAAATAGTTGGTGAAGAGATGTTCTGTTAGCAAACAATCAGCTTTAGGAATTTTGTTGAAAATGTGTAAGTTAATAATCTGGGATGATGCACCCATAGTAAATTGGTGTGCTATTGAAGTTGTCGATAAAATGTTGAGAGATATTAACGATTGTAACTTGTCTTTCGGTGGTAAAGTGATGGTTCTCGGAGGAGATTTCCAACAAGTTCTATCAGTAGTACCAAGAGGGAAAAAAGATGATATAATAAAGGCTAACTTAATTTTCTTTGACATATGGCCTCTATTCCTACATCTGCCATTAGTTGAAAATATGAGAGCACAATTTGATCCTACTTTCTGTGATTACTTGTTAAGAATTGGAAATGGGACAGAACAACAACATACTTGTAACTGTATTCGATTTCCCAACAATATAATTGTACCATTCAATGATGAAATAACGTCTTTAAAAACTTTAATACATTATGTCTTTCTAGATATAGAAGCATATGCTGAAAATTTACATACGATGGCAAATCGAGTTATTCTTACGCCCAGAAATGAATGTGTTGATCATATTAACAAGATTTTACTGGAACAAATTTCTGGTCAGATTTTTACGTACTATAGCTTTGATGAAGCAATCGATGAATCAGAACAAAACTTGCAAGAAGATTTCTTAAATAGTTTGACCTCAAATGGTATTCCATCACATGAATTGAACCTTAAAGTAAACTATCCTGTCATGTTACTACGAAATATCAATCCTTCTGAAAGTTTATGCAATGGAACACGACTCACTTGTTGAAAATTTGATAAGAATGTAATTCTTGCTAAAATTACATCTGGCGAATATTCAGGAAAATATTTTTTTTTTTTGCTAAGAATACCTTTTATATCGCTTCAAAGTGATCAAACTTCAATTCAATTCAAAAGAACTCAATTTCCAATTAGGCCATGCGTCACAATGACAATAAACAAAACTCAAGGACAAACACTTGATTTTGTTGATTTATATCTTCCAGAGCCGGTTTTTTGTCATGGTCAACTTTATGTAGCATTGTCAAGAGCTAAAATAAGCAAGTCTCTAAAAGTTCTACTGAATCCATCAACTGTTGAAGCGTCACACATCACATGTACTAAAAATGTAGTGTACAAGAAAATTCTTTCGTTCATACATCGATAGAAGAAACCATCGAAGCAATGCAAGTCCAAAAGAGGAAATCACTCTAACATTTGTAACAAGTCTCTTTTCTAGGAAGTTCAAAGAAAGTCTCCCTACAATTGTGAGTATTTCTTTCTATACATATCCCTAGAAAAAAACATGTTTATGTTCCATTTTTACTATATTTATTTTCCAGTATAAGACTAGGAATGATTCAAAATTTGATTGCAAAGAATGGACAAATGGAACAATGCAAAAGAAACCCAGAAAAAATCAATTATAGTTTCGATCAAGGTATGCACATGTGACAATTGATCCTACGATAGACTACCTATTATTTATATACGATTACACTAAATTTAGCTATTACAATATGTTTAGAATATTGTGTCTTGGACTCTTAGTGCAATTCTCTAACTCATTATTGTTTTTCTCTTCTGATATCATAGGTAAATAAATCAAATAAACAGGGTCACTCAACTGATTCGAAATTTTTTTTGTCCACTTATTTCAAACTGAACAAAATGTAAGTGCTCTTGTTTGTTTCTCGCGGATTATATGTTAGTTGAATAATATGTGGTTTATTCTTCGTTTTAATCCTTTTTAAATCAATAATTGGACATTATGGGTTCAACTTGTCTTTCATGAAATTTTAGTATGCATTAAGCTAATTGTAGTTGATGAACTTTTAATTCATAATTGAATTTCTCTAGTTTTTTTTCTTTTTAAGATTTGCTTTTGTGTGCTGAGTTGTAATGTTTGATTTGGTATACTTAGGGTTTAATTATATAAAACTGTATTTTTAGGTTATAACAACAACTTCTGGCTTCCTCAAAACGAAAAACGTAGGTATTGATACACTCACATAATCTTAAAATCTTTAATTCTTTAGTCGTATCACATTCAACTTTGACATACTTATGACTAAAAACATTTTTTTTTATATTTTTATAATAATCAATCTCGATTTGCAGTGTTGATGTATCATGAGAGCACACACTTAGAAATTGTTTCAAATTCAGTAAAGTATCCTTCTTCTTCTTTTTGTATTTTCATTTCTGTTATTAATTCACACTAATTATATAAAATTTTATCGCTTCAATGCCTCTCCACTACATTATATACATATACATTTCATAACATTCAACATCTTGCATGCAATTTGTACTCCATAGGTATCTCTCGACTCTTAAGTTCGAAAATTTATTCTATTATAATACAGCAATGACTTTGCCTGTGATGTCTTTCCATTCTACGCAGCCATACGTACAATGTTCATTGTGAACCAGCCCAGTTATAGAGTATGGAACAATTGAAGCAGCCACATACCAAAGTCAACTGTTCAAAGGCTGTTATTTTAACATTCATCCTTTGTAATATTCAATAATCTTTTTAGCGTATAAATTGAAATCAAATTGAGATGGTACAACGTTGTTTGAGTCTTCATCTACACCTTTATAAAATCTGTTATTTGTTACTGCCATAGCTTATTTAGAGTAATAGATGTTAACATTAATAAATTACAATAACCATCATTTTGAGTCTAGATTGATGTCTTACTGTGGTGTGCATGAAACAAATAATTGTTCGTGAACTAGTTATTGTGATAATCATGGGTGTTTATTCGTAGAATTAGTCTCACCCACATAGATTGACGATATCAATGTTAATTCATTCATTCTTCATTTAAGTTTGATTACAAATTACATGAAAAAACCATATTTACGGTACAATTGAAATTCAATGTTGGAGTAAAATCAAATTATGCCATACACCAAGGGAACACTGAGATTTTAATAATATTGACATTAAAACATAATTGAAATTCAATATAATACTAATGATTCAATTTGGATGATTTAAATAGCTCATATCTAACATTTAAAATGTAATTCACGATAATTTAACATAATTTTACATATTTAACACACTAACATTACCTTCAAAATAACAGATGCAGGGGCAAAAACAAGTATAAATACAATCAACAAATTTTCTTACCTAACTATGATCAGTTTCACCTCCTATATTCACTAATCTAGTTGCTTCAACTAGAACAACAATAGAAATAACTATTTGAGAGGGAAGATATTTGAATTACATGCTTTCTTCTTTAAATAAGGGAGATATTTATAGGTTTTCTCCCAAACGTTGGGATTATTTGGTCATTTCTTTGTTATGCCAAGTGTCAGCTTCTTGTTGAGTATCCTCTAACTAATTTGGTTATAAATCCCATTTGATCCATTTACCCATGTGCCCTTTATTGACGCTTGTAGTCAGCCTATATATGGCTTGAGATTTGTGAGCAAGCCCTCTATTTCTTTGTTCTTCTCGTGTGCTGTTTTATGCTTCGCTGATGGCTGCATCAATCTGCAGACTTCTTTGCGAGGTCTAAAAGTTTGAAAACTTGGTTTGAGTTCCTCTACTTCAAAATCAATTTGTATCTTCTTGCAACATATCCATGGGTTTTAATCGATTTTTCAAATCTTAAATCATGAATCTAGGCTCTTACTTGGTTTTGTATATTGTTTTTCGCATCGATTATAATCATATTCTTGAGTATATTATGATTACTGATTAGAAGCTCTTAGTGAATCATTGAATATGTACCATTCCAAAAAATTCTCATATACAATCTTATTTGTTCATCTAAATTAGAAATAAAAATTTAAGTGCGTAAAAATCGAAATGAAGATTCGTTGTCAAGTGGATAGGAAGTAGGTTCACAAATGATGCATAAACTAGTTGTCCATGTGAAACAACAAACTTATTAGTAATAAATTTGAATTCAATATCAATGTAAATTGTAGCCAAAACATAAATGCTGTCGGAAAGTAGAAAGAAAAAGTCAAATTTGAAACACTGTGCAGTCATTAGGAAAAATTTCATAGGAGGATACCTAACTTACACATTTATTTCATATTTAATCATCCATCTTCAATTTATTTCATTTGACCATTTGATTTGAATTGTCATTACAATTTTACCATTGTGACTGTAATTCTAATCAAAATCAACAGTCAGTTAAGCCATGCAGTGTAAAAATAAATCGAATCAAGAATAAGAATCGCAAATTTACCTTTTATTGCAATTCTATTTCAATTTATTTAACAAACTAATTGTCGTCAAACAAGCACCAAATCAGTACTCTGTTAGTTATATGAGACTTAACTATGTCCACGGTTTCAAACAAAATGGTGTATTTGCAATATAAATATTAGTTGACTTAGTCTATTTAAGTTTTTTGTGGAAAAGTCTATTTTACCTTTAATGAAATAGGTTTCTTTATTGCAAGACGTGTCCTTTTATTTTAAAGTAAGTTTTTGTTCTGTATTTCTTATATTCTGAATCTTAATACATAAATCCATCCTTTGATCTAATGAATTAGCATAGTCTGCTATTTTGTGTTCATATTCTTTTATGAATTTATCATATTCTTCATATATTTTATCTATATTTTCTAGTTGGGATCTAATACTTCTTATTTTTTCTAATATCCTTTCTAATAAATCGTTCAATCCTTTAACTGTATATCATGGCATTATTAAATACTATTATCATAAAAATTGCCATAGTATTATAAAATAATGATATAAACATTATGGTAAACAATAATTCAAACATCATGAATAATCATAAACATTTATGATCCCTGCGATTCTCTAAGATCTTAAATGAATTCTTTCAAAATTTAACAAGAAATAGTAGTTCTACCTTAATTTTGATCTGGATCTTTATTCTTAGAATCGAGTGACCTTCAGACTCTGAATATGCAAATTGTTCCCTCCAACGGCCTCTTACATTAACGGGATCTTTGCTATTTCAGCTTCTTGTCTTCACTATATCGTTTCTAAGGACAAATCCCTAGACTTGGATTAAAGAAAAACTGTCTTGTTTGTTAAAATAAGAAAGAAGTTTCTTCTCATATCTATCAAGAATCTATGGGAATGAAAATTTAGAAATTAATTCTTTTATGAAAGAAATGGAATATTATTGATATTCTAAAATTGATACAAAGATTATATCAAAAGACAAAAATATTTTGGTTTTCTCACAGTCTGAGAGCCCAAGTGTTTTTCTAACTCATTATGCCTCTATCTTAGCCCAAAAACTTCTATTTATATAACTACATGAAGCTCGATTATTGGCCTTTTACATCATTCCTTATCTCATACTCCACTAATGGAGTTCTATTATTACAACAGTATAGTCACTACATAATTGTAGTTCTATTATTGCTTCTAACTGTCCACCTTTCTTTCACATCTTCTTTTCCTTTATTGTCTTCATATGAAGTTGACAAGATTCTCTTACAATGGTATGGCATCTTCTATCTCTATCTTTATCAATTATCTTGCTTTATGTCTTTATCTCTCTTTTAGGGAAGCATGTGGGGCATTCCCTTAATTGACAAGATTCGTGTATTGTTGATGGACTTCCATTAATCTGATGGATATCAAATTTTTGGATATATTCTTTTAAGATTTAAGTTTTTTCTTTTCCAATGTTTGTCAAAAGTGTCCATCCTTCATATTGGCACAAGCATGTGAATTTTTTCTCCTATAAGTTCATTGCAATGTTGTAAAGAACCTTCATCCCTAGAACTCTCCGGGATTTTATCCATGATCTGTTGATATTTGGCAATGGCTTTTTATTTCTGCCAACTTCCATTAGCTAACGTGTATTTGGCTACTTTTGTGCAGAGTTTTCTTGCCATGATAGGGTCTTCTGGGCATGACCTTGTTTTCAAATATGTAACAATTTCATCCATCCATGTCTGTTTGAGGTCAATTGTCATGTGAATCACCTCAAACTCTTCAATAACGAGACGATAAATTCTTCCTACAGGGATACTATCAAATTTTTCAATCTCTTCGCTTGTTGCTAACCGAGATAAGGCGTCGACGTGGCCATTTTGAGTTCGGGGGATTCGTTCAATCTGTACATCCTGAAAGTTTTTCAGCTCTTGTTTAACAATCTGAATGTAACTGTTCATCCTTTCCTCTTTTGCTTGATAAGCTTCGTTGACCTGATTTACCACTAGCTGAGAATTGTTGTATACCACCAGACAATCAATCCTCATTTCTTTTACCATTCTTAGGCCAGCTATGAGGCCTCATATTTAGCTTCGTTGTTTGAGCACTAAACAATTGGTGATAAGTCAAATGGCAACGTTTTGCAAAACAATTGGTGATTGGGGCTGATCAAAACAATTACAGCTTATGTTCGTATTTCTGTAGATGATTCATCAACAAAAAGTCTCCATGGTTCATTATGGCAGGATTCCTCTACCAAGTCTGAACTAAATTCCGCAACGAAGTCGGCAAGAGCTTGACCTTTAACAAAGGTTCATGTTTGTATTTTATATCAAATTGACTAAGCTAACTACCCGCTTGACCAACTTTCCTGATGTGTCTGGTGTCTGAAAGACTTGCCTCAATGGGTAATTAGAAAAGATCTCAATCGGATGCTTCAAAAAATAAGGTCTTAACTTCTGGGCAATGATGATCACCGCATAAAGCTAGCTTCTCCAATGGAGAGTAGCGGAGCTCGGCTTCTTGCAAAGCTTTGCTGATATAATAGACAGGGTGATGTATCTCTTCTTCTTCTCTGACTAACACTGCACTGGTGGCATGTTCTGATACTGCTAGATATAACACCAACGTCTCCCCTATTTTTGGTTTTGACAATATGGGTGGATGTGCTAGATGCAACTTCACTTGGTCGAATGAAAGTTGGCATTCAGATGTCCATTTCAAACATTTCAGTGATGTGGTGTTGATGATCTTGGGCATTTATGCTCTTCACTAGCATGTCGTCGACGTATACCACCATGGTCTTGCCGATCTGTTTAGCAAATATAGAATTTACCGAGCATTGGTAAGTTTTTCTAGCATTCTTGAGACCGAAGGGCGTGACTTTATAACAATAAAGACCTCGGTCGGTAATAAAAGTCGTGTCTTCTTGATTTGGTTCATACATGGGGATCTGATTGTATCCTGAATAAGCATCCATGAAACTGAGCAATTCGTGCCCAGCAGTAGCATCCACCATCTGATCTATCCTTGGCAGCGGGAAGCTGTCCTTTGGACATGCTTTATTTAGATCGGTGAAATCGAAGCACGTCCTCCAGTCTCCATTACTCTTCCTAACTAAAATAGGGTTGGCAACCCAATTTAGATATTTGGCTTCTCGAATAAACCCATTGTAGAACAATTTCTGCACTTTTTTATTTAAGGCTTCATATCGTTCTAAGTTTAGAGGTCGGCGTTATTGCTGCTTTGGCCGTATTGAATGATCAATTTCCAACTTGTGATACATGACTTTTGGGTCGATCCCCTTCATATCCAAATGTTCCCAGGCAAAAACATCAAGGTTTTCTTGAAGAAACTCAGTGATATGATCTCTAAGCCGTGACCGCAATTCGTGACTTATCTTGAGTTCCTTCTCTGGGTCTCCTATTCTGACCTTAATAGCGTCTAGTTCTTCAGCTGGTTCTCCTCCTCTTACGTTCAAGCGTGGGTCCAATGAATTTGGCATGGGTTCCATTGTGCATACTATATGGACTTCTAAAGGAAGATGGATTTTTTTTCCTTTCGGATCAAACATTACTTGGCGTTTTTCAACAACCTCTCTATTTTCCTTGATCCTCCTTATACCATGAGGCGTGTGAAGCTTAAGGGAATAATGGTACATGGACACAATTGCTTTAAGGTTGAACAACAGAGGTTGTCCCATGATAGCATCATAAGGGGACTTCGAGTCCAGAATTAGAAATTTTGTGTTCAACCTGGTTTTGACGAGGGGATTCTCTGAGCTCTATAGGGAGTTTAATTACCCATTTTGCTACAAAGAGAGCACCATTAATGTAGCGACCGCGAACTTTTAATCATTATAAATTAGTTCTCGAAAAACGTGTCGCTAAAACGTTAACCCTAATTTTCTAGAGAAGCATGTTCATCTAGCCGCTATGAAATTGAATTCAAATCTATTCGATCGAATCCGATCCCGAATAATAATTTTATTATCAATTTCGAATTATTTTATTTAAATCCAATTTTTATTAAATTCAAGCCCAATTATTTAAAATCCAACATTTATGGTCCAATTTCATAAGCCCGATTTAATTTTAATTCTTTTAGCCCAATACTTTTAAGTCCATTCAATTGAGTCCAAAACCAGAATCTATTTAGTCTAGCCCAATTAGAAAACCCTAAAGCCCAAACAAATTGGCCCAATTACTCGTCTAGGGTTTTGTGCCCTAATTCTACCACTATTCACACTCACACTCACACTACAACCATTTTTGGTAAGTCCCCCACCCCCCTTCACTGTGATTTCACCATTGATGCTAGAACATCAATTTCTAGCATCAACAGGAAACCACCTCACTCACGAGACCAACACTCCACTGATCAAACCAACCACATTTCTCTCAAATTGAAAACCTTATGTTGATGCTGAGAGCTTCAGTTTCCATTACCAACTCACGACACTGCTCAAACCAACAACATGATAGACCCAACCAAAAACTCAATCACAAACAGCTTTAATCCCAACTGAAACCCAGAACCACCAACCCCAACAACAAATACACACTGGTTGCAGCCATTCAAAGCAAACACACGAACTCCAGCCATCTAATTTCAAACCACACCACCAAACTCAGCAAACAGTCACACAAACCCAGCCTCAACCCACTCAACAGCCCGTATTTCACTCTCCAAATCGACATCAATCAGCTACTAGACCACCACGCCACCACCACCATGTTCAAAACCGAAACCACCACCACCAATTCCAGCCACCTCAAGTCCCCAAAACCGAAACCAAAAACCCAAAATGGAAATCCCCAAGTCGAGCCAAACCGAGACCCCAAACACCAAAAAATTGAAACTACCACACAAATAAATACAACCCATGAACTCACATTGTCTTCCCAACCCCTTTCTCAAGTTGACCGCCAAGAAACCCAAGAAATCCCCAAGTTTTGGCCCTTTTTTCGGACTTTTCTTTATTGGGGGAGAGATCCCCTACCGCCACATCCATGCTTGTCGGCGCCACCGCTCGCCGGTGGTGGAAGCCGGAGGAGAAGGGAGCAATTCCCGGCGGTGTATCCCTCCTCTTCTCTCTGGTCGAATATGAAGGAGAGATAGATGAGTGATATAAATCCATTTTATATATTTTAATTCTAATGTAAATTTACTCATTAACCCTTGGTTTTTAAAAGTTATTTATTTTAGTCCTTTAGTTTAGGAATTATCATTTTTAGATTTTAAGTTTTGTTTATTTAAATTTCAATTTCGTAAAACCTTCAATTGAGTCCCTAATGTATAGAAGTTATTATTTCAGTCTTTAAGTTTTATTTTCAGCTTTACTATATTTACAGCTTAGTCCTTAAACTATTAAAAGTTATTATTTCAGTTTTCAGCTTTTATTTTCAGCTTTAATATATTTACTGCTTAGTCCTTAAACTATTAAAAGTTATTATTTCAGTTTTTAACTTTTATTTCCAGCTTTATTATAATTACAGTTTAGTCCATAAACTTATGAAAGTTATTATTTTAGCCTTTAAAGTTTTATTTTCAGATTTAATAAATTTCCAATTTAGCCCCTAAACTTTACTTTATCATTTTAAGTAATCTATTTCAATTCCAATAATTTTCAATTAAGCACTTAAACTTAATTTCAACACTTTAAAACTTTAAAGTTCGAAATACTAATTCAAACTTATTTTCTATTGGCTAGACGAAACGTACGGACAATTAAGAGATTGAAGTAATTTCTCGCTCCATTTTCACGAAACTCGAGATTTTGAGGTAGACTCGCCACCATTAATTAGTTTAAATTATAATTGCATGCTTTATGTGGATTACGTGATTTATATGCTTTAATGCATGAGATGAGAATATATCATATGAGATATATGATATTGTTATGTTTGCATGAGAAAGAAGAGAATCTCTTATGAGATAAGATGAGAATGATATATGATGTTGTTATGCTTGCCATAACTTATATGCTTTAATACATGAGAAGAGACGAATATCTCTTACGAGATAAGATGAGAATGATATATGATGTTGTTATGCTTGCCATAACTTATGTGTTGTATATGCACGAGAAAGAAAGACTACCCACACCCTATGATTTCAAAGAGCCTATGATTGTCAAGAAAATGAGCCAATGATGTGCTTAAATGCACGAGAAAGACTACCTACACCCTATGTTTTTAAAGAGCCTATGATTTTCAAGAAAATGAGCCAATGATGTGCTTAAATGCACGAGAAAGACTACCCACACCCTATGTTTTCAAAGAGCCTATGATTTTTAAAAATGAGCCAAAGAAGATGATGATATCACGTTGTATATTGCATAAGTATGTGTTCAATTATTCTGTAAATTAATTATCGGCGATGAGTCTACTGAGTATTTCTTCGAAATACTCACTCTGCTATTTTAACGATATTTGTAGACTTTGGAGGCGATCGTGATTGATTTGGCAGTGGTGGCATAGAAAAAAATTGACTATAGAGATCATTTAAATTTTGAAGTTTTGTATTCGAAAATTGATAACATTTTGTCGTTTCCGCTATTTCTAAAATATGATATTTAAATTTTAAATTCCTATGAGTTTACTTGTCGCTAAAGTTTTTCAATTACAAATGTGATTTCAAAATTAGGTTATTTTCGCGATTTTTTTATTATGAAATTGGGGCAAAAGACGATGACGTGGCAATCCGGGTTAACAGAACTCGGGGCGCTACAATTAAGCCCCAGAACTATACTTGGATAAGGTTGTAAGAAGCTCAGATGAATCCCAGTTCGTTCCAGGGTCCTGGCATAAAGTGTGTTAAGAAAGCTTCTTGTATCAACCAGGACCTTAGGAACGTCTACTCCTGATATGGGAATAGGGATTACCAAGATTCCAAGATACGGATTTGGGTCCGTTTCTTTCTCATCAAATAAGAGCTGGTCATCAGTTACCTTCTTGCGATGTTTCTCAGTTATGCTATCTCAGACAGGTCGTCTATAATAGGTCATTTGGACCTGGATTCTCCCTTCTATTGATGTTGTTAGTTCCTTATCATTCGGATCTGGAGAGCAGGTAGGTCTATGTTGCAAGCTCTTGCTTCGGCCTGATTTCCATGCACCACTTTTGGTCTATAGAGAGTTGGGAACTTAATGCAATATGATATATTAAGGTGGTTGCATATAGTTCGTGCAGTATAGGCCTTCCTAATATAGCATTATGGGTAGATCTACAATAACAAAATCTGCTAGAATCCTTCTTTGGCAAGTGGGCTCTCCCAATTTCACCATCAGGACAATTTGTCCATTAGCTTCTATAGGATCTCTAGAGAACCCTTGCAACCTTTTGTAGTATGGCTGTAGGTACTGTTCATATATTCCCATTTGCTCCAGAGTTTGGTAATATAATACGTTAACTGAGCTCTTGTTATCTACTAAAGTTCGGTGTATTTGGACCCCAGCGACTGTCATGGCTATAACTAATGCATCACTTTGATCCTGCAACACCCATCGTGCATCTTTCTTTGTGAATCCGAACCACTCTAAGTACGGCGTTTCATAAGCCTCAGTATGTAGATATATCGGATTGTGTGGTTTTACTAGATGTGAGCGTTACGTGCCATTATTCGTCTAGCTCTCTATAAACCTTCAAAACACTGATTTTCACCATCAAGGTTCGGATCTCAACTCGGTGTTGTGGGTTCCATGTTTGAGGTCCAGGCCAGACTTGCTAAGTCATCCCTTACTGATTAGATGGTTGAACCCCAACTGGATTCACCTCCCTAGGTTTAGCCACAAATTCTTGCAAATGACCTCGCGCTGATAAGTGATTCCACTTCTTCTTTCAAATTTCTACAGTCGTCAGTGTTGTGTCTTATCACCCTATGACAATGACAATATTTCGCATGGCCTTTCCCACTGAATTCCTTTTTTCTGTGGTTGAGGTCGATGGAAGGTTTCTTTTTTCCCAGCATGTAGGAAGACCTTCTCCAAGGTTGCATTTAATGGATGATATTCACGAGATTTGTCAGGATATGGCCTTGGACGATTTTGATCCCTCATATCTTATCTTTTTTTTTTCTCGCACAGCATTCTTATCCACTTACTTTCCCTTATCTTGGTGCGGGGACAGTGGATTAGGTTTGAGATCTTCCTAGTCTGAGGTGGCCTCTTCTGAACTAATGTATTTTTCAGTTCGGCCTAAAAACTCGAGGTACGTACGAGGTCTGTCCTTATGTACTGACCACCAAAATCTTATTTTTGGTCTCAATCCAGAGAGGACCGTCATGAGTGCAGCATCATCAAAAATTTTTTTGACCTCTATAGATTGCTTGTTGAATCTATTCAAATAGCTCTTGATTCAGTTTTCCCATGCTTTATGCTTACAAGTCATTCCTTTGGCGTAGTTTTTGCCTTTGAACCCATGAACTGGGCAAGGAACGTCATAGCGAGGTCATTCCAGTTCCTTATTGACCTCTTGTGTAGCCTTCTGAACCATCTTTGAGCTTTGTCTCCCAGGGTCAAGGGAAAGGCACGACACATTATGGGATCTCTCGCTCTTTGCAGTTCCATCCAAGATGTATATTTGTCCAGGTGACTCAGGGGATCTCCTTCCCCTTCATACCCAGTAAGCTATGGCATTTTCAGCTTTTCAAGCAAGGGTTCGGCTAGGATATTTTCAGTGAATGGAGAATGGCGTTTTGTTAAGTATTCTTCTAAGCTTCCTCTATTTCTATCTTCCAAATCAGCTATACACTTTTTAAGGTAATCATCTCGAGCTAGATTTGTTCCACTAGATGAGTCATGCGGGGTTTATCATGTCTACTTGTTGGCGTCAAAGAGTGTTATGGACCAAGCCTGTCGAATACACTATTTGTCCTCCCATTATATGGGAAAACTCTTGACTTCCTCAATATTCCTTTTGAGGATTCTCCATTCGAAAAATAGAGAGCTCTCATTGTGGGAGGTCGCCTGGTCTTTTCTCTGCGGAGGGAATCCACCTTAGTATCTTATAGTAGGTTACGAGCTTGATTTTGCTCCAATCTGCTGACAACGTTTGTCAATTTTTCAATAGCCTCTTTCATTGCCATCATTTGGAGGTCAATGGCGTCATTTTGACCTCGTCTTTTTCCTGTAGTTGGCGAGTTACGCCTTGCTCAAGGCGAGTGTAGGATTGATTCTCAGAAGCTGAAAGTTCATCCATGTTTTTTGGTAGATTTCAAAAGAGATTAGGGTGTTTTTTCAAGTTTTGGGGCCCCCCTTCTAGCACCAAACTATTGACGATGAAAATTAAACAAGTAAATCTCAAGTCAACTTTAAGGAAAAACACGTCTTTGATTAATTGTCAACCTGTGATTACAAGTGATTCAACTACTCATTTATATGTTTATAGGAGATGTTTGAAATATGGATAATGTAAGAAGATTGGTAATGTGTAAAGCCGTATTTTTTTTTCTTGTCCTCTTCTTTCTACAACTATTTTCTATTTTATAGGAGAAAATATACATGCTTCATTAATTTCCTATCTTGTCACCTGCAATCCCGAACTGGAGAAGTATACACGTTGGAATAATTCAATTGGCCATCGAGCTCGATCTGGCAGTTTCATGATGAGTAAGTCTTACAGGTGGGCCCCAGTAATTAATAAAGCATTTCTAGGAAAATGAGCCTAATTATTTGATCAGGGCTTATGTAAGCACTAATGTAAGATTATTCCATGTGGATTTTTCTGATTGGTTGGTTTGTTGATTCTATCAGTGATCTTCAATCATTAGAATCCATTTTCCTTGAAAGATTACATAATCTTATTGGGTATACTAACCATCCGAGCCAACCTCACACTATCGAGCACACATTGTCACGTGCTCATCATGTATATTAATCCGATCTGACCAACCTCTGAGCTTAGCACGTCAACACTGCCAAATGATAGCATAATCGGTAAATTCAAGTACCGCAATCTTTACATTCTTTTTCTTCGAGTAGTTGTGGTAATCAAATATCAATTCTGTTGACCTATGGTTGACGTCTCGTTTTGATTATTACAAACAAATCATGTTTATTATTAACAAATTGATTTTGAGCAACCTAGTGATTATTGTACAAGAACTTATTTGATGGCACAAGTTTGAGATCAAGAAAGTCAAGACACAAGTCGACAAACAAAGCAAGAAATGCACATCAAGCTACTTAGACTTAGCTCTTAAAATGTCTTTACGATTATATGTAAAGGTAACACATTCTTATACTTGGCAATGCAATGTAATATGCTCAAAGTCATAAAATTGCAAAAACCTTCGATACAAATATTTTTACAAAAATAAAAACAAAAATATATATTTTTCAAAAGTAAAATCAAAACACACTTTTAAAATATGCTTAACATCTTGAAAAACATTTTTTAACGTCTCTCCAATTCCTACATTGATACGAAATTAAAACGAGGACGTTCCGGGCCAAAATGGCTGTACCGGACGTCCGGTAAAGCATATTTTTGGCCAACGGTCATTTTTCCAACGTTCCATTTTTCTGACAAAATTTAACGGATATATGACCGTCCGGTATTTACCAGACGTCCGGTAAAGCGCGTCCGGTAAAACAGAAGTTTTTGACCGTTTTAAGGCTATATATACCTCACTATTCCTTCACTTTAAAGACCACCTCTTGAGCATAAAAGTGAGACATTTATTGATCTTATTTATACTTTCATCATTTTAGAAGATCAATAACATCAAATTCTTGAGAAACTTTTTGAGCAATTAAGCTTGTGAAAATCCTTTGTTCAAATCAAAAGGTTTGTCATACCAACACTTTGAGCTAAACTCATTGCCAACTATAGAAGTGCTTGCCTCTTCTCTTCTTGTTATCAATCTTGATTCTATCATTCATCTAGAAGAGAAGTTAGTCACTTGTATATTCATTTGTGAATTCAGGGTCGTGTTGAGGTCCCGGAAAGCTCAACATTGTAAAAGGAACGGTGCTCCTTGGTTGTAAGTCACCGGAAGCTTTGTAAAATGTTGGATTGCACCACAAGTCAATCAACATAGTGAAAAAGGCATTGCTCGTGACGGAGAGCTTGGTAACGGGGGACGTAGATCATTGCATTGGATCGAACCTCCATAATATATCGTTTGCATTCTCTATCCCTTTTACTTAACATTTTTATCTTGTGCAAACTTATCTACATGGATATTTATGTTTGACTTGTTTCACTATCACTTGTATAACTATTAGATTAAAATCTTGTGTAGTTAACGAAAAAGTTTTAAGAACTAATTCAGCCCCCCTCTTGGTTAGCTATATCTTGGGCTTTCAATTGGTATCAGAGCTCGGTACTCACTCTTGTAAAGATTTCACAATCTTGAGTTATGGCTAACACCATTTTTCAAAATCTTGAGGGATACTCCACAAATCGCCCCCCTTTCTTTGATGGCACAAATTACAATTATTGGAAGCCTAGAATGATGATTTATGTTCAATCTATCGACTATAATGTTTGGGAAATCATTGAATTTGGTCCATATGTGCTCGTAAAAACTATTAAAATTGATGGCAAACCCGATCAAAGTATTCCTAAATCTAGAGAAGACTATGATGAAGATGATAGGAGAAAATTATCATTAAATGCTAAAGCCAAGAACTTGCTTTATTGTGCTCTAGATAAGAATGAACTCAATAGAATTAGTACATGTGATTCAGCTCATGAAATTTGGCGTGCTCTTGAAGTAACTCATGTTGGAACAAACAAGGTTAAAGAAACTAAAATAAATATGTTGGTTAAAGACTTTGAAAACTTCTTTATGAAACGAGATGAGCCCATAGTTGATATAATTACTCGCTTTACCGATATTGTGAATGGCCTAAAAGGTTTTGATCGAAAATATACTAACGGTGAACTTGTGAGCAAAATGCTTAGGTCTCTTTCGGAGAAATGGTCCCCCTACGGATGCTCATTGAAAACACAAAGGATGTCAATTCATATCCTTTAGAAGAACTATACGGGACATTGATGACCTATGAGCTCAACAATGCCGAAATCAAAGAAAAGACAATGAAAAGCAAGGAAAAATCAAAAGAAGCTCCCAAGAGACAAATTGCTCTAAAATTGGCAATGGATGAAGAACCATCAACAAGCAACATAAGTGATGATGAGCTAGATGATTTAGTTCTTCTCGTCAAGAAATAGAGGCTTATGAAACAATAAAAAGTTTCAAAGAAGAGATGACAAGGAGAAGAGAAAAATAAGAAAATCATTTGCTATAAATATGACAAACCCGGTCATAAAAGAACGGAATGCCCAAACAAAAGAAAGAGCTTCAAGAAAAAGGCATTTCAAGCTACTTGGGATGATAGTGATGATGAAGAGCAAAATGAAAGCGACGATCAAAACGAAGTTGCCAACATGTGCTTCATGGCCATCGAAGACGAGGTAAGTGCAAAAGAATTCTCTTACGATGAATTACTTAATTCTTATGATGAATTACTTGAAGATTTTCAAAAACTTGCCTTAAGTCATTCCATTCTCAAAAAGAAAAATACTCTATTAAAGGATGAATTAAAGAAATCTTTAGATAAATCAAAAGAACATCTTGAGTATGAGCGTTTAGCTAAGGAGAATATTACTCTAAAAGAAAAGGTTGAGGATTTGACAAAAATAGTACATAAATTCACCGAAGGAAAGAAGAATTTCGACTTGATGCTTGGAAATCAAAAATGTGTCTTTGATAAAGGGAGAATAGGATTTAAACCCTCTTTAAAACAAAAATCCTTAAAAATATGTTTGTTAAAGCATCAAATACCACTTGTAATTTTTGCAACAAAATTGGGCATATTTCTTTTAATTGCTTAACTAAAAAGAAATTATACTTTGAAAATAAAAATAAGTGGATCAAGGAATCCTCAAAAACTAACTTCCAAGGACCCAAGCTTGTGTGGGTACCAAAAGTCAAAAATTAAATTGTTTTTGTAGGTACCAAGCAAAATAAAAAGCAAATGATTTTTGGATAGTGGATGTTCAAAGCACATGACCGGAGATCGATCGCTACTCTCAAATTTCAAGGCTAAAGATGGAGGTCATGTAACGTTTGAAGATAATACAAAGGGGAGGATAATTGGCATTGGGAACATTGGTAATCACCTATCCCCCTCTATTGAAAATGTGTTATTAGTCGATAACCTCAAACATAATTTGCTAAGTATTAGTCAATTGTGTGATAGAGGTTATAATATAAAATTTGATTCCTCTAAATGCCTAATTAAGAATGCTACATCAAAAGAGGTGATTTTCATAGGAAGCCGAAACAAGGATGTTTATATCATTAATATCGAGCATGATAATTATGAACATTGCTTACTTGGTCTTAAAGACGAAACTTGGCTTTGGCATAGAAGATTTGGTCATGTAAATATGGAACTTATTTCAAAAATTTCTAAAAATTATTTTGTAAAAGGATTGCCAAGTTTGAAATTTGAAAAAGACAAAATGTGTGATGCATGTCAATTTGGAAAACAAGTCAAAAACACTTTTAAACATAAAGTATTTTCATCAACAACAAAGGCATTACAACTTCTTCACATGGATCTCTTTGGACCATCAAGAACGGCTAGCCTAGGTGGTAAATACTATGCTTTCGTTATTGTTGATGATTTTTCAAGATTTACATGGGTAATATTTTTAAGCACAAAGGATGAAGCCTTAAAGACTTTCAAACATTTTTGTAATAAAGTGGAAAATGAAAAAGGTCTTACTATCACTACCATTAGAAGTGACCATGGTGGTGAATTTGATAATCTTGCCTTTGATGATTTTTGTAACGATAATGGATATGAACATAATTTTTCGGCTCTTAGAACACCTCAACAAAATGGTGTAGTAGAAAGGAAGAATCGTACATTACAAGAAATGGCTCGGACCATGTTAAATGAAAACAATATTCCAAAATACTTTTGGGCCGAAGCTGTTAATACCGCATGTTATATCATAAATAGAGTTATGGTTAGTCGCAAGAAAACCAAAACTCCATATGAGCTTTGGAAAAATAGAATCCCTAACATTAGTTATTTCAAAGTGTTCGGTTGCAAATGTTTCATCTTAAACACAAAAGACAATTTGGGAAAGTTTGATTCAAAATCCGATATTGGAATTTTTCTGAGCTATTCACCAACTAGTAAAGCATATAGAGTTTTTAACAAAAGAACTCTAGTCGTTGAAGAATCAATGCATGTAACTTTTGATGAAACTAATCTACTTGATCAAAAGAGAGGTATTGATGATGATGTAGGTTTGGAAACTCCTCTCGAACGAATGAATATACAAGAAGTACCAAATGAGGAGCAATCAAAAAAATCTAACGATCAAAAAGAAGAAGAAACTCCAAACAAAGCTCAAGTAGAATCTACATTGCCGAAAAAATGGAAGTTCGTTTCATCTCACCCAAAGGAGTTAATTATCGGAGATCCATCAAAAGGTATCACTACTAGAACTTCTCTTAGAAATCATCTAGGTAGTTGTGCATTCATATCACAAATCGAACCTAAAAATTTCAAAGAGATAGGATTTGATGAATTTTGGATTCTAGCTATGCAAGATAAATTAAATCAATTTGAAAGGAACCATGTGTGGGACTTGGTTGCAAGACCAACAAATCAAACCGTTATTGGCACTAAATGGGTTTTTCGAAATAAAAGAGATGAAAATGGAATCATTGTGCGTAACAAGGCTAGATTAGTGGCACAAGGTTACAATCAAGAAGAAGAGATTGATTATGAAGAAACATTTGCACCGGTAGCCCGGTTAGAATCCATTCGCATGCTTCTTGCATTTGCATGTCCCAAAAACTTCACTCTTTATCAAATGGATGTTAAAAGTGCATTTTTAAATGGATTTATTCAAGAAGAAATCTATGTTGAACAACCACCCGGTTTTGCAAATCATAAGTTTCCAAATCATAACTTCAAACTTAGAAAAGCTCTTTACGGCCTTAAACAAGCTCCTAGAGCTTAGTATAAACAATTGAGCAAATTTTTACTTTCAAATGGCTTTTCTATTGGTAAAGTGGATACTACTCTTTTCATCAAAACCCAAAAACAAGACATGCTTATTGTTCAAATCTATGTTGACGACATTATTTTTGGTGCAACAAATATTCATCTTTGTGAAGAATTTTCTAAAAACATGAGCATGGAATTTGAAATGAGTATGATGGGCGAACTCAAATTTTTTCTCGGACTTCAAATTAAACAACCATGTGATGGAATTTTCATAAATCAAAGCAAGTACGTATTTGACATGTTAAAAAGATTTGAAATGAATGATCTAAAACCGATGAACACTCCGATGAGCACTTCCATAAAGCTTGACAGAGATGATCAAGGCATCTCCGTCGACATCACCAAATATCGAGGTATGATCGGATCCCTTCTTTATTTAACTGCAAGTAGGTCCGATATTATGTTTAGTGTATGTTTATGTGCTCATTTTCAATCAAATCCTAAGGAATCCCACCTTAAAGCCGTAAAAAGAATTTTTAGATATCTTAGTGGAACTTAATACTTATGGCTCTGGTATCCAAAATGAACTCACTTTGATTTACTTAGTTACTCGGATGTCGATTGGGCCGGTTGTCAAGTTGATCGAAAAAGCACTAGTGGCACTTGTCACTTTCTTGGTTTTGCTTTAGTATCATGGTTCAGTAAGAAACAAAATTCCGTGGCTTTGTCTACAGCCGAGGCCGAATATATTTCCGCCGCAAGTTGTTGTGCTCAAGTGCTATGGATGAAACAAACTCTTAGTGACTATCATCTATCCTATACTCACATTCCTATCATGTGTGATAATACTAGTGCTATCAATTTGTCTAAAAATCACGTTTTACACTCTCGGACGAAACACATTGAAATTCGACATCACTTTTTAAGAGATCATGTTCAAAACCATGATATTTCACTTGAATTTGTGGATACCGAACATCAACTAGCTGATATTTTCACAAAACCTCTTCCACACGATCGTTTTTCGACTATTAGAAGAGGTTTGGGACTTATCAAATTAAAATGACTCTTTTATATTCCCCAAACTCTCAAAAATATTTCACATTTTTTTATATACTCGTTTTACTAAAAAAAATATATATATATATATATATATATATATATACCGGACGTCCGGTAAATATAGCGGACGTCCGGTATGGTCAATTTCAGCCCTTAAAATCGCGATCTCTCCTCCATTTCTTCCATTCCTCTCTATATGTTCTGCACTCTCCTCACTAAAAAACCTCCATCCTAGTCTATTGCATCCATTCTTGAATCAAAAATCTTGTTTTTAACACAAATTTCCTTTTCTTTTTTCGAAAATTCCTCTTTTTACCCAAAATTCGAGCCATAATTTTCGAAAATCCGATTTTACCTCCATTCATGCTCCAATACCGCCTCTAAATCTTCAAATCCACCGCTTTACCAGTACTTCCATAATTCTAGATCATCAATTTACAACTCCCCAACAATTTACCTCGAAATCAAACCTTTCATTGCCATTTCCACTCGAAAATCCCCAAATTTTATTCACAATGTCAACTTCTTGGGGCAAAGGAAAAAGACTGAATAAAATGGTTCAACGTCCACCTCTGTCTTCATCATCCGAAGAGGAAAACATGGATCTCAATTCCGACTCCGAGCCGGTGCCGAATCCTTTTGAGAAGACGCCCATTTTAATAGGTAAAAACGTCGATTTTCTCTCTTTTACTCTTGATGACCCCGCTTTTCGAATTGAAGAATTCTTTGCAAATATGGGGTGGGGTTCCGTTTGTGCATTAGAAGAAAATGGTTATCCTCGACTCATGAAAGAGTTCTACAAAAACATGACATTTACTTCTCGTGATGACGACATTACATGTTTTCTCAAAAATATTCATATTACCGCCTCAAAATCCCTCATTCGCACTATACTTGAGCTAGAACCATGTGATGTTCAAACATTTGTCCACAAGACACATCCACACATTACTAACTATAGTCCTCTTGATGCTTGTCGACGTGTGACGGGTCGGAACATTGAAAACATTACGAAAATTACCATGAACCAACTCACTCTCCAGTGTAAAGTTCTTCAAAACGTTATTGCCAATGTTATCTTACCCCAAAAAGGACATCGAGATGAAGTGAACAACTTTGATCTTTTTCTCCTTGACTCATTTCTTATTGGTCGGCGAGTAGACTTCCCGACCATAGCTTTAGGGGTCATGCAACTCATTCACTCATTCCGCATTACAAAAGCACTCCCGTATGGCATGCTCTTGACTAAGATCTTTAAGCATTTTGACGTTCTTCTTCATGACGAGGTTTCTGTCACACTTCGTCCTTCCGACACCATTAGTTCCAACACTCTTAAAAGAATGAAAATCGTTAAGAAAGATGGTCGATGGGTGTCTGAGGCGAAGGGGTTTGACCCGACTTCGGGGCCGTCTACTCTACCATTTGAGGAAGAAGAAGACGACGACGACGGCGTCGGGGACGCACCACATGTCTAGAGGACTTCCCAAGCTCCACCTCCTCCAAGTCGGGGCCTTTCTGAGGATCAGTTTGTACTTTTGAGTGGGCAGCTTGACTCCCTCACTATGACAGTCGATGGGATGAGCGATGAGCTCCGTCACATACGAGATCAGCAAGATGCACTCATCGCACAACAGGCTACTATGCAAGATCAGATGACGACCTTCTTTGCTGATATGCTTGCTCGTTTTCCACCTCCTCCTCCGGCTCTGTAGCTTTTGATAATGTTATGTTTTTTTTAGCTTTGAACTCATGATTGACATTTTGCTTATCTACTACAACTCTCTCATGTTTATGACTATTTTTCACTTATGATTATTGCTTCAATCTTTTTGTTTATGCCAAAAGGGGAAAAATATGGGACAAGTTATAGATTTGCATGATTATATTTAAACAGGAGGAATTATAGTGAAATTAACAGGGGAAATATTAGTATGCAATAATACTCTCTATTTTCAATCAATTTGTTCATATTTGTATCTTGCAAATTATGTTGTGTTTGTCATAATCAAAAAGGGGGGAAATGTTGACCTATGGTTGACGTCTTGTTTTGATTATTACAAACAAATCATGTTTATTATTAACAAATTGATTTTGAGCAGCCTAGTGATTATTGTACAAGAACTTATTTGATGGCACAAGTTTGAGATCAAGAAAGTCAAGACACAAGTCGACAAACAAAGCAAGAAATGCACATCAAGCTACTTAGACTTAGCTCTTAAAATGTCTTTACGATTATATGTAAAGGTAACACATTCTTATACTTGACAATGCAACATAATATGCTCAAAGTCATAAAATTGCAAAAACCTTCGATACAAATATTTTTACAAAAATAAAAACAAAAATATATATTTTTCAAAAGTAAAATCAAAACACACTTTTAAAATATGCTTAACATCTTGAAAAACATTTTTTAACGTCTCTCCAATTCCTACATTGATACGAAATTAAAACGAGGATGTTCCGGGCCAAACTGGCTGTACCGGACGTCCGGTAAAGCAGATTTTTGGCCAACGGTCATTTTTCTAACATTCCATTTTTCTGACAAAATTTAACGGATATATGACCGTCCGGTATTTACCAGACGTCCGGTAAAGCGCGTCCGGTAAAACAGAAGTTTTTGACCGTTTTAAGGCTATATATACCTCACTATTCCTTCACTTTAAAGACCACCTCTTGAGCATAAAAGTGAGGCATTTTTTGATCTTATTTATACTTTCATCATTTTAGAAGATCAATAACATCAAATTCTTGAGAAACTTTTTGAGCAATTAAGCTTGTGAAAATCCTTTGTTCAAATCAAAAGGTTTGTCATACCAACACTTTGAGCTAAACTCATTGCCAACTATAGAAGTGCTTGCCTCTTCTCTTCTTGTTATCAATCTTGATTCTATCATTCATCTAGAAGAGAAGTTAGTCACTTGTATATTCATTTGTGAATTCAGGGTCGTGTTGAGGTCCCGGAAAGCTCAACATTGTAAAAGGAACGGTGCTCCTTGGTTGTAAGTCACCGGAAGCTTTGTAAAATGTTGGATTGCACCACAAGTCAATCAACATAGTGAAAAAGGCATTGCTCGTGACGGAGAGCTTGGTAACGGGGGACGTAGATCATTGCATTGGATCGAACCTCCATAATATATCGTTTGCATTCTCTATCCCTTTTACTTAACATTTTTATCTTGTGCAAACTTATCTACATGGATATTTATGTTTGACTTGTTTCACTATCACTTGTATAACTATTAGATTAAAATCTTGTGTAGTTAACGAAAAAGTTTTAAGAACCAATTCACCCCCCCTCTTGGTTAGCCATATCTTGGGCTTTCAAATTCTATTTTCTTTTCCCCACACTAAGTATGCCTTCGGATCACTCATTCCTTTGAATGAGAGAATTGTCATTTTGATATTGTCCATACTTCTATCAATACCATCTCCAACAAGATATCTACTCCTCATTTCATGCCTAACTCTTCTATCCATCGTTCTTCCTAATTTAACATCCACTAATGCATCCTCATTAATGTTACAATCCGTTTCACATTCACCAGCAAAATCTGCTTTATGATCCGGCCTATCTTGCCTCCTTGTGTTAGAAACTTCTCTAGGTTGTTCATTACACAAAGTAGCAAGAAATGTGTCTTGCCTCTCCATCCACGCCTCTTGTCTATCCATTCTATCTCTCATATCACTAAACAATCTTTCAAATCGTCGTATCATCTCCTCCATCATGATGACTTGACTATTCTTCCCACTTGAAGTAGAATCATTTATGTTGAACAACCTAAATCTAGAATAATATTTGTCTCACATGTGTACACTCTTGTATCACTCAATTTGGCTTTTCCTTCTATTAATCTCACCACTCTACGTTTTTTCACTCAATACTTTCTTGCAAGTGCTTCAATGAATTAATTCGATCTCAATCAAAAATTAACCATTATGGAGTCCAAACAAAGAATTGAATAAGCAAAGTGATCTAGAATGATTCAAGAAAGTAGGAATTTGAACTTTGAATGAAACACTAAGGATATTTTTAAGAAAGTATTTCTTAAATTCGGATTGGACACTTTTGATTTGAATTTTTTTTTTACTCAAAAAAATGAAATTGTATGTTGTTGGCAGTTTTTCAATTTTTCGCTTTTTTAATCGAAAATTCCACTAGATACCAGCAAAAGAAAAAAAATGATTTGGATGCTAAATTAGTACACAAACAAGTTTTGATTTTTTTTTATTTTATGGATTGGAGACAAAAAAAAAATGAAGAACGCGAAGAGTGAAAACAAAGACTTAAATAAAAGAAAAAAATATAACCTTAATTTTTGGAGCCATTACTCCGATACCAACTTATGCAAACCCATGTAGTAATAGTAGCTACAAAACCCATGACAAATTAGAACAAATCCAAGAAAGCCAAAAATCAACATTTAGAAAGTTCGACCCAATAAATTACTAAACCAAAGAACCAAGACAATCGCTAACAATATCTTGATCCTATGATCACAAAACTTATCAACCTTACTTATTGTAGAACGCTACAATAATTTAATTCTTGATAAGATCAGAATTAATTCAATGAAGAAGAGAGGACAACAATATGTCTCTCAATAATATCTCTCAAATTGTGTGTTTAGAATGTATGCAATGAGTCCTATTTATATGAAACCCATAAAACCTAGTTAAAACGGAATTCAACTCTAAAAATAACAAAAGATATTACAAAATAGAGTTTTAACTAAAATAGAAAATTACACGAAATTTGAAAAATTCGCGTCCCAGCTTGAACTATGCGGCCGCATAGGCAGATGACATACGGTCACATAGTTGTATCTTGAACCTTCAACCGAGTTTCGATAAGGGGCTATGCGGTCGCACCTCCCATATAACTATGCGGTCACATAGTTGTTCTGAGTAGCTTCCTCGTATGTAGCTTGAACCAAGTTGATCAATTTGTTTTCATTTTTCAAACCCAACATGAAACTTGTTCATTTGCTTATTGTGATCGATGTTTCATCCACTGTTGTTTGAGCAAGCAATCCTATAGCTTATTTGACCCGCTTCGCTCACGACTTAGTCATAGGCCCTTCCTCAACGATCAATGGATCATTGCCTGGACTTGCCCTCGTGTCCTGGGTCATATTAAAGGTGTATTTTTAAAAAGGGCATGTAGATTCTGATCATGGTGGCGATAGGGATGACAAAAAATCCGCTACCTCTTATATGTTTACTTTGTGTGATACTTATATAAGTTAGAAGTCTTAATTATCCATAGAAGCTAAATATGTTGCTTCTACTGAAGCCATCAAAGAATATTTACATCTTAAAGGTTTGTTATATTAGCTAAATGAACTTACTAATCATGTATCTGTTTATTCTGACAGCCAAAGTACCTTTCATTTATGTAAGAATCATATCTTTCATGAAAGAACTAAGCATATAGATGTTAGAATGCATTTTATTAGAGATATAATTCAAAAGGAATCTATAATACTTGATAAAATCTACAATTCAATCCAGCAGACACTGGAATAAAGGTACTTCCTCTCAACAAGTTTAAGTCTTATTTACAAATGTTAAGAATTGATACAAGGTAATTTGTGTGATGATGCAGAAATAATTAACCTGGTGATGATGATCATGGTGGAACTCTTATTTAGTTTCCTGAAAGGTTTTTCTAATTTTGATCATTGGCTTTAAGATGGAGATTTGTTGAGGCTGTGATGCCAAAAAGGATCCAGTCCATTGGGTAATTGTGAAATATGGGCTCGACCCATTTAGTTGCTTATCCATTGCCCTATAACACAAAATGAAGAGGCCTAAGTCTGATCCCAATATAAGGTTATAACACATGTGCTACTTTGGACCGTTCGATCACCCACTTGAAATCAACGGTGATGATAGGTTGTATATAACTGACCTGAGTGGTTGCCCTACTTGATTTTTTTCATCTGATTTCTGTAGAGTCATCTTGAATTTCTCTCTCTTAGTCTCTTCCCGTTCATTCGTCTACTTTGTGTAATCTCCAAAAATTCTAGTTTTGGTGTAGTTCTTTATGAATATAGAGTCTGTATGATTCTTCGATTAGAAGGGTAGGGTTGGGATCAATGTGGTGTGTCTTGGTCCATTGAAGTAGCTGCGTAAAACTATATGTGGGTTAAGGTTTCATGGTCTTTACTTTTGTGTAGAAGGGTACAATGTTCTAAGTCTAAAAATGATCAACTCTTTGATGCTATTGATTGTTTTGAGTTTGTAATACATGTGAAGTAAAACTAGTATGTCTGTGTTTCAATGTCTTGTTATTACAAGATTAACTTCCAAAAATCATTCATCGCATCAGTTTGATATTTATTCAGTTTGTCTAGGATTCTAAGATGGGCAAAGGAAATTGGTATGGGTTAACTTGGATAAAATTTGTATGCCAAGATTTAGGGTTGCCTTGTTTTAGAGACTTGGAACTATGCAACAAAGTGCTTATTGCTAAACATGAGTCATTCTCATGAATGAGACTAACTCCCTTGTAGTACATATTTTGAAAGCAAAGTACAATCGG
Source organism: Fraxinus excelsior (assembly GCA_019097785.1). Classification (NCBI taxonomy): domain Eukaryota; kingdom Viridiplantae; phylum Streptophyta; class Magnoliopsida; order Lamiales; family Oleaceae; genus Fraxinus; species Fraxinus excelsior. The sequence continues at coordinate 19,134,207 of CM032623.1, read as the reverse complement.
CACAATTATTTTCTCTCAAAAATTGATATGTTATTATGCTATTTTTGCTTAAAAAGTTTTCTTTGGGGTTGAGAACTTCTACGAAATGGATTACGATGAAAATTTGGTAATAGGGACGCTATTTTGACCTTTCATGATGTGAAGGTTCCACAACTTAGTTCTTTTCAATTGTATTCTGCTTATAATGAGCATATAGGTTGATCATGGAACTGGAGTGTAGGATGGTGCGCAACTTTCTCAACACCTTTTGTTATTGTTTATAGAAGATATTGTGTTCGATTATCCTTAGTACCTGCCCTTGTGAGGGTAAATTGATATGACACTACACCAAGAATGAAAAGTATCCGGTTCAATGAGGTTACCATGTTCTAGTGGGCGACAATTTACTCCGTAATAAGGGTGAAAAGTGATTTGGCAACCAGTTGTTCCTCCAAAGGTCTGTATTTTCTGTGTGGGTACAATTCAAGGGTGTCATGGACACCCATATGGGTACAATTATGTACCCATAGCATTTTACTTTTTTTTTTAAATGTATTTCCCACTCTTTTTAATCTGGCTGGTCGAATGTGGCTTGTTTTTGTTATGGTAGAGTGGAATATGTAATACATGCTCTACTTATGTGCAAATGCAAAAATGGTGTGCTGATATATAGCTCCCGTTTTTTTCCATTACATTACATTAGTTTTTTTTCTCTCTTCATTTCAACCAACATTCATCAAATAAAATAATATTACACACAAATCTAAAACTTTTCATTAATTTTCTACCACACAATCTCTCATCAATCACTATTCCAAAAATTTTCAACACCCCAAAATGGGGACCAAACAGGGGCATATTGTTTGGTTAGTTTAAAATTTTGATTAAAAATTTAAGTCAAAATTAACAATTAATCTTAACCACTTATTTTATGGAGCCCAAAATTTTTCAACCACACATTTTATCAATTTTATTAAAAATTACTAAAAATCTGATTTTTATGTAAAACCAACAAGAGGCTAAATATTTTTGTTGTAATTTGTTCAATTATAAGAATATTGATATTTGTACAATCATGAATGACAACTTTATTGACAATTGGTGTGTTGGCAAAAAAATCATTGGTTGCAAAAACAATTTTTTGTTAAAAATGTCCAATGACATTCTATAAATAAAGTTGTTCAAGCATGATTTGAATTATAATTTTAGAATAGAATGACTTGGACATATTCCAAATTGGGAAAAGTCAACATGTTGAGAAGTGTTAATAAATGGTTTAAATCGTAAATCATAATTAAAAAGCGGGTAGTTCTTGTAAATCCTTTAAAATGTGTGGATAAAATATTACTTGAGTGTGTACAAATAGTTTATAAACATGAGACAAACATAAGCATAATTAATTATGAACATGTTGTGTTTTTTCATATATGATTATGATCCTTCGAGTATAGGGTGTTTTAATCTCTATAAATACATGTTTTGACAGATATAATATATAATTGAGACCAATAAAATCTATAATCTTACATACCACCATAATCCTTCATCAAAAGCTAAAAGATATTCATTTTTCATAGAAATGTTTTGTTTTTGTTTTTATTTTTGGTTCCTTCTTGCGGATTTTATTTGTGCTATTTTAATTGGGGGAAATTCATGAATCAGGCATTAGCTATAACAAAATTAATATTCAAGCCTTAAGTTTTATAGTTGCAAAACTCAGGTATTTAGTAATTAGTTAAATATTAATTGTAATATATTAAAAAATCAAGCTCCACCATCCTATCGATCTGAGATTTTTATGTTACATTACATTCCATGAATTGCGTTTGCAATTAAGACTCCCTAAAATACCCAATCACCTTCCTAAAATACCATTTTGACTTCATAACAATTTCAGATATTCTTTTACATTCCATTAATTTGTTCCAACTATTAATTGATATGTAAACAATGACTGTATGACCAAATGAAATTTTTGCTGTAATGCAAGGAAAATGAGTTAAATGGAAAATGTGACCTAAATAACTGTTAAAGAACTTGTATTTATTGTCCGTGACTCCTGTATTTGCAGGGCCAATGTTTCCAGTGAAGCATGGGGTGTCTATGACATGATATACCAATATATGACTTGATATACCAATATGTGATCTCATATATCAATATGTGACCTAAAGAACTGTTAAAGAACTTTTATTTGTTGTCTGTGACTTCTGAATATACATGGCAAATGCTTCCAGTGAAGCATGAGGTATCTGTGACCTGATATACCAATCTGAAAACGACAATGACTGTAGTGGACGAAGGCATCGGAAAACGGCCGAAGGGAGTGGATATTCCATCTGAATGCTTCTGGTTGGTGATTTCGACAGCGTCACGACGCTGTGAACGGCAGTGTCAGACGATGTATTTGGGCAGTTTTGAGATACAGGAGGGTAAGGAGAGAGAGACGAGGGATGAGGAATTGATAAATTAGGATTTTAAAAGATTAATTGTTTAATTAAAATGATAAAAACCTGAAAAATGAAAAAATAAAGTCCAAACCTGATTTTTAAAAACTCAAACTAAAGACTTGGTTTTATGTAATTTCCACGTTTTAATTTGGATAAAAGCTTGAAAAATCAGTTAGAGCTACTTTCTTGGTGTCCGTAAATCATCTCAATTCTTGTAATGGACTGTGATGCCAACCTGTCTCATGAGCTATGATGATATGGGCTTCTGGCCCCAAACACGAACTCATTTTGGCCGAAAGTGTGGTCTGAAGAAATGTGTTTTTAATGCAACTTAACATTTACAGTCCTTTGATAATTTGAGAAGCCCTAGATTGTTGGATCAAAGATTGGATCAATGGCTGGCAATAAGGGTATAATATCACCCTGGTTGCACCATTTTATTACATTTGTTTGCAATTGTTCTTATGTGTTTTTCCATGTTGAGATAGCAGGATTGTCGTCCTACATTTCTTCCATTTTTCATCGTTGTTCGATCCACTTCCCCTTTCTTGGCTTTTCTTGTTCTTCACATGTTTTCTTCTCATAGTTGCACTAGGAATTCCCATAGATGACGTCAAACCGTTAACCTCAAAAAATAAAATTATTCTTTAAAGCCAATGGTTTGGGCAAGGTTTTTATTTTTTGGGGATTGTGGGATGTGTTTTGGACACCAAGTATTGTTGTAAAGAGAAGAAAAGAGTTTAATTCTGTCATGATTTTGGCCAAAAAGGGTTTTCTCGTTTCGGAGACAATTGTTATTTCTGAGAGGTTTAACCTATGATGTATTATAATTCGATGCGATATTTTTAGAGTGGAAGTTTGGATATCAAATTTTTAACCCCTTTTTCCTTTGTGCAATGACCTTACTTATAGGGTTTCTTAGGGGCGTTTCAATCCTTTTTGTTAGTAATATTATCTCATTATTAGTTGCTTGGGAAGCCTCCGTGGCCAAAGCATCGATTTACTTGTAAATGAAGTCCTTTTGTAAACGTAGAATTTAAGGTGGATCATAATTTTTTCACCACGTTATATTCACATCACATTTTTATAATAAATGCACAATATTTTAATTGCATTAAAGTTATGTCTATAACTCTTTTTTAATCACATTCTTATCTTTGTCCTTATCATTTTCATCAATTACTACATTTTGTCTTTAGTGACGTTTTCGTCCAAAATTTTGTTTGCGTGCATTAAAAATGAGGGACACATATATTTAGTAGCAATTTTATACTTGTTATTTTGTTTATATATTTTAAAATTCAAGGGCCAAAAAAAATATTCTACTCCTTAACTCAATTTTGGGATAGAAACCATAATTGCTAAAAATATATGTTAATTAATGAAAAGTTGAAAATAATAATTTGATGAAAAAAGTTGATAATATAAGTGTGATAATGATTAAATGTTATAAACATTTCATACAATTAAAATATGGTACTAATATTTATGAATTTTATTAGTCTCTATCTATTATTCAATTATTAAAAACAAAAAGCTTGTACAAGCTTGTAGGCTCGACCCAAACTTGACCGAGTCAATGAGTATGGATGATATTGTGTTACGTGTGAAAAATTATTTTCAAGTGTTCTTAAAATCAGTTATTCAAAGTGTTGTTATATCAAACAATGTCATATATAGCCCTTATTTGGCCTCTATTTTGGGGTGTTGAATTTTTTTTTGAAATAGTGATTAATAGGAGAATGTGTGGTAGAAAAGTAATGAAAAGTTTTAAATTTATGTGTAATATTATTTTATTTGATGAATGTGTGGTTGAAATAAAGAGAGAAAAAATTAATGTAATGTAATAAATAAAAAATAAGGGCGAAATGGGGGCATAATGTCAAACTTAATGTAACTTTAGTAAAATCCCTTATTTTAGGCTATGTTACACTTCATTTTTTTTTTTTTTTTTTTATAATAGATTTTCTGAAAATGTTATTCTTTTGAAGAATGTGGTTACGAATTAAAAAATAAAGTAAATTTGAATTTACGTTTAAATTATTTTATCGAAAGAATATGTAGTTAAAAATAAGACTGTGTCTGGAACCAATTCTTTGGCAAATTTTAATTGAAATTTCAACCGTTGCACACACCTACAGCCGCAACATTTGACCACATGTGAGAGGTGTGGGGGCCAGCAATTGAAACAAACGGACATATTTATGTTGAAAATCTGATGAAAATCAACAACAGACATCCTAAAGAAATTGATCTCATAAAAAATGGGACTCAAAGTGTCACCTAACTTCATTATCACATCTACTCGTACTCATATGGGAAGATCTCAAAATAAGAAGGGCATCTCCGTAAATTCAATAATTTTCGATTTGCAATTATATCCCGCCCGTTAGCCGATCCCATTTTTTGAAATCAGACCAAACAAACAAACACAGTGTGCATCTGTGCGAGTGCGAGCGTGAAAAAATGGAGAAGATTTGCGTAGCAGTGAGATTGAGACCAGCAGTGAATGAAGAAACCCCAAATGGAAATGGGTTCCACTGGGAAGTGGAAAACAATCGCATTTCTCTTCACAAATCTCGGGGCACCCCCATTTCTGGCGTTTCCTTTGCTTTTGGTATGTTGAATGGCTTATTTTGTATGCGAATAGAATCACTTTTATTAGTTTGATTTAGTTCAGAGATTGGTTTTCATTTTTTTCAAAACTGTTGTTTTCAGATCATGTTTTCGACCAGGATTGCCGTAACAGTAGGGTATATGAGCTTTTGATCAAGGACATTATACATGCAGCTGTTGAAGGATTCAATGGTTTGGTTTTATTTCTCTCTTTTCCTTTTATTTGGCCAAGATTAAGATTTGAACTCTATATTTTTTCCGATTTGACCTTATTTGTGTTTGAAGTCAAGAACGTTTGAATAGGTACATAATTTTCGAAAATGGACATAGCAAGGCTTGAATTTATAACATTTGCTTATTGTTACACGAAGTTGATTTATATTATGCTTTTTCATTTCTTATATTTTAGATAAATCAACCCATTTTATACTTTATCTTCTTTTTCCTTTCCCCCTTGTTATTGGGGATGGGTACTTCTACAAATTAAACCTAGATGACGCTAAATGTTTTTGATGGCTTATTGTTATGATGGGTGCGAGTGGGTGGTGGGCTTTCAAAGCTAGAAATGTATTTGCAATTTACAAAGCCTTTGTCAAACTAACTGTTAAAGACATTTGCTGCCAACGACCAAGGATAGCATACAATTTGTTCCAGGCAAAGTAGTTTTGTGCCTTGGCAATTTCAGCAGAAGGTCCATCATCCACTCAGATACAGTGAGCTTGGCAAGAGATTTGAATGACTGCTAAGTATTTTTATTTGATAGCAATAGAAGTGAGATGATGATCATACCTTATTCATACATTCTGTTGTTTCTGTTCACTCAAAGCATTGCTGATTTAAATATTAAGATGTTAATGCAGTAGATATTAAAAAGTTTAACGTTCAAAGTTTATGTTATGTAGAGATTATTCTTCTTACTCAAAGTTTATGTTATGTAGAGGTTATTTTTCTTACTCAATAACAAATTTTGTGATAGTCAAAGTCGATCCTGCAAGGTATCTATATACAACGGAGTTGCTGTTTACTTCTTCATTTTTGCCCTAGGTGTATTTTTTTTTTAATGGACTAAGTAGAGATCTAAACTTCAAATTTTGTTTATTTTTGTAAATAATTTTATATGCAGGAACTGCATTTGCATATGGACAGACAAGTAGCGGCAAGACTTTTACCATGAATGGTTCAGAAACTGATCCAGGAATTATCCATCGGGCTGTAAAAGATATATTTACAGAAATTGAGATGGTATTATCACCATTTGCTTGATTTGACTGAAGTTGTATTTCCACAGTTGTAAGTATACATGGATTTAGATATACTTTCTTTGCTTGTCTTCTCAGACAACCGATAGGGAGTTTTTGGTTAGAGTTTCCTATATGGAAATTTATAATGAAGACATCAATGATCTTTTTGCTGTGGAAAATCAGAAACTGCAAATTCACGAGAGTTTGGAGGTAGGCTATTGATAGATTATTTGAAATGCCCTCGCAAGTTTTTTCGACTACAAAGACGTTGATAGCAGTTCCTCTCCAGCGTGGAGTATTTGTTGCAGGACTGAGGGAGGAAATAGTAAACAGTGCCGACCAAGTACTTGACCTTATTCAACTTGGAGAAGGTTTGACCCTTGAAAATAATGAAACTGAAATAATTGTTATGCTATTATGCTACCTTTTCTACCTTTTTTGTTTCTTTTGATTTCATGTATATGCTTCTTTCAGTTAATAGACATTTTGGTGAGACTAACATGAATGCTCGTAGTAGCAGATCTCATACAGTTTTTAGGATGGTATGCACTTGAACTTCTCAAGATCTTTGGTTAGGATTTGTTACTTTCTTTTACCTTGTGGAGATCTCATTAATTTATCCTATTTTTTTGTAAACCAGGTCATCGAAAGCAAGGGAAAGGACAACAATTCGAATAATAGTTCAAGCTCACACGATGCGATTCGTGTCTCTGTCTTGGTTTGAATCTTACTCCGTGCTATTCTAAGATCAATTCCTAATTCATATACAAATTTTATAGTCCTATTGGCTGTGATTTACCATGCTTTTACCCATAGTCATCATACCCAGCTCGGTTATTGACTCGACCAAACCACCATGTCGGGTCAGGAGTTTAACCGACGGGTTATTGTCGGGTCCAAAAGTGAAACGAAATAATTTTTCATTTATAATAGGCATAGATATAACTATAAGTTTAAAAGTTAAAGTAGATTCCAATTTAAAAAATCATTTATTAATTGGAACATGATAAATTCTCACATTTCTTTTTCAAAAATTAAATATAAGATCTATATAACTTTTTCATATAAAGACAAATAAATATCAAAAATATGGTATTGTTTATATACATTTGTAGACAGAATTTATGCCAAGGAATGGATTAGTGCGGTGGAAAACCATGACACTTTAGCAAGCCTGAGGTCCACGGTTCTTAATATCTGCAAAAAACCATTCGGTTTAAACCAAGTTTGAACAAAACCCAGCTGGTTCAACCAGACCAATACCAGTTAAACAGCCCATTGGTCCAACTACGCTGACCAGACCGGAATAGGTTTCCTTTCACCAGGTTTTACGGTGGGACAACCTGTCGGGTTTGAGTTTAATAACTATGGTTTTACCAATTGGGTTCTTAAAAAAAAAAATAGATACAGTTCTAAGTGAATAGTCCAGGGCCTGTTGTTCTTGAGGAATATTTTCGAGACATTCACTTATAACAAGTTTCTAAAACACCGTACTTGTGTTTTTCTGTAATTGTTAATATGCTGTTTTAGTCTGGGAAGCAGCTATAATCCTAAGACCTTCATGTAACCGTATCACTTGCATATCTGCTAATTTTAAGCATCAAAACAGTTCAATATATATCTGTACTCTCCAGTACGCGGAAATGTAGAGATGTCTTTGATCCGCTACTGTACTTGGTGAAAAAAAAAGTGCTAATCAATGCTTGTTGGACATAAGTTGTGTAGTGTCCTAGTACTGTAGCATTGCAATTATTGTTCAGATTTTCAATTACCTTGAGTTCGTGGGCATACAATGTTTTATCCTCTTTATTCCTTGAAAATATGTTTTGCGTGTAATGAGACATTTACGTTCCAATCCTCTCTCTGTAATTATTTATGTTGGCATTAATTATTAATTATCTTTTTTTGTTGGCGCATAAATTTGGAAAGTAGCTTATTTCTGTATCTGTATTGCGTTATTTCGGATGTGCCTGCTATTTTTTCAGTTCACTTTTCTTACCATATCATTTCATCTTTTTACTAAATTGTTATCTGTTCACCTTGGAACTAGAACTTGGTTGACTTAGCGGGTTCTGAAAGAGTTGCTAAAACCGGAGCTGGGGGAGTTCGTTTAAAGGAAGGAAAGCACATTAACAAGAGCTTGATGGTTCTTGGCAATGTGATTAACAAACTAATTGAGGGTGCAAAGCAAAGGTACTTGCATATTTACTGTTGTTTATATATAACAGTACAACAGTTTATTGACTAATCAATTTCCATACACAGGGGACACATTCCTTATCGCGATAGTAAGCTTACTCGTATACTTCAACCTGCACTTGGTGGTAATGCGAAAACTTCAATAATCTGTACTGTGGCACCAGAAGAGGTATTCAATCGTTAATTGTATTTTAATACTTCTCATATCAATTCTAACAGTAAGGTTTGATGTCAAACATCGCAAGTAGGTCCACTTAGAGGAAACAAAGGGAACTCTTCACTTTGCTAGCAGAGCAAAACGGATTACCAACTGCGTTCAAGTGAATGAGGTCCATTCAAGATTTTAAGACATTTACTTCCTTAAGCATCTTAAATTTCTATTTTACTTCGTGATTTGTTGTACAGTACATAATAATTTGAAATTTATATCTTGCATACTTGTCATTAATGCATGTTCCAGTATTTCTGATTCATATGTTGATGCTTATTTTTCCTAAATGCCATTGATTTGTGACTTTAATGGTCAACTAACTGGCTGATTGTAAAATCTTAAAGTTTGGATAAACATGATTCCTTATATATCACTTCATGTCTAGATTGACTGCAGTTTGAATTTAATAGAAGAACGATGTTAAATTCTGAACTACACTGAAACCTTGAAAATATGGTCCACTTGGTTGATTGTGATGGAAAATAAGTTCTCAACTTCAACATTCTTGTTTTTATAATTGATTAAAATGAATGCTTATAAATATTAATGTTACTTCTTCAAGACAGAAAAGGTTCTCTGTTTGAGCATGAGCATAAATGAGGGAACTGAATATATTTTTGAGCTGTCTGGCTCAACAGGGCATCCAATAAGTATATTTATAATTTTCAATTAAAACTTTACAAAATTGTCCGATCTGTTTAATGAAATTTGTCACTTAATGTTTGGATCAATTGATGGACCTTTTACTAAATTAGGATTCATTTGGACTCTTGCTTTGTGTATTGTGCCTGAGATGTAATAACTTGTGAAGCACTCTTTTGCTAAAACTACTTGTTCATGTATGTTCTTAATGGCTAATTTTAGATTCTTCATATGAAACGAATATAGAACTCATTATTGTTTGTTGTCTTTCAGATACTAACTGATGCAGCTCTATTAAAGCGACAAAAACTTGAAATAGAGGAGCTACGCTTGAAACTTCAGGTGATCATACTGTTTGTTTGATTGGGCATTTAGAATTGAGAACATTCTAAACATGCTAATACTTCTTTCTCAGGGATCACATGCGGAAGTATTAGAGCAAGAAATTTTGAAACTGAGGAATGATATGCTGAAGGTAAATCTTTCCCCATACTCTGTCAAGTTACCAGCATTTTGATGTCATCCATCACTGTAGTTGCTCTTATTCCATCCATCAGTATGAGTTAGAGCGGGAGAAACTTGCTATGGAATTAGAAGAGGAAAGGAGATCACATAAAGAGCGTGATCAATGCATCAGGGAGCAACAAATAAAAATCGATAATCTTAGCAACCAGGTATATATTGTTGCCATCATTTTTACACTTCACTATCTATCTCCTTTTCCTTTGCCAATGGAGTACTACTGTCACTTCTTTAAAATATCGCTTGGTAGGATAGTCTTGGATTTTTCTAATTCTGATCTGTTTTCCGTCATTTCTATGAAACCATCAACATCTTAAGCCATTTTGGCAGAAATAGTCTGCTACCTGTTGCCACTCATCTAAGCTAAGGGTTACCCTGTATTCACTAAAACCAATTATCATGTATTTGCAAACCATAACTTTTTTTTATTTCAAGAGGGTCAATAGCCGGAAGGATCAAAACTAAGAGCTTGTTTGGGAGAGTTTTTTTGAAAATATTTTTTCCCCAAAATCATTTTCAACTACACATTCCACGGGATGCATAACTTTTCCCTAAAAAAAAATCATCTCACTTGGAAAAATCTCTCCAAAACAAACTCTTTAGTTATCACCAAGTCAGGCCCGTGAGGTTGTGATGGTCTTGGGACAGATGTAATTGGATAAAGATGCTGTCTTCATATTAGAGTCCGAAATGGACAGTTGGATACGAAAGCATTATCAAGTTAATCTTTTTGATGCTGCATTATCGTGAATGTGGTGGAAGCCAGTACAGCTCACATGTTCTATCTGCCTTGCAACATTCCCTGAGTTTCTTTTCTTTAATTAAACATCATAGCAGGAGATATTGTTGTTCTTATTGCCAATAGAGTTATTATTGTGGATAAGAATTAGTAAGTAATCGTTTGCCTGTTAAAAACAAATGAGAGGGTAAAACTTTGGCTATTTCTGGCTTCTTCCATTACAGTCCTATAATTTAGTACTTTCATTTCATTTTAATACCTTGGTTGTCACACAGGGCTTTCTTCTAGGTTTAATCTAAGCATGTCATTCAACCGATTCTCTGACCAGCTTCTTTGATTCATCACTAATATTACAACTGTCTTTGGAGCTCAGAATGTTGGCAAAGGAAGCCTTGGAGAGGAAAGCAATGACAGTCACAGCACCTGCCAAGAAGATGCCTTTAGTACACCATGTTTTAAAACAGTTCCCAATGCTTTTGTATTTAAGCGATCACAGTACTCTAGGCAGCCAGATTGTAGTCCACTTCCGGATACATGTAATGACTTTGCTGATGAAGACGCGTGGATGAAAATGAATAAAGGTTATGTAGCTGACCTTGATGCACTTAATATGACTCCAGCAAGGAAAGCTCATTCATTTCCGTCTGTTGAGGTAAGCACTGCAAATTTAACATTGTTTTATTGGTTTCCGTCAAGCATCATTCTGATGCGTGTACTCTTATTCTTTATTGGTTCACCTTATGGTTAATAACGCGTTTATGAGGTTTTAGGTTATGAGTAATAAAAGCAATGTTCATGCATCAATTCTGTAGCTGAAGATTCTATAATATAAGACAGTTTTACTTTTTGTTTGACCATAGTTGAAAAGTTGGATATGGGCTAGTCAGCTACTCTCCAAGTAAAGCATAAGCTGTAATAGCTCAATTTAAAGTAGAATTATTACCAGAATTTGATAATTAGTTTGATTGGTAACTACTTGTATGAATGATTGAATTTGTTGATAAGCTTTTGTCTTTCTGCAGTTTGCATTGCATTAAATCAACTACAAAGATATTGTCTTGTCCAAGAATGTGACATATTATGTGTGCTGATATAATGTGGGTCTTGTACTTGTTTTCTCTCTCTTCCCCCATTCGTTATCCTCCTATTTCTCTATTTCTTCCCCCTTCCCCCCTCTCTTGTATTTCCCTTCTCTTATTACACAGTTGAAATTGATTGTTACATGGTACTACGTCATTATTGCTTCTAAATCTTTGAATCTGAAGAAAAATGTTACTTCACTCATTTCTGTAGTTTTATGAGGTTTGTGTTTTTAAGCAACTTTGTCAATCCTGTGATTTTCAGTGTTTAACTTGCACAAAAATACAGCATGCTATTAGTTGATCTCATCAGTTACCGCTTTCATCTAATTTTGATAGGTGATTATTATTATTATTTTTAATATGTGATATGAGCTTTATACTCGTTAATATTCTCTACCAGGACTTCTCGGCGGAGAATTACAATCAAGAGATGTTAAATCTACATAGACAATTACAACTTGTTACCGAGGAAAGAGATGAACTCAAGGCCAGTCTACTTTTACTATAACTTATGTGATTCATAGCCAAGAGGCTTAATCCAATGCAGCCCATTGAAAGTTCAGCTTTGTATTTGCATTCCATCTTATGCGTTTAACCTATAATTTTCAGATGAAACATACGGAGCAAGTGTCGTTAAACAACCAGTTAACTAAAGAAATATCTGAACTCCAGCAAGAGGCATTGCTAATTCCAGAAGTTCCTCGAGCCCTGCTCGAGTCCGTGGCAAATTGCAAAGACGTTTACAAGGACATTCTTTCAGTTTTACAGGTGACTACCAAATATATCTATTTTTGAAAATTTGGCTGTTGGGAAAAGTTTATGGAAACAGTAAGTATTCTCCTTGCGTTCTCCTGAGCAGGATTTTGTAGCTGATGAAAGATCTGCAACTGCTGAAATACTCTCTTCAACAAGTGAGATAGGTTTATGCTTGTTTTCAACTCTGGAAGCTCATTTTTCTATGGCTATGGATGGCCAGAGATCCCATATAAACAATTATTCAATACAAGAACAATGCACAATGCTTCGGAAGAGGTTGAGTAGCTCGATTTCATCCTTGGTATTATCAGATACACCAAAAATCAAGGATGAACATTTGGAGGATTTTCCGTATAGCAGCAAACATAAGGTAGCTGCCTGGTTGCAAGTATCAAGATCTTGCTCGTCAATTTTGTTATTTTTCTCCATCCTAACCATTGGATACTATTTGTCTTTAAGACTCACTTTTTAATGTGATAAGGGCACTTTGGGAGAAGAAATTGCTTCTTGGAAAAGGGATCTGGACGATGAAATCAAAACAATCAAACAGAAGTACCAAAATTTGGAGTCAGAGTTGGTTGTCAATAACAAGATTCTTGAGGTTTCTGAGAATAAATATCATAGCTTGGAAAGGGAGTTCAATCTTATGAAAGCAGAGAGAGATGACCTTCTCGGAAGAGTCTCCAATTCATCGCAAATGTTTGCACAGTTTAGGGATCAGAAGGAAAATTTTCTACAGGATTTGAATGCTGAAGTACAGAGGAGGAAAAAACTCGAAGATGAGATCAAACAATTCAGTGTTGCTTTTGCATCTCGGCAGAGGTCAATAATGTCTTTCCAAAGCGACTTCAAATCTGTACTTGAGAACTTGAAGGCCCAGAATCCAGTTTCAGCATCCAAATCTCTTGGATCTTGAAGATGAGAATTGTTGTTGCCACTAGTGAATGCTTCTTCACCTGGCCTTGCACACTAGTCGTTCCAACCTTGTATTATTCATATCAATTATAATTTACCTGTCCTAACATTTTGACTTTACTTTTCTAGGCGTTTATCATATACCAGTTCTAATATTTCATTTGTAGTTGATGCTGAATTGGATTTTAAATTCAGTTCCAAACATTATGAATTTATTCAATGAAGTTGAAATTATCTTTCGACCTCTCGGGCTATTGGGCTGTGGTATTTTGTTCCATAGCTTATTCTTTTAGAGGATTAAAAAGAAAAAAACTATTCATAGTATAATATTTTATAGAGGAAATTACATGGAGGCAGGTTTATTAGGTTTAAAATTCAAAAATCAAGTTTAAAGATTGTTTATACAAAAATCAGGTCATAATTCCACATTTTAATATTAATAATAATATTATAAAATTAAATTAATCTATATTCCCACCACCCTACCTCCATCCACCCCCCACTTTCATTCCCAAACCCTAATTACTTCCCCCTTTCCCTTCTCTCTCTATTTCTCCCTTTTCTCTCTTCTTCATCTTTACCACTTGAAGGCATCGTCGGAAATGATGGAGGAGCAAATCTTCGATCGTCTTCTTGAAGTTCAACGCCACTTCAATCTCCAAACCTAGCTTTGTGTTGCGGACTAGGATGAGGTCGTGGCCACATCAACATCTGCTTCTCCAATGCCTCCACTCCCAAGACCTTGGCGCAGTACAGTGGCGGCCATCATCAATAGTCGCTTGTCTGAAAATTTACATATTTTGAATGTGAGGTTGTTAATGGGGGGATTCGGTTTTTGAAGATCGAAGCCATCTTATTTTGGATCTGGTTTTTCAGTGGCTGTGCATTGATTTTGGATTTGGTTTTGCTGTGGTTGTGTAGTAATTATGGGATGGTTTTGCAGTTGTTGGTGGTGGTGCTAGCTGTGGCAGTGAGACGATGGTGCTGGTGAGATGATGGCGACGTTGGTGAAGCTGCGATGGTGGTGGTATGAGGAGATGTTTAATTGCGACCAATAATTTGGTTGATTGGCTATGGTGGTTGTGGAGTGTTGGCTATGTTGGGTGGCAGATCTGGTGATGGTCTCGGTGAGGTGTAGTCGCGGTGATGGAGGGATCTTGTTTGGATCTGATTTGTTGTTAGAAATGGTAGTTGTGGTGGTGGTTATGGAGGTGATGGTGGCGGTGGCGGTGGCGGTGGCGGTGGCGACGTCGACGACGATTGTAATAGTGGTGGTGGTTTTGACAATGACGACGAAGGTGGTCATGGGTGGGATGAGATGGGGGTGTGGTATTTGTGACCAATTATTTGGTTTATTTTGACTAATAATTGGTCTTGTAAGTCATAAAATTCTTGATTTGTGACCCAAAAATAAGTTGTGACCAATAATTTAATAAGTTGTTATCGAAAAATTAATTGTGATCAATTATTTTGATTCGTGACCATAAATAATTTGTGACCTAAACAATAATATGTGACTTGTTAAATTAATAGATTCATGATTGATAAATAAATTGTGACGTATATTTGTGACCGATAAAAAATTTTAATTGTGACCGTAAAATAATTTGTGTGACATATGAAAATTGTGATTTGTGATCAATTATATAGAAATTGTGACCAAATTATATAAAATTGTGACATTAATATATTTAATTAATTAAATCATTAATAAATTTTAATAAAAACCTGATTTTTGAAACTTAAAACGTCTAATCTTAATTTTGAAATGAGTGATACTTAATCCCTTACTTATGTAAAACAATCCCGCTACGCATACCTGATTGTTTGCACAGTTACATGGCAACCCGGCCCAAAATCAAAAAACCCCCAAATCAAGTAACCTTTAATTACTTCCCCTTCCCCAAATCTTAGGGTCCGTTTGATACGCTTTATTTTCCATGGAAAATGGAAAATATTTTCCATTTTCCAACTTTTGTAGTGTTTGATTGACAATTTTTTCGAGAAAATATTTTTCAACTTTTCAATTTTTCCACCTTTTTGAGAAAAATAAATTCTTGATGTTTTGGTGAGAAAATATTTTCCAATTTTTCAAATTTTTTTTTTGTTTTTGCAATTGGAAAAAATTCTAGACACAATGGTAAAAAAAAATTTCACTTTTATTGTCAATTTCCATGCAAAACAAAGCCAAACGAATGGTATTCGGTATTGTTTTTTTTCCAAATTTTTTTTTGGCAATTGGAACAAATTCTAGACCCAATGGTAGAAAATATTATCACTTTAATGGACAATTTCCATAAAAAACGAAATCAAACGGATATCAAACTTTCAATATTTTCAACGGAAAATTATACCAATCAAACACAATTAATTACAATTCCCAGCAAAATAATTTCTAGGAAAATCTTTTCCCTGTAAAATATTTTCTTTCCACTCATTTTCCACATTTCTATCAAACGGACCCTTAGTGAAGTGCAAGAAACCGATTGAAACCCTCGACAAAATCTCCCAAAAATTGAGAACCCATATTAGTCCTACAATTCTTTAGATCCGTCGACGGTGATGGAAACAATACCCAAGAAATCTAATAATCCATATCACTGAAAATCCCCCAAATCTTGAGAAGCCGAAATCCCCCAAAAATTGCTAACGGTCAAAGGCTTGTTTGGGTTGTTTAAGCCGAAGGCTAAAATCTCCTCCGAAGTTAGTAGGTTTCGAAATTCTATTTGCTCATTGTGATTTGAAATGTTGTGTATCGATTAGTAATATGTTGGTTGAAAACCAAATTTGTATTTAAATTTCATCTTAATTTCGAAGTTAGCAGGTTTCGAAATTCTATTTGCTCATTATAATTTGAAAAGTTATGTGTATTGATTAGTAATATGTTGGTTGTTTGTGTGTTAGAATGACAGGAAAGAATGCCTGAATCTGCCATAGTTGTAAAGAGAAGGGGCACTTTTTTGTGGATTGCCCGAACATACAACATTGCCCTTGGTGTAAACACGGCTTCGTGAAGTGCTTCAAGGTTGAAAGGGAGACTAAGAACAAGGGGAAATTGTTCAATTGTTGTAGTGCTAAGTGTAGGTACTAGGAATGGATTGATCAAGGAGAGTCAAGCGGCGAATCATCAAGTACCGTTACCGTTAACTCAAACAATTCTACAGCACTCGAAGAAGCTCAACATCTAACTCGCACGTTCCAATCTCTGTGTCGGGTAATTGAAGACAAAAACATTGAAATCTCGATGAATGTGACAATACTCAAAGGCAATGGTACTCTGGAAGTGGATACAAAAGGGAAGGGACTTGCTTGATTGGTGTTTACATTTTGTTAGGGTTCAAAGATGGTGAAGATGGTAAGAGTTGCTTATGGATTTGAATGTGGGATTCGTGTTTGAATTTGTAGTGTATTGCAATGTTGTTGGAATGCAATGGTGCTTGGTGGAATGTAATGGTGGTGGTGTTTAATGTACTGGGATTAATCAAGTGCATTGGAATTTTGTCATGTTCTTGCTACAAATCTGTACCAAATCAGTTTTATCACCAAATTAGTTTTATACCTGAAGTCAGTATCGATTAAAGCATAGGAGCAATAGCTCCTTCCTTATTCTACCAAATGCTATAACCATATCAAGTCAAATATAGTAACTTGAACAGTTCTTTAGTATGCATCAATACAATAACATAGATAATTTGCCAATAACAACTACAATATTAACACCAATAGTTGCAAATTGTTGACTTCTACTAATTAACTAATCATGTACAAATACACCAGGTAAAGATAAAAAGTGGGGAAAATAATAGTACTCACTTCTCCCAGAAACATTCATGGATTGATAACGGTTTCGTCTTCAACAGCGGATTTGGACTTTGATCTGGAGAAGGAGAAATCAGAACAATCCAGCGCCCTTAATTTCAGCCGTAACACAGCATTGCATTTCCTACTAAAAAACTATAAAAGTTAATGCACGAACTATAGAAATTGAGGAATTGAAATGACGTAGTTTCACCACCATTACCTTGACCATTGAGTTCAACATTTGTTGAAGACGGAGTGATGATATTCGGGGACTGCAATTGTTGTGTGAGCGCATGACTGTTCTCATCACCCTATACCAACTAAAAATGTAAGCAAACAAAGTAGAAATCACATATATTGCAATCATTATCTCCCAAGTGAAATGTATCGATCATCACTCTCCAACCTTCCTCGAATTCTTCAACAGTTTGAGAATCGTACACCAATACGTGTATATTAGAAAAAATCGAACTCTTGTCCACATGGTATCCGAACTTTTCTGGCAACTTTTTCAATATACAAACACCATCTATGTCTAGTGCTTGGAAACATGATCTGAATCGCATTTTGCATAGCCTTGTCCTGGTCCGTAATAATTCCCTAGGGAGCCTGTCCATACATACACTGAAGCCAAGTCCTGAAAAGCCACACAAATGTTTCGGTTGTTTCATTCGACACAAAACCACAACCGAGTAGTATTGATTGTCCGTGATGATTAACTCTAACAAAAGGTGCAAACGGCATGTCATACTTATTAGTTAGGTACGTTGTGTCAAATGTTACAACATCGTCGAACTCCTTATATGCTTATCTACTTTTATTATCAGCCCAGAAAATATTCCTCAACCGCGACTCTTCATCTAAATCCATATTGAAATAAAAACACGGGCACTTTGCTTGCATATTCGAAAAGTAAGCTTGTATTGCAACGGCATCGCCTTCTCTAAGTTTTAACCGCCTCACTTTTTCAACATAGTTTCGACAATCATTTTCCATGCAAGTCATATTTTCATATCCACCTACGTCTACGTCTGCAGAGTTGTAATTTTTGTACAACGGAATCCTTACCATATCGTTCACTTCAAGCCGTCGTTTAACATGGACACTCAATTCTCAGTTGCAACAATACAATCTTGACTTCGAAGGGCTTGTCTTATGATTGTGATTGAAATTGACTGTGTTAATTCTCCATATTCCACATGTATCTACAGAAGCAGTAAGCCTGGCTTTGCAACCTATTTCAATGGTAGCCTGCGGCTTCAAAGATCCTCTCGAATTACTGTTTCTGCGTCCTTCACGGCTACACATGTGAGCATAACATATCTGACAACTCCATCATAATCCTTTTGCGAATTTCTTTTTCTAACTGGAAAGCCTATGTCGTACGCATATCTTTGGTAAAAATCGAACATTTCTTTTTCATCGTTGAACTTCATACCCACCACAGGCACGATTACACCATCTACTCCTACAATCCCATCATCTACTAAATTAACACTTTCCACCAAAGTGTTCCCATTATCGGATTGTAATAGAATATGTTCATCTACCTCTTTGGAAGTTCCATTCGCTGCAATAAACAACCAATTAAAGAATGTTAAAAATAATTCACATAAATAATTTTAACTGGGAAATACCATTTTCACATTAAGATGAGGATGTGATGGGAAATACAAGAAACATCATAATGCATAAAGTCGTCTTAATCTAATAGACAGAAGAAGGCACTTGTTTCTTTTCTTTTCTTTCTTTTATTTCATCTAAACAAAACTTGCATTATATCCAATAGAGTTTCTTCATAACCAAAATTTTCCAGCTAAAATATTGCAGTATGTCCAAACCAATGTTTTCCCACCATTTTCACATTATTAAAAAAACAACTAGGTAAATATCTTTGTTTGTCATCTCTACTAATCGCTATACGTTCCTTGTACTCGGATTCCCGTCGATGATCCGTCGTTGCTGGTTTCAGCGCGCTTGAGGAGAGAGATTTCAATTTTTTTTATTTACCCACTTCGCAGAAATTGGTGGGAAATGGGAATTAATGAGTTATTTGGCTTTGTTTCACCCACTCGCCATTATTAGCCTTTTTTGTTTTTTTGTTTTTTTAACATCACTTTCCACATCACCGTATAAACAACCGGGTAAATGCAAAGTTACATAAAGCTTTTTCCAAGAAATTATGATAAAATTTCATAATTAGTTCCAATCTATTGTCTCAATGGAAAGTTGGTCCTTAGTATTTAAAATGAAACAAGTTGATCTCCTATTTTTTATTATAGTTGTGCAATTTGACCTCAATAATGAATAATTGTGGAAACTTGTTATAAATTTATCATACGGTCAGCCCCAAATTAACAAAATAAAATATTTTGTACGTAAATTTAAAATTTTTCACTACTTTTTATGATATATTTTTTTAAATATTACTATTCAAAACATTGTTTTCCTTAATAATAATTGTCAAACATGGTCTTATTAGTTAAAACGAATTTTAAAGTTGGATGTTTGAAAGTGATTGACTTAAAGATTAGGAAAATTTCTATTATTGGAGATTGACTTGCAACTATATTGAAAGATTGAGGACCGAATTGCTCCTTTGTCAAAGTTTGGGACAATAGGTTAGAGGCCAATGGTAGTTGTCCCCAAAAATTTTTGAGTCCTAGTCATTTTCCGCCAAGTTTTAGACTTCGAAATTCGAATTTCCCCAATCCAAAACCATAGCAATCGAATTTAGCTCTCCTCACCCTTAGATTTTTTTTTTCTTTTTTCTTTCAATTATGCTAGTTGTCAACATTTCCTTTAAGCAATAGGCGTTGACGAGTGGCAAATTGGAGGAGATGAGGTTATTTGTTAGGGGGATATCATGGGAGACAATTGATGGAGTTCTGAAACAACACTTTAGCAAGTATGGAACGATGGTTGGGTCTGAGATTGTACATGACCGAAATAGTGGCCATCCTAGAGGCTTTGCTTTTGTCACATTTTCTCAATCCTCTTATGTTAATCATGCCCTTAAAGATTCACATCACATTCTTGGAAGAACGGTTTGTTTCTTGTTAACTGAATTAGCAGAATTGATCTTAGTCAGCTCCACATCAGCAAACTGAAGTTACCAGCTGGAGCATTCATCAGCTGCCTCTGCCTTGCTGTTGATTCCGTTTTAGTGCCACCACTAAATTTGTTGTAAAATATTCTAAACATGATCCACTATTTTAGGAACTAACTTACAGCTATAAATTCTAGATTCTTCTTTGTAGAGTATATGTATTATATAAAGCTCAAGACCTCAGCAATGGAGGTCACGGTTAATTGCATAACTTCATCATCTTCTAAATTTTAACTTAGTATCAGAGCACCATGGCAAACGCCAGCAATACACCCATAAATGCTGACCCCATTTCTGCACCTGCTTCACTCTCTAGTAGCACTGCTACTCCATTGGTAGGTATCAACAACATATCACCATTTGGAGTTAACCTTACTCAAGTTGTTTGAGCTAACCTGGACAAAAACAACTTCCTACTATGGAAAAATATGATATTACCAATTATACGTGGGCACGACCTTGAAGGATATGTCTCAGGGACAAAGAAGTGTCCCCAAGAGTTCATTGGTAGCCAAGTCACAGGAGAAGTTGGAACCAGTATTGAGATGATTAAAAATCCTGAGTATAATCAATGGGTGTCCACAGATCAATTACTTATGGGCTGATTGTACTCTTCAATGACCCCAGACATTGCAATGAGAGTTATGGGTGCAACAAATTCGAAGGAGTTATGGGCAGCAATTGAAGAAAGTTTTGGAATACAAAACAGGTCAAGAATTACCTTCTTTACTGGTGAACTGCAGAAATCAAGGAAATGATCAATGAATATTGATTAGTATCTTAACAAGGCGAAGCAATTGACTGACAACCTTGAAATTGCTGGAAAAACAATGGATCATACTGACTTAGTCACTCAAGTTTTGGCCGGTTTAGATGAAGATTATATCCCTATTGTAGTTCAAATTAATGGCAGAGATCATATATCCTGGGGAAAGCTTTAGTCTACACTTATGACTTATGAGAGTAGGCTGGAACATCTCAACTCACTGAGAAATGACATAGCAGAAATCAACATCAATCAAACATTAGCAAACTTCTCCCAAAGGTCTGGTCCTAACTATCATGGTTCCGAGTCTTATAGATCAGGCTATGGTGGAAGATTCACCAATTTCAACAACTATAGAGGTAGGAGAAGGGGTAGAAACAGAGGAGGTTGCCTATATGGAGGCAATGACAGACCAATTTGCCAAGTATGTAGAAAGGCTGGTCACAAAGCCAAAATATGTAACTTCAATTATGATGACAGATACACTGGGATTCTACCTGACCAGAGAACAGGTTATAATACCTTACCTACAGCCCTCATTGCATCTCCCAGCACTGTAAATGACCCTGCGTGGTATGCAGATACTGAAGCTAGTAATCACATCACATCAGACAAAGGAAACCTCACCTCCATCAATGAATATGCTAGTAAGTAGAAAATCATGGTGGGAGATGGAAGTAAGTTGCATATCTCTCGTTTTGGCACTTCACATATTCCAGCTTTAAATGATAAGTTTTTAATTCTGAACAAGCTTCTTCATGTACCTGAGATTAAGAAAAATCTGATCAGTGTCTCTAAGTTGACCTCTGATAATGATGTTTACATGGAATTTCATCCTGATTGTTGTTTTGTAAAGGATAAGTCAATGAGGGCAGTGATAATGTAAGGGAAGCTTAAAGATGGGTTCTACTAGCTGGATTTCCCTCACCAAACCACCAAGAGTCTCAGCTAAGAGTCAGTTTTCACAAGTAAATCTTTCTGCAGTTTGTCTTCTATTGTCTCTAGTCATGATTCTTCAATTACAACATCTGATGTATGGCACAAGAGGTTTAGTCATCCCTCAAGCCAAGTGATGAACTAAGTACTCAAATTCTGTAATGTCAAAATTAAAGAACATGAAATCAGATCGTTTTGCAATGCTTGTCAACTTGGCAAATCTCACATGTTACATTTTCCTTTATCTTCTTCTCATGCTAAAACTCCATTAGAACTTGTGTTTACAGACATATGGGGACATGCTCATATCTTATCAACCTCAGGTTTCAAGTATTATATATCTTTTCTTGATGACTTTAGTAGTTATGCTTGGATTTACCCATTGAAACAAAAGTCTGAAGCCTTAAACGTATTCATCCAATTCAAGAAAACTTGTTGAAAACAAACTGAATTGTAAGATCAAGACACTACAAGCTGACTTGGTGGGAGAGTACAGAGCATTCTCAAGATTTTTGAACCAAGAAGGGATTGAGTTCAGACACCCTTGTCCCTATACCTCAGCTCAAAACGGCAGGGTAGAGAAGAAGCATAGACACATCACAGAAACAAGTTTAACACTTTTAGGTCAAGCCAAACTACCCCTAAAGTACTGGTGGGAAGCCTTCCCTGTCTCATAAATAGGTTGCCAACACCTACGCTTCAAAAATAATCACCTTATGAAACTCTGTACAATAAGAATCTAGATTATCAAGCTTTAGAAGTATTTGGTTGTGCCTGCTACCCATGTCTAAGACCCTATCAAAATCAGAAATTCAGTTTTCATTCCATCAAATGCACCTTTATAGGTTATAGTGAGTCTCATAAAGGATACAAATGCTTAAGTGAAACTGGAAGACTATATATCTCTAGGCATGTGGTCTTTAATGAATTGGAATTCCCATTCGAGTGTGCAACAGTCACCAAAGGTCATTCAGAACCTATAGCATCAGAAACCACAGTTTCCTATTTTTATTTTCCTTCTGATCATAAAATGTCCATTAGAAATCCTGTTGATACTACTTATTCTGAAGCTACTCAAGTTGACTATCACTCAACCTCTAACTTAAATGATAATCAGCATGATGTCTTTGACAACACTGAAGGAACTAATGAAACAGAACTTGAAGTGCTAGAACAAAACATACCACAGGTTGATGAAGAACCCTTGCAATTAAATGATGATGATGGTAGATAAACACCTCAACATAGAGCAGAAAATGTAGCTGGGCATCCCATGATTACTAGAGAGAATGTTGGAATATTCAAACCTAAAATTTATCTTGGGAAGCTGACTGAGAATCTATCAGAACCTAGGAGTGTAACTGAAGCTATGAGGAGTACTGACTGGAAGAAGGTAATGAAGGAAGAATTTGATGCTTTGACAAGGGCTAGAACCTGGGAGCTTGTGCCTCCATCACCAACATACAACATTGTTGGGAATAAATATGTTTTCAGACTTAAGCAAAACACGGATGGCTCAATACAGAGGTTCAAAGCCAGATTTGTAGCAAAGGGATTCCATCAAGCTCCTGGTGTTGACTTCTATTAGACGTTTAGCCATGTGATCAAACCATCAACCCTCAGAGTTATACTCACCTTGGCAGTAACAAAGGGGTGGACAATTAGGCAAGTAGATATCAATAACTCTTTTCTCAATGGAGAACTGGAGGAGACTGTGTTTATGAGTCAACCTGAAAGATTCGTGGATGAATCAAAGCCTAATCATGTCTGCAAATTAAGCAAAGCACTCTATGGATTGAAACAGACACCTAGAGTCTGGAATGAGAAGTTGAAAACCATGTTCTTTGGTTGAAAATCCAAACAATTAGTGGCAGACACTTCACTCTTCTATTTCAAAAATGAAAATCAAATAATTTTTGCACTCATCTATATAGATGACATTGTAATTACAAGTAATGACGGAGCTTTGCTGCAGGAATTCGTAGACAATCTGAATAAGACCTTCGCATTGAAGGACATGTGAAGGCTGCATCACTTCCTTGGAGTTGAGGTGTTATGGTATGATTCTGGAATTCATCTCACACAAGCTAAATATGTTGCTGATCTACTGAAAAGGTTTGAATTTCAAAATGTAAAACCTTGCATCACACATATTCCCGCTGGCAAATCAATGTCTAAAAGTGATGGGAAAGCCTTGAAAAATCCCACAACTTACATAAGTGTTGTAGGATGGTTGCAGTACCTCCAATATACTAGACTAGATATCACTTTTGCTGTAAATAAATTGAGTCAATTTCTGCAAGCTCCAACCTCATTACACTGGCAAGTACTGAAGAGGGTATTGAGGTACCTTAAAGGGACAATGAACCATGGACTTTGGATTCAAAGAAGCGACAGACTCACCCTGAATAGATACTCAGATGCAGACTGGGCATCTTGCCATGATGACAGAAAATCAACCACTGGTTATTGTGTATACCTATGTGATAATTTGATTAGTTGGTCCTCAAAGAAACAGCAGGTCGTAGCATGCTCAAGTACTGAATCAGAGTATAGGGCACTTGCTTCAACTGCATCAGAAATAGCCTAGGTTCAATCACTCTTTCAAGAACTGGAGCTACCATTGGCTGAAACTCCAACTATTTGGTGCAATAATATAAGTGTTGGAGCCTTAGCAGACAATCATGTGTACCATGCCAGGACAAAACACATAAAACTAGACGTACACTTCATCAGAAACAAAGTAATAGCCAAGGAACTAGAAGTGAAGTATGTACCAACTTCAGATCAAATTGTTGACTTATTAACTAAAGGACTGGGTCATTCAAGGTTTCTCTTCTTGAAGGACAAGCTTGGAGTTACTCTAGCACCTTTCAGCTTGAGGAAGGGTGTTAACTGAATTAGCAGAATTGATCCTAGTCAGCTCCACATCAGCAAACTGAAGTTACCAGCTGGAGCATTCATCAGCTGCCTCTGCCTTGCTGTTGATTCCGTTTTAGTGCCACCACTAAATTTGTTGTAAAATATTCTAGACATGATCCACTATTTTAGGAACTAACTTACAGCTGTAAATTCTAGATTCTTATTTATAAAGTTTATTTATTATATAAAGCTCAAGACCTCAGCAATGGAGGTCACGGTTAATTGCATAACCTCATCATTTTCTAAGTTTTAACTTTTCTTAATGAACATTCTTTTATCATTTTTGGTTCTTTATTTTTTCCCTAATTTTGGGTGTGCTTTCATGTCTAATAAGACTCCATGTTTTGGTTTTTGAGCTTTCTTGACATGGGTTTTAATTTTTATGCTAAACGAAGTGGTTAGAATTTTGAATTCTTAGGTCTTTTATCTTTGTAGGTATAAGTGATTTTTCTATTATTTTGCTTATGGTAGTAATTTCAAGTTTTTTTTAAGAATGTTGGATGTTGCAGCTTTTTTCTTGTTTTATAATGGTTAAAATTTTGAGTATTGAGGCTTTTGAGCTTGTGAATTTGCTTACTTTAATATTATTTTTGCAATATCTGATATCAAGTTCGAGCATTTTTTTTTTTCCTTTTTGGGTATTCTTTTTTCTTGGCAGTAAAGATCAAAATAAAATTCTAGTATATGGGTTTTCTTATGTCTTATTTTCTGTAGTGTACATCAATGATTTTTTCATTTTTTCTAAAGATGAAAAATATTTATAACTGTATGAATACTTCTTTTATGTTTTTATTTTCAATATTTTTTTGGTCCATTTTATCGATTTTTCTAACTGAAAATTTTCTTGCCTTCTGTGAGATAAAGTTGTAATGTCACAAAGAGAATAATAGTCGATCTTTCTTGTGTTATTTGATATGTAACTTGGTAGTTTATTTTTATTCTTGTTATGAAGAACATTTGTTTGATGTGAATCCAGAGTTTCATTGCTAAATCCCTTCTGCCGTGTTTTTCAATATGTAGAGGTGGAAAAAGCCATTCCATAGAGTGAACAACAACAGAGTAGACATCAGCATGATAGGGTATAGAGTAAGAATAGTGGGATCAATGATCTTGGTAATCCAAAGAAAAGTTTTGTAGGAGGTTTGTCAGCTGACTTAACTAAGGAGCATTCCAGAGTTATTTTGAGAAGTTTGGCAGGACTACCGATGTAGTTATGACTTATGATGTACAGTAATGTGACCCATAAGCCAAGTGGGTTTGGATTTATTATTTTTTATTCGAAGGATTGCTCCCTTGCAATGACAGGTTTGGGTTGTTAGAATTATAACTAGTTGCAATACAGTAAAATGCAGAAATAAAACTTATCGACTGATCGAGTCTCGTGACAGTACGATGTCCTAAAGGGAAATTGCCCGTCGATAACTGCTACCACCTCTGTGGACAATCACCTACAAGATACAACGATGAAATAAACCAATTGTGCAGCAATCACTAATGGTTTTCAAAACTCTCAAATGTACTCCAGAAAATATGTAAAATTGAGAATATTTTTACTGAATATAAAGATATAATTTTGTTTTTGTTGTATTTTTTCTACTACCCAAATGTGTGTTTATATAGGCAGAAATTGATGTAACTCTCTCCACCATGATCCAGTATTAGTTGCAGATATTATGGCTAGTGGTAATGGGTTGTTAATACTGGACAGTTAAAAATGGCCACATTTTACTGGCTAGTTGACTCATTAAATAATTAAAAAAATATTATTAGAATCAATAAAGTTCAAGAGCCCAGTCAAAAACCTTTTAATATAATGCACGAAGTGTGGTTCGAACACCCGACCTCCCACACAAATTTCACATTTTTCACCAATTGAGCACTTCATTTGAATTAATTATTTCTTTCACATATTATATTTATTGTATAAATATCTAACAATTCTCCACATGAAAGAAATAAGATAAATAAAATACTATTCTGGAGTACGGTAGAAATCACATAGGCTTAAGTGTCTATCGACTTGAACCTTGGCTTTGTATATTCTATCGAGCTTGCTAAGTGTAGAGTGAACTATGTCTTGAACTCTACAATTATGGTTGCAAACCGAGACAATAGAACACACACACATGACTTCTAAAACAATCATCGAGTTCTCGCGGTTGTGTTCATTTCGGCCGTGAACTTTCCTGGTTTCTTTGAGTGCTTTAGAGAATTAGCATCAATTCTCATAGGAAGTGGCCCCACTTCCACACTCAAATAGGTACTTCTATCAAGGGTGCATTGTATTTAAACACCCCGCTGAATATCAGCTATCGCAAGCATTAAGAGAATTTGCTCATCATCTAATCAATATAGTTGGTACTACTTATCATATGGAGGGGTTTGAAATAAATTCAATGTAGTACCCCCCACAGACCACTCCAATAACTTTGTTATCCTATTGAACCTTGTCCATGGGATCTCCAATCGCAAGGTTGGATTTCCGTTATAGGTGATCTAGTTTGTAATAGGCTTTAGCCTCATCCCCCTCGATGTTTTCTGAACTAGCTCTCTAGTTAATCCTTTGGTTAATGGGTCAGTAATATTATTACTTGACTTCACATAGTCAATAGCTATAACCCCATCCTTAAGCAGCTGACGCACAGTATTGTGCCTCCTACGAATATGTCTAGACTTTCCATTGTATGATAAATTTTGAGCTCTTGCAATAGCTACTTGACTGTCACAATGGACATAGATAGGGGAAGTGGTTTGGACCACAAAGAAACATCCATAAGAAAATTTCTTAACTATTCAGCCTCTTCACCTGCCTTATCGAATGCTATGAACTCTGATTCCATAGTAGATCTCGCAATGCAGGTTTGCTTAGTAGATTTCCAAGATACAGCACCACCTGCTAATGTAAATACATATCCACTTGTAAATTTAGTTTCATTGGTATCGGAAATCCAATTAGCATTACAATATCCCTCAAGTACAACAGGAAATTCCTCAGTCTAGAATGTATCTCAAATACATCAAGACTCGAATGAGAGCATCCCAATGTTCACTGTTAGGATTACTAGTATACATACTAAGTCTACCGACAACATATGCTATATCAGGTTGGTACAATTCATGAGATACATGAGACTACCAGTAACTCTAGCATATTCTAAAGCAAAAACACTAGGACCTGAATGTTTTCTCAATTGACGGCTTGCATCATAAGGTGTTTTAGTAGGAATACAATTGTATTGGTTAAACTTCTTAAGCACTTTTTCTACATAATGTGATTAGCTTAAAGTAATTCCTTCGGAATGTGTTATGATTTTAATTCCTAGAATAACATCAGCAACATCCAAATCTTTCATTTCGAAGTGCTTTTTCAGAAACTGTTTAGTCTGATTAATCACATCTAAACTAGTTCCCATTATCAGCATATCATCCACATATAAGCAAATCATAACACCACAATTATTATCAAATTTTCTATATATGCATTTATCAGCTTCATTTATCACATAACCATTAGATGTCAAAACTGTATCAAGTTTTTCATGTCATTGCTTAGGGGCTTGTTTAAGGACATAAAGGGATTTTTTAAGTCTGCATACTTTATCATCAATGCATTCTACTACAAATCCCTCGGGTTGGTCCATATAAATCTCTTCTTCTAAATCTCCATATAAAAAAGCAGTCTTGACATCCATTTGATATATAATAAGATTATAAATGAAGCAATTGCAACTAACATTTTAATAGAGGTAATCCTAGTAACAGGTGAATATGTATCAAAAAAGTCAATTCCTTCTTTTTGTTTATAGCATTTAGCTACAAGTCTTGCTTTAAACTTATCAATCAAACTATCAAGTTTAAGTTTTTTCTTAAATATCTATCTACACCCAATGGTTTTACATCCTTTAGGCAAGTCTACTAATTCCCAAGTGTTATTAGATATAATGGAATCATATTCACTATTTATGGCTTCCTTCCAAAATATAGAATCTGACGAAGACATAGCTTCATCAAATGTACTAGGATCATACTCTACTAAGTAGGTTAGAAAGTCAGGACCAAAAGAAGTAGTAGTCCTAGGTCTTTTGCTTCTTCTAACTTCAACTTCTTCTAATTCGATAGGCTCCTCTCTAACACTAGGAAGAACACTAAGAGAGCTACTTGATCATGCAGACTTTTCTTTAAAAGGGAATCTATTTTCAAAAAACTCTGCATCTCTAGTTTCAAAAATTATGTTCTTTTCAATCAAAATATTTTGAGTCAATGACTAAAAATCTGTAGGCATTACTGTGAAGAGCATAGCCTATGAACACACAATCAACAATTTTTGGACCAAGTTTAGTTCTCTTAGGTGCTAGAATAGATCTCTTAGCTAAACATCCCCACATTTTAAGATATTTATATGAAAGTATTCTACATTTCCACAACTCATAAGGGGATTTATCATTTTTCTTACTTGGGATTCTGTTAAGAATATAACATACAGTAAGAAGAGTTTCCCCTCACATGTTAAAAGGTAATCCAGAAGAGTTTAACATTGAGATGACCATATCCTTTAGAGTTCTATTTTTCCTTTCAGCTATACTATTAGATTGGAGAGAATATGGTGGAGTAATCTTATGAATAATACCATTATCAACACAAAATTGATCAAACTCACCTGAATATTCTCCTCCCCTATCAGATCTTAAAACTTTAATTGTTTTGTGTAACTGATTTTCTACTTCAGTTTTATAAGAAATAAATTTTGAATAACTTTCATCTTTACTCTTAAGAAGATAAATGTAACAGTATTGAGAATAATCGTCAGTAAAAGTTAAAAAATATTTATTTCCACCACGAGTAACGTATCCTTTTAAATCACATAAATCATGATGTATTAAACTTAAAACTGAAGTAGTTCTTTCAACATGTGGAAATGATTTTCTAGCTTACTTAGATTCAATACACGTTTCACATTTTGAATTTGGAAAGTTATCAGTTTTGAGAATGTTTGTCAATCTCATTAATTTTTTAATAGAATTCATGTTAACGTGTCCAAGTCTTGCATGCCATAAATCATAATAATCCAGCAAGTAAAAAAAAGAAGTAGAAGCTTTATTATTGATCACAAAAACATTTAGTTTACATAGACATTCATCTGCATACCCTTTCCCAACAAAAGTATCACCCTTAGACATTACAACTTGAACACTCTCAAATACAATTTTAAATCATTTTTTTTTACTAAAATAGATCCAGACACTAGATTTTTCCTAATATCAAGTACGTACAGGACATCCTTCAAACTAAGGATATTTCTAGAAGTAAATCTTAGTGTCACAATTCCTTTTCCCTCGATTTTGGAGGAGGAAGCATTCCTCATGAATATACATTCTCCATCACTAGTAGGAGTGAATGAAGAAAATGCACCTCTCGTGCAACGAATGTGTTTGGTAGCTCTAGAATCTACCCATTAGTCTATCATGTTGCTTACTATAACTTCTGTCACCATAGCAGTAAAATTCTCGTCTTCTACTCTATATGCCTGATACTTCACAGTTTTTCCTTTCCTATTTCGGCAATTCTTTGCAAAGTGACATGGTTTACCACAAACAAAACAATCACCAACAGTTTTATTTTTAAATTGGAGTTTAAACTGATTGTTCTTTCCTATGAATTGCTTCCTCTTGATTTTGCCTTTAAAGTCCTGGCTTTTGGTAAAATTTCCAACATCTTTCTTACTACCAGAACTTCCTTCAATAAGATTGGCCTTTGGATCCAAATCTGGTCTCTCCCTACGTTCTGTCATTCTATTGTCCTCTTCAATCCTAATTCTGATAATCAAAACATCTAATAACATTTCTTTTCTTTTATGATTCAAACTGTTTTTATATATACTTTCTAAGAAGGTGGTAGTTTTTCAATTATAGCAGACACTCGAAAACCCTCACAGATTTTATATCCTTCAACAATAATTTCGTGAATTATAATCTGTAATTCTTCAACTTGACTTACCATCGTTTTGATATCATCCATTTTAAAATCTAAAAATTTTCCCACAACAAATTTCTTAGTTCCAGCATCTTCAGTTGCATGTTTTTTTTCTAATGACTTCCATAATTCTTTAGCAGATTTACACGACCAGTAAACATCATATAAATCCAACGTCATACAATTCAGAATATAATTTCTGCACATATAATCCTTATGTTCCCAATTAACTAAATCTGATATTTCCTTATCAGTAGGCTGATCAGTAATTTCATAAATAGGTTTATCAGATTCAATAGCATCTTCAATAGCATCTACAACTTTAAGAGTTGTCAAATAAAATCGCAATTTCATTTGCCATCTCTTAAAATTCTTTCCATCAAATAATTCAGGCTTTTCAGAATACTTAGGAACAGATATATCTACTGCAGCCATGGAAACTAATTAAAACCGTAATAATTTCGCTTTAGATTGTTAGAATGATAACTAGTTGCAATACAGTAAAGTACAGAAATAAAACTTATCGACTGATCGAGTCTCGTGACAGCACGATGTCCTAAAGCGAAATTGCCCATCGATAACTGATGCGACCTCTGTGGACAATCACCTCCAAGATACAACGATGAAATAAACCAATTGTGCAGCAATCACAAATGATTTTCAAAACTCTCAAATGTACTCCAGAAAATATGTAAAATTGAGAAGAATATTTTTACTGAATATAAAGATATAATTTCATTTTTGTTGTATTTTTTCTACTGCCCAAATGTATGTTTATATAGGCAGAAATTGATGTAACTCTCTCCACCATGATCCAGTATTAGTTGCAGATTTTATGGCCAGTGGTAATCGGTTGTTAATACTGGACAGTTAAAAATAGTCACATTTTACTGGCTAGTTGACCCATTAAATAATAAAAAAAAATTATTAGAATCAATAAAGTTCAAGAGCCCAATCAAAGACCTTTTAATATAATGCACGAAGTGTGGCTTGAACCTCCGACCTCCCACACAAATTCCACATTTTTCACCAATTGGGCATTTCATCTGAATTAGTTATTTCTTTCACATATTATATTTATTGTATAAATATCTAACATGGGTATCTCCCTTCTGAATATGGTAGTCTTGCAGGTTATACATATGGAGCTGGAAGTTTTGGTGGTGGATATGGTGAAATTGGTTATGGGCTCACCCCTGGAGCACCTATGAGTCCCTAGACAAGACCTGAAATGGTTGGCGATGGGGGAAGTTTCTTGCTTTATAGCAATGCTTCTTCGGTCTATCTTACCTACTTTAATGGTGGAGCTGGAGTGATGGGTATGGCTGCAAATGGATATTATTTAGATCTTGGAGAGTGGATTCGTTGCTTAATCGATACAAGCTTACTAGTGAATATACTTGTTCACGAAAACATATTTCAAATTAAAACAATCGTAAGTATACGGTCATTAATAAGTAATAAAGTGAATTTTGAGTCCAAGTATTGTCTCTCAAAGATTCATTAATTCAATTTTAATTATCACAGCTTTAATTGAAACAAGAATAATATGATATGTTGTTTGTGATAACATTATGCATAAGTTAATCTACTTATGCAATTATGAGTAAATTAACTAAATTAAATGTAAATTATACTAAATGCAAAATGATGTGTTTAATAAATAACAAATGCACTAGGGTCTCGAATTTTCATGCAATAATCCTTTTTTAGCCATTGTTTGATACACATTAAAATTTTTATTCTCATTCTTCTACTCATTTTTAACCACACATTTTTAAATAAAACAATATTTTCCATCATATCAATAATTTTCACTTCTTTTTCGACCACACATTCTCTATCAATCTACTATTCCAGAATATATTTTTCCAAAATAATGTGGTCCAAACACACCATACTTTGGTTCTACACTTTGGCAACGCGATTGAATTTTGACGAATCAATGTATCTATTTTATTTAACAATCTCTTTCAAGTAATGTTAAATCTACTCTCATATATGATCTGATTATATTTCTATGATATATGCGAATATACAAGAATGCATGAATTTTTATGAACATTTAAAATTTACATAAAGTATAGCGGTATATTTCTATCCTCTATCGAACCTTATTACAATTGATATATGTCGAATCTATTTCTTTTCTTTCGAATGCATAAAATAGGCTACCATATTTACACAATTACCGTACACAATAATTGTGGAGAAAATAAAATCATATTAATCATTCAATATTCAAAAATGTGTTTTCAACGTTAAATATATAAAACTAAAGATTATAAAAATTATATTACAAGGTTCATCGTTCTCCTAGTTCAAAGAAAACTAGCCTAATATGTTATGATAAAGAAAACAATAGAAATATTGAAGAATCGACATCACCCAAATAAAGCTTAAATTGAATCTTGGAATCGATCTTTGTGTTTCTTGCCTACTTCTATACTCCCAAAATCTCTTAGAATGTGTTGTAATATGTGGTCCCTTTATTATGGACGGCCATAGGTCTTAAAAAAAGGCTCTCAACCTTGTTTCCATGAGAGTCTTATTCAAATAAGGAAATCGGAATTTTTTTCTCAGAAAATATACTATGATATAGCATAGTACAAATACATGCTATAGCACAATTTAACCAATTTTAGGCTTTAGCTTCGAAAAATCCTGAACCACTCCATGCGACTGCATGGCTCAAAGTAAAATTTCATTCTTTACGTTTTGGTCCCGAACTCCGTTGTCTAGTTTCTTGGTCTCTTTTCTCACTTCTTCATCTTCCAACACTTTATTCATTTGCTCAATTGGTTTTTGACTCTTTCACATCTTCGTTTCTTCTTCCGGGTCATCTTTTGGCTATTTTCACTTTGGTCTATGAACTTTGGTTTTCTTCCCTTTTAGTACTTTTTCGCTTGTTTCTCCTAAATTTCACCATGTACATCAACGTTATCTTAGAAAAAATAATTTATATAGAATTAAGTCATATTCCAATATATTTGTCAACAATTATCCATGTTTTGTACTCTTTAAAGTGTATAAAATGTATTTATCAAATCCTCCAAACTTGAATAATTATTTGTCCTCAAACAAACTATAGCTTAACTCCAAACAAAACATGGTTTGAAAACATTACAAAATCAAATCAACATCTACCAATTACATGCAAAACTTGATGTGTGTGTGTAAATTCATGTAAACATATCAAGCTCGTGATTGACTCCACTCCTAACCCGTCGTAGTCAAATATTTCATTTCTTCGCTCGAAAGATACATACCCCCAAATTTATTTTTTTCACTCAATTTTCTTGGGGTGTATCTTATGTTGAACTTATTTAATTTTACTCATTACCCTCTCTTAGTTTGGATGAATCTTACTACAACAAGTTCACACTTCAACAAGTCGAGATTATCTTATATTTTTTACTACCTCAACATTTAAGACTAAATTAAGCTACTTGCCTCATATCAAGTGTATAGTTCTATCAACCAAATGTCTTGGGGCTTAATATAATTGTGATTTTTCTCAACTATTATTATTATTATTATTATTATTATTTTCAAATATCTTCTCATTTGCTTTTTATATAACCATGTAGCAAGTTTTAGGCTGATTACTCTCAAGTCAGATGATCATAGGTAGTCAGATGATCATAGGGCACCAAGTTTTAAATTCTTGCATGCTTATTCACTCGAGTTATACAGGCTTGAAAAGATGATTTTATTCACACATAGACTGGTGTTATGCCCATTTTCTTTTAGACATTCAACATCTAAACCAACTCATAATTTAAAACTTTCACCTCATCTTCGTCTCATTGATTTTAGACAATTCATACAAGAAAAATTTCATGCATGGAACCCCTATCATCTCAATGTTTCCTTGTAACAGTTCAACCACTTCCAAACTACTTTATAAATGGATTATGGATTAATACAACAAAGGTTATTTGGGTTTAACTTAATATGCTCAACTCTTCTTTAAGTAATGAGCCAAATCACCAACTTAATGTGTAAAACATGAGTGTCATACAGTATTGACTAACCTAATCATGCAATATTTTCATCATTTATAGTCCATACTTATTCCAATATTCAACATCATTGCCTGTAAGGTCATCAAACCTACACAAACACACAAAACAATGAGTAAATACTAGAAAATAAATAAAAACTATTAGTTTTTTCCCACACGAACAATCACACAAGAAAATAATAAATTATACAAAAATATTGATGAATGACAAATGTGTCGGCACCCCCCAACTTATACAAAACATTTTACTCAACGTAAAAGTAAAAATAATCAAAATAAAGTAGTAAGGATCAGAAACTCCTCGGGGTAGATGCAAATAAGGATTGAATTGGTTCAGTTGGTAGAAGTCATGACAACCACCACTTTTCTTTGTTGCTAGACTTCAATTTTTTATTTCAAGAATTCAAAATAAATATTAATGATAGCAAACAAAGTTTAAATATTTATAATGATAGCAAATAAGGTTTAAGAAAATTCAAATCTATGTGCAACCTTAAGAATGCATATCACATTAATGTAAGCTCAATGTAATGCTAGGAAGTTAACGATAAGCCGAAATAAAATGAACGCAAAACATGCATAAGTTACTAATGCAAGTCTTCAAGTACTGTCTAAGATGTGTTTAAAACTATTCAAATGCATGAGTTTCTAAATTAATACAATCCCTTAAACTACTTGTAATGCAATAGTTAATCAAAATAATAATAATAAAAAACATCGATTGTCTCCCATTAAGCGTTCAATTTATAGTCTCAATCTCGAGTTTTGTACAAGTGTTTCATGGCACTCTGAATATGATTTTTGGAGGTCCTGCTTAACTTGCTCAATTTGACTTTGTTTCATATTACAACTTTCCTCCAAATTTTAACATTTCTCTGCTCCAAGTAGTATGACTTCTCCTCGTCACCTGTTTTGAACTCAACAATATACACTTCAATCTCCTCATAAGGTTTTATCACAAATTCAATTTTTGAACAAATGACGAAGTCGAGGATTTTCTCTTCTTTGAATGCTACAAGTTCTTTTTTGCCCGTTATGATTAATCTCTCGATTTTTCATGCTCCTCTTCTTTAATTAAAATTTTTTCGAGTTCAATATTCATATTCAACTTTTTGTAAAGAAACAATGACATATTCGTGCAGAGTCTTCTCTTCTTGTTGTATTTGTAAGAAGCCAGGTTGACGTGATTCCTTTAATTGATGTCTATTAAAAACCCATGGAAGAAATAATTTCATAGGCAAATCACCCACATCAAATTGTGGTGAGAGAAATAATGCAACAAGTAAGTCACATATGACAGTTTCATCAAGTTCACATTCTACTTTTATATCTCGTAGTCGTGTCCTATAATGAAATCTCTCACATTCTGCTTTTATTGCCCGTCAATATTTTTTTTATAAAAAGGTTGAACGCAAAACTGTTATATCCCAAATTCAAGAACTTCAAGTGATTCTTAGTGATACCCTTGCCAAAGGAATGTCTCTTGGTGAATCATTCCAAGTTGTCACACTTATTAACAAATTGTCCCTATCATGAAATGACTTTAAGAATTATCTCAAACATGAGCATAAGGAAGTAAAGTTTGAATGAAATGTTTGTTAGATAGGGCTACCTAAATGAGAGGTTCTCTAAGATGAATGTAGCAAGTGTTGTAACTCTAGTTATGAATGAACTTACATCTTCTACTTACTTGCTTGAGCTGTTTAACATTTGACATTAATGACTTGGACATATTAGTTTAACACTTTGTGTAGATTACTCCAATAAATTTATTAACAAAGTGTAATATAGATTATAAATGCAAAATATGTGTGGAATCCAACATGGTTCGACTACCCTTTTGTTTTATCGAAACAAGTACCAAACTCCTTTATTTAATTCACACTGATATATGTAATTTAGAGTTTGTTTATATTAGAGATTGTAAAAATAATTTATCACTTCTATTGATGATTGAACTCGATATTGCTATGTGTATATATTAAAAAGAAAAGACTAGGCAATTGAAGTGTTCAAACACTATAAATTAAAAGTTGATAATCAACTTAACAAAAAGATTAAGGTAATAAGAAATGATAGAGATGGTAAATATGATTATTTGTTTGAACAATTCTATCTAGAATAAAATTGTTGAATGCAAGAAATGAACATTGAAGGAGATTATGAACGCTGCATTGATAAGTTTGGGATTACTATACTACTTGTGGAGGGAAGCTTTGCTTTTCGCCAATTATATTCCCAACAAATTATCATATAGAAAAATGTGCAAGGTATTTTATGAATTATGAGAATGTCATAAAAGAATCTATAAATACTTAAATGTATGGGGATGCTTATCTAGGGTAGCGGTTCTTAAATCTAAAAATGTGATAAGATGTAAAATCATTGGTTGTGTATTCATTGATTATGCCTACTATAGTATTGTAATCACTGTACGTGTCTGAAATTTCTGATGTGTATGTTAACACAATTATTGAATTGAGAAATATTATATTTTATGAAAAAAAAAATCCCTATAACATGCAAAATGAATCAAATTCACTAAAGGACATCGTGATAATCAAGAGGTTATGGATCAAGAATATATAAATGATGATGAACCCTGATACAGTAAGAATTTTAGAAGTACAACTTTCTTTACTCCTCGTTTTTTAACGTATTTAATAAAAACTAAACCTCAAAATGATAAAGAGGCTATGTTGCCAGTCGAAGCTTCATATTGGAAAGAAGCTATTTAAGGTGAAATTGAATCCATACTAAAACATCATACATGGGAATAGGTTGACCTTCAACCAAGTAATAAGCTACCAAGGTGTAAATGGATCTTCAAAAGAAAAATGAAGTCAAATGGATCATTTGAAAAATATAAATTAAGACTTATCGCTAAAGGCTACCAGCATAATGAAGGTCTTGATTATTTCAATAGATATTTACCTATTTAAACAATAATTTCCATTTAAATGCTTATTGCGACATCAATATTAAATGATTTGGATACATCAAATGGATATTAAAATGGCATTTTTGAGTGGTGAATAGGACGAAGAAATTTATATAGTTGCTTGAGGACAAGAAAATAAAGTATGTCAACTTATTAAATTGTTTTATGAATTAAAGTAAGCTCCTAAAAATAGTATGAAGAATTTGCACAATTATGATGTCAAATAGTTTCAAAATTCATGAGTGTGACAAATGTGTATATGTCAAAAACATTCAAAATGAATATATCAAGGTTTGTCTATATGTAGATGACATGCTAGTTATGGATAATAATAATACCTTTTATGTTTGTAATGAAGTATTTGAGCTTCACTGACGTAATATTAGAAATTAATTTTTTTTTTTAAATATTCGATGGTCTAATATCATTTCAATCACATTATATTTAGAAAATTCTTGATAACTTCAATTGATATGATAATATTCCTATGAAGACACCAATTGATGACAGTATTCACTTGTTTCAAACACCGGTAAATGTAAGTCTAAGCTAGAATACTCTCATATAATTAGTAGTTTGATGTAAATCATGAATTGTACACAACTTCATATTGCTTACTCTATAAGTAGGCTAAATCGAAATACGAGTAACCCTAGCTTCGAGCATTAGGACGTAATTGATAAAGCTTTATGGCATTTTAAACATAACAAAAACTTTGGATTGTACTATTCAAGATATCCAATAGTATTTGAAGGATAATGAGATGCGAATTGGATATTAAATACTAAATACTCCAAGTCTATACGCGAATGTCTTCACACGTGGAGGTACAACAATATATTGGAAATCTTTGAAACATACTTGTATAGCTATATCAATAATGAAATTCTAACTCGCTACATCGGATAAAGTTGGGGAAGAAGCCAAATGTCTATAAAACTTTTTAGAAAATATTTCATGCTGGATAAAATAAGTGCTCGCTACATGAATCCATTGTAATGGTCAATTAGCAATTGGAAGATGTGAAATGTCATATATAATAATAAATCTGAACATATACATTGTAGACATAATATCATTAACAACAACTCATTCATATTATCTCTATATCAAAAGAGAATATTGCAAATTCGCTAACTGAAAGTTTGATAAGAGAACAAGTAGAAAGTTCATCAAGAAAAATGAAGTTAAAACTGATAAAGTAACCAAGAGTTTTAATGGTGGCAATCCAACCTAGTTGACTAAAGATACCAAGATCTAGGTTCAATGGAACATTTGAACTATGAAAGCTCAGTACGCACTAGGGAAATTTATTACTCTTACCCATTCCTATAATGAGACACTGCCTAACAATTGCGAGAATAAGGTCACTTTTAATGATCTCTATATCTTGATTCAATAAAGAGTAGTAGCAAAATACTCTTTATAAAGACCAGCTATGTTGGTATGAGAAGAGTTCACTTCCATGAGAATTTTTTGATAATCAATTCTCTAAAAATGCTCGTGAACTCTGTGGTATTCAAGGCCAAAATGGACACAAACAAGAAAACCAACTGTGTTTGAAGGGAAATGTATGACCTCTATTAACTAGGTTTACACTAATGCTCGACTCTTCAAAGTATTTTGCTACTATTGACCAATTAAATCCTATAAATTTCATTAGAGAAATTTCAAGTTTTCTAGCTTGCATTATTTTTGAAAAAGTCAACATATTTCATTCACATGGGGATGGTTGGTGTTGCGTATTTTTATATCGCAAGTGTACGATATCGAACAAGTAATATAGTGGACCTAAGAGTCCGGATTATCGTTCCCACGAAGACTATACTTTAGTATTGGATATATTTCTCCTACTACTATTTAATGAAAATAAACAAACTCTAAATTCAGATTATGATGAATATGGATGTCTATGAAAAACTAAATTCCTAGAAAGAATGACAATTGATGAAAGAATATTGGAAACACACAAATCAAAGATTCAAATATGCGAGAAGTATTAGGGCAGAACAATTTCACCTAATGATCACCTTAGTTATCAATTCAAGATTCTAGCCTAATGTAGTGTTCGGTCGAATTCTCCTACGGTATTCAATTTACCCCTCTCAAGTTCTCATTGAGCCTATTTAACTAAATCAATTCCATATCTCTATGCAAATTCTCCTTAGTTAAACGAATTAAGGCACTAGGAATTCATATAACGACCGCAGCACTTCGTATAGGTATCTCTACACGTTATACCTCGTTACCGGATTTTATTACACGGTCTAAGTTTCGAACTCACCTCTCGACTCATAAGAAACTCAATATATCATCAAATTATTGGCCAGATAATTTAAAGCATTGCACTCATAATAAAATCAACACATGGAAGAATAAAACTCAGAAATTCATGAATTTAATAACTAAGGGTTTCAAAAGATTACATTGTTCGCCCTAATAAATAAATTAGCTACTCATAATCAAAGCAATGAAATAAATAACAAAAGTTGAATACATCACCGGATTTAAATGATACAAAAGTT
Source organism: Fraxinus excelsior (assembly GCA_019097785.1). NCBI lineage: Eukaryota > Viridiplantae > Streptophyta > Magnoliopsida > Lamiales > Oleaceae > Fraxinus > Fraxinus excelsior. The sequence goes on along the minus strand of CM032623.1, from coordinate 19,093,858 downwards.
GGAAAAGAATTGTTTCTTGCACCAAGATCTTCTTCCGCTTCCAATTCTTGATTTTGATTCGAGTCCTTGATGTAAGTCTTCTCGCAAATTCCACGTTTATATTGTGTTTTTCTCTCTATTTTGCAAGGTGTGGAACTCCTATTTCGTGCCTCTCTTAGCCTATTTATACTTCTCATACATCCTTGGCCAATTTGGAGTCCTTTTTGTGGGCTTTTTCATAGCCCAAAAATACCCTAATTTTCTTCGCGGCGCGGCGCGGCGCTTGAGCGCTAGGTTGCAGCGCTTGAGCGCCGCGAAACTAACCAGAGTAGCGCTTGAGCGCTACCCTCAGCGCTTGAGCGCTACACTGCTGTTGAAATTTGTCCAGTTTTGTTTTCCGGCGCTTGGGCGCTATTTCCGGGCGCTTGAGCGCCAAATTCCTGCTCCCTTTCTTTGTTTATTTTGCTTCAAAAACTCTTTTTCATCCTTTCATCATTCCTTCAACCAAAACACTAGCAAACACATTAAATTCGTTCGATAATCAACATATTAATCAAGCAAATGAGGCTCCAATGGTACAAAATTCATGTGCAAAACACACTCATCAAATACCCCCAAACTTAACATTTTGCTAGTCCTCGAGCAAACTCATACACAAAGAAAATCAACTAAAAGAGAGCATAGAACCCAACTTAGTTAGATAGCCTGTCGTTACTCAAGACTGAGATCAATGTATCACATCTATGAATGACTTCAAAATTACATAACAAGAGTCAATTTTCATTTATCCCATGCAAACGAGTGTGTGTGTATGTGTGTGTGTGTGTGTGTGTGTGTGTGTGTGTGTGTGTGAATCAAGTATAGCGTTGACATTCACAATTTGGTTCTGTTCCCATCCCGAATGGACAATTCTTTCCTTACATCGCTCAATAGATTCACACACCCCCAAAGTTGTTTTCTTTTATGCTCTCCCAATGGTGTATTCCTAAGCTCAGTTTCATTCTTTTATGTCCTTACACCTCTCCAATTTGGATTCATTTAACCGACAACATCAACAGTCTATTCATGTGATGATCCTCCCAAAAATGAGTGTTCAACAAACTAGCTTACGCTAAGTGATTCAAACTTACTAGTTATCTAAAGCCCCGAAAACAAACATCAAAATATTCCATTTTTGTTAGCCCTTTATTAACCTCACCCATATTTCTCTTCTTGACCCATGTAGCGAGCTTTTAGTCGGTAACTCCCCAGCTTTTGAATGCCAAAAGGGTACCACGTCATAAGATACCCTGCAGACTTAATCACTCGAGTCAAAAAGGTGCCGGCGTGAGACATAAGCTAAATTAGAGCAGTTTTTTTTTTAACTCAGAACACAATAGCAGGGGGTTAGATTCCTAGCATACGGTCATCACGAAGCATCCACTAGAGAGTCGAAACACTCCACACAAATTTTATAACAAGCACGGAATCATCACAATCCTAAACCATTTCCTTCACCAGTTAAAATGTTCCAAATATAGTTGTAGTCAAGAGATTTGGTGAATCGTGAAATATGGGGTTAAGCCTCTAGGTCATGTTTCTCACTTAAGTCTGTGAACCTCATGTTCGTGTACAACGCTATACCTCAATTCAGTGCATCAATATCTTCACATTTGTCATGGATAAGCGAAAATTAAGACTCAAACACATAATTCATCATCATCCACAAACTAATTCATTTTCTCAGCTATATTCATCATGGAGACACAACTATTCAACTCATACAAGCACATAAAAGTTGTAAATTCCTAAAGAAAACGCAGTTTTTTTTTTAAATATAAAGCACACAAATCAATCGCACAATCACAAAAAACACATAATAAACTAGCCATGCACACAACACATAAGCCAAAGAAAATACCCCCAAACTTAAGATAAAGATTGTCCCCAATGTTAAAAAGAAGAATAGAAAGGAGCACTTACCTGAGAAGATACTAAGTGTCATTGAAAACTTAGATTGACCCCCTAATCGGTATAAGCTTCTGTCCCATGATGAGTTGAATGTCAATCTCCATGTCTCTTACGCTCACCCCCAACTTGAGTGTTGGCTATAATTCACCAAGAGAGATAGAATAACACAAGCAAGATAAACAAATGAATAAACGAACTAAAAATGAAAACGAGATAATAAAAACAAAGGATAGAACTTGGGTTGCCTCCCAAGAAGCGCTTCTTTATAGTCTTTAGCTAGACTGTGTCTCTTGACATGTTTGATCATGGTGGCTCGAACCATTTTATGCCATCATGACACGTTGTGCAATTTTCATTCATACACCCTTTTTGTGCTCTCCATATTTTGATATTTCCATTTTTATCTCTACCAAGAAGTCCACCGAAATCTGGTCTTCTATTCTTACAGCTTCGTTGACCAGGAGGTTTTTCTTCATCAATTTCACAGCAAAGATTGTTCTTGGAAGGTGTCTCAAGTGGGGTATAAATATTAAATATCTCTTACTTGTCCTCCACCCTCAATATTAGCTCATCCTTCTCCATATCAATTAGAGTTCGACCCGTTGCTAAGAATGGCCTTCCCAGTATAATTGGAATGTCTCGATTTTCTGGTGTGTCCAATACAATGAAATCCACTGGAAATATTAAATTTCCTACTTTTATAAGCACATCCTCAACTTTGCCAAGTGGCTTTGAAATTGTAGTATCAGCTAGTTGTAGCTTTATTGATGTTGGTTTGACTTCGCCCAATCCCAATTTCCTGTAAATAGAATATGACATTAGATTTACACTAGCACCTGTATCACATAATGCAACAATTGTACATGAATTCCCAATTGAAATTGGCAAAGAAAAACTCCCTGGATCTTTCAACTTGTGAGGCAATTTGTTTAACACTCTTGCACTACTTTCCTCCATTAATCCTACAACTTCAAACTCAGGAAGCTTTCTCTTCTTTGTCAACATCTCCTTCAAGAATTTTGTGTAGCTTGGAATTTGTAATATTGCATCAATCAGCGGAATATTGATCTGAAGTTTCTTGAGAACCTCAAGGAAATTATCAAATTTTGTATCTGGTTTGTTCTTTTTGAGCCTTTGAGGAAAGGGTATGGGAGAAACATAAGCCTTGACTGGACTTGGTGCATTGGTAGTGAATGCCTCTATACTTTCTTTGTTCTCAATTGATGTGGGTGTAGATTTTTCCTCCATTATAGTTTCATCAACACTTTCCCAATCTTCTTTTCTTTCTAGTTGTTTCATAGTAATCTCTGGTACTTGTGCTCCGCTCCTTGTAGTGATAGCATGAAGATTTTCCTCTATTGATTTCTTTCGAAGTCTTTGGGGGAATGGAAGTAGAGGTACATATGCTTTAACCTTTACAGGAGCCCTGGGTGGATTGTGTTCCATTACCTCTATTGCCATCACTTGTTCTTAGGATTCGTCATTGTATTACCTAGCAATGATCCCTGTGGACATTCTGAAAGTTGTTGAGCTATCTAACCAATCTGTATCTCCAACTTCTTGATGGATGCTTGCTGATTTTGGAAATTAGTATCAATCTGTTGGAATATTTTGTCTGTTTTCTGCACATATTGATGAAACATCTCCCCCAAACTTGGTTTGTTCTCCTGCTGAGCATTATTTGGAACCTGTCCTGACTGATTTTCGGACCATCTGAAATTTGGGTGTTGTCTCCATCCTGGATTGTAAGTCTGAGAATACTGGTTAAAATTGCGGGATCCATTTTGAATGAAGTTGACCTGTTCCTCTGGAAAACCCATGTACATACAGCTCTCTGTTGCATGATTAGCTCCATAATTTTCGCAAGTTGGACTACTTATTACAGCATGTGCTCCTCTCGTCTGTACCTTCACCAACAGTTCCACCTGCTTTGTCAATGTTGCAATTTGGGCATTAGTGGATGTAGGGTGATCCACTTCATACACTCCAGGTGCTCGGGGTGGTGCCACTCTTTCTGAAGAAAACATTGAGTGCGAGGTAGCAATGAGCTCAAACAAATCCAGTGTTTCTTGTACTAATTTTCCCATGACTGATCCTCCCGCAGAACAATCCACTTGAGCTCTCGACATTGGTGAGAGTCCTGAGTAAAAGTACCGCACCTGATCTCCATTTGGAATTCCATGATTTGGGCATCTTCGCATTAGCCCTTTGAATCTGTTCCATGCATCGTGAAAGCTCTCTCCATCATGTTGTTGGAAAGTTTGGATCTCCAACCTCAATTTGGCTACTTTAGCAGGTGGGAAGAATTTGTTGCAAAATTTTCTGGTGAGATCTTCCCAAGTTGATATACTTGCATGAGGTTCAGCATCTAACCACTCCAATGCGGCATCTCGAAGTGTGTAAGGAAATAACCACAATTTGATGGCATCTTCATTGACCCCCGGGGCATAGAAGTTCTGGTAGTTTCGGAGAAATCTGTCTAAGTGTGTATTCGGGTTCTCATGGGGCAACCCATAAAATTGAAGAGTGTTGCTCATCAGATTTATCCATTCTGCCCTTATCTGAAAATTGTTGACTCCAAAATCTGGGTACACAATATTGGAGCGTGCAGGTGCAGCAACAGGTGTCAAGAACATGGCAACGGGTAAATCTCCTTCATTTATTTCCCTTGGCCCCTATGGCTGATTTGGTGGTGCAGCTGCTCTGGCCGCAGCTTGTTCTATTGGCTGAATTTGAACTGGAATGTTCTGATCATCCGCCATTTGATGTTGCTGTTTTTGTTTGTGTTCCTTGCGTCTTTGTCGAAAGGTGCGTTCTATCTCCGAGTCAAACGGTTCAAGTGCGTCGCCTTGGGCACGGAGCATGCAATGAACACCGTTTTCTGTAGAAAAAAATAAAAACAAAACACACTAAAATAGAAAAGGAGACAAAAATAAATAAATTAAAGAGAATGAACAAATCAAACAACAGTAAACAAAAATAAATCCAAACTAAAAGTAAATAGGCCCCGGCAACGGCGCCAAAAACTTGTTGCGTATTTTTATATCGCAAGTGTACGATATCGAACAAGTAATATAGTGGACCTAAGAGTCCGGATTATCGTTCCCACGAAGACTATACTTTAGTATTGGATATATTTCTCCTACTACTATTTAATGAAAATAAACAAACTCTAAATTCAGATTATGATGAATATGGATGTCTATGAAAAACTAAATTCCTAGAAAGAATGACAATTGATGAAAGAATATTGGAAACACACAAATCAAAGATTCAAATATGCGAGAAGTATTAGGGCAGAACAATTTCACCTAATGATCACCTTAGTTATCAATTCAAGATTCTAGCCTAATGTAGTGTTCGGTCGAATTCTCCTACGGTATTCAATTTACCCCTCTCAAGTTCTCATTGAGCCTATTTAACTAAATCAATTCCATATCTCTATGCAAATTCTCCTTAGTTAAACGAATTAAGGCACTAGGAATTCATATAACGACCGCAGCACTTCGTATAGGTATCTCTACACGTTATACCTCGTTACCGGATTTTATTACACGGTCTAAGTTTCGAACTCACCTCTCGACTCATAAGAAACTCAATATATCATCAAATTATTGGCCAGATAATTTAAAGCATTGCACTCATAATAAAATCAACACATGGAAGAATAAAACTCAGAAATTCATGAATTTAATAACTAAGGGTTTCAAAAGATTACATTGTTCGCCCTAATAAATAAATTAGCTACTCATAATCAAAGCAATGAAATAAATAACAAAAGTTGAATACATCACCGGATTTAAATGATACAAAAGTTGGAAAAGAATTGTTTCTTGCACCAAGATCTTCTTCTACTTCCAATTCTTGATTTTGATTCGAGTCCTTGATGTAAGTCTTCTCGCAAATTCTACGTTTATCTTGTGTTTTTCTCTCTATTTTGCAAGGTGTGGAACTCCTATTTCGTGCCTCTCTTAGCCTATTTATACTTCTCATACATCCTTGGCCAATTTGGAGTCCTTTTTGTGGGCTTTTTCATAGCCCAAAAATACCCTAATTTTCTTCGCGGCGCGGCGCGGCGCTTGAGCGCTAGGTTGCAGCGCTTGAGCGCCGCGAAACTAACCAGAGTAGCGCTTGAGCGCTACCCTCAGCGCTTGAGCGCTACACTGCTGTTGAAATTTGTCCAGTTTTGTTTTCCGGCGCTTGGGCGCTATTTCCGGGCGCTTGAGCGCCAAATTCCTGCTCCCTTTCTTTGTTTATTTTGCTTCAAAAACTCTTTTTCATCCTTTCATCATTCCTTCAACCAAAACACTAGCAAACACATTAAATTCGTTCGATAATCAACATATTAATCAAGCAAATGAGGCTCCAATGGTACAAAAATCATGTGCAAAACACACTCATCAGTTGGAAAATGTTTTTTATTGAGCTGCTTTGTTGGAAAATGTTTTTTTATTGAGCTGATTCGAGTTCAAATTTAAATAGGATCCAAACTTCAAAATTAATGGGAGGAAACATATTCGCATTCTATTTCGTAATATGATAACATGATATATTTATTTGTCGAAAATTATTTAAAATGATACGAAATATTTGAATCCAAAGTCACCCATTCGAAACTATAGATTGTTGAAATTTGATTAACATTTGTCTTGCATAAGAAAAATAGTGGGAAAATATTTCGTTTATAAGATGTAAGTTTAGCCTTTGAATTTGGGCCCTAAAGGTTGTCCAATTTTATTGAAATGAAGATGACCTAAAGACCATTGTATTCGAACCATACAAGTTCAGCATCGTCATCGTCATCATCATCATGTATGGACCAGCCTGAGTCCGATCCGGATAGGATCGGGTATGATGTTGGTGTGGGTTCTAGTCTTTCATATATCCTTTTTGCAAAAAAAATTAGTTAATTATTTTCATTTAAATTTTCTAAACCAAATTATAATTAATCATATTCTTTGAGTAGTGGATGAAAATATTCTAATAGTTTTTAAATTCGAGTTGTTGCCAAATAATTTTTCTAGGCACGATCGAATCAATTTGTGTAACCGATGTCCGTTTTTTCTATATAAGGCATCTTTAACCAGCGTCTGTAACCAAAAGTATATATGTTTATTTTCCATCCAAACAGACACAATTGTTCGTTTGAAAGGTTGTTTGAACTCACCATTGTTCTGAAGAAGCTTGTAGGTTGTTTGAATAGCCACGAACAATCTATAAATAGTTCGCCTTTCTACCGAAAAGGACACTCCATTCAATTGCAATTATTCATGTTTTGTATTTCCCAACTCTTTACAATCTACTTCTGTACATCGAGTAGAAATCATAACTTAAGTTTGTTGGAATTCTTATTGATTGTTGTGTTGCATCGCAAGAGAATCATCCAATTTATCAACTTGGTTATAGTGGGAGTCAAGTCAAATTTACTACTATTATCAACTTAGTAATAAAATAGTAAATTACAACGAAATCTACAGATGTATTTGTTCTTAAAGAAGCTTGTCTATTATCAACTTAGTAATGAAATAGCAAATTACAATGAAATCTCCAGTTGTATTTGTTCCTTACAATTTAAAGAAACTTGTCTCTCAAAACCAAATGTACGGATTTTTTTCTTTATACATGCTTGTTTCACTTCTTGCTTTTTCATTTTTTAAAGATTGTTTCAATAGTAAAAAAAAAGCATTAATCAATCAGTGGCGGGAGATGTGTACAATGCTCGAGAACAAATTAGCTCTTGTTCCCGAAATTATAAGGCCTCGTGATTTGAACTTGAAATATTTTAGCGGCTTAAGGAGGCTTTGTTGGAATTATTGTTCAAAACCAATAAAAACAGAGTTGGAATGAAAATTGAAAAAAGAAGCCAAAACCTTGATCTATGCGACCACGTTGGATTCTTCTATGCGGTTGCTTAGAAGAAATATATGAGTGTTGGACTGCCATTCTTGTTTAAATTTTTGGTGGTTATTTGTAAAAAGTTGCAAGCTTTTCATGATTTTTTGTCGTCATTTCGTGGGTATTGATGGTAATCTATAAATAGATAACATGAGATCAATACAAATATATTAAAAAATATTATTAAATCCAATATTGAGATAAAATCATTATTCCAATACAAAGAATCAGTATTCTTTCATCCATATTCAAATATCCCTTTGTGTTCTTAAGTCTTGGTAGAAAACACAAGTGTTTAAATGTTTTTCTATTACAAGGTTTGATAAATTCTACAAACCATTTGTCGGGAAATCCTTTATTAAGCACCAAATTCATCGAGAGGGGGCAAATATCATTTGATGACAATGATATCATATATGAGCCTTTTGATTCTTTTATGAATCTGTTGATCATTAATTTCCTGGTTTTGGTTCGTAGCTTTCGTCTCAAAGGTTTTGGTTCGTAGCTTTCGTCTCAAATCTTTTTGGGTGAATTACAACCAAACCAAATCGGTAATTTCAATTGTTGATTTAATTTTGTGTCCATATTTTGTTGAAATGTAAATAGACTAATGGTATTTATGTCTTTTCATTCACTAATCAGTTGGAAATGCTTCTATAAGTAGGGCTCGTTTCCTTTCCATTTTTGGAGTAATTCAGTTAAATCAATTGGAAGGCAATTGTTTCCCACCTCTTGCTCTTTCCCTTTGGATTCATTCTTCACAAGTTCAACATGGTATCAGAGCAAACGGTGCTCGTCAATTAGGTCCTGGAGTTTCTGGATTTCGTTATTCAAATTCTGATTTGATTATCCTTGTTTCAATCAGATCTGTTAATGGCGAATGATCCTACTGTTGAGGCGGAAGTTCAGAGTAAGTATGATCAGGCGAATGTGTCTTCTGAGTCATCAGCAGAAGAGGCAGCTAGAGGAGACGTGATTACTATGGTTAATCGATTGATGAGCGATCCTAGCAGCCCATTCTATCTTCACTTTGGAGATAATACTGGAATGCAGCTTATTTCTGTTACTCTTACTGAGGAGAACTATGCAACATGGAGTCGAGCAGCAACTATGGCACTCAGTGTCAAAAATAAGGAAGGTTTTGTTGATGGAACTATTGTTAGACCTTCGGATGTTGATCCCCTGTTTGCTGCGTGGAGAAGATGCAATCACGTTGTCTCTTCCTGGATTATTAATTCTATACCTAAGGATCTCTATCCTAGTGTGATGCACAAGGATTCGGCGAGAGACATTTGGATTGAATTGCGTGATAGATATAGTCAGGGCAATGGACCACGGATCTATGAATTGAAGAAGCAAATAGCTTCGATTTCTCAAACAAATAACTCAGTAAGTTCTTATTTCAATAGGCTGAAAGGATTGTGGGAAGAATTAGAGAATTATAGGCCGAATGGTGAAAATACTGATTATAAGCGTGAGGATCAGATTATGCAATTCCTCATGGGTTTGGATGAACATTTTGCTGGCGTTAGAGGTCAGATCCTAATAATGGATCATTTACCCTCACTAAATAAGGTGTTTTCTTTTGTCTTACAAGATGAGAAACAAAAGGAAATTGTTGCTGGTAGGCAAACTACACAGGATGCTACTGCATTCGTTGGCAAGGTGGTTCAGAGATCATTTAATCAAAGGCAAAATTTCATTAATCAGAGAATGGAGAAACCTGTGTGCAGTCACTGTGGATTACCTGGACACATCAAAGGCAAATGCTATAAATTGATTGGGTATCCTCCTAATCACATGAGTAGTTATTCCCCTAATTACATATCTGGTAGGGAAAGATCTCCAGTAGTTAATGCTGTAGGACAGATTCATCGTGGTCAAACATCCACTGATGAAATATCAGGAATTGTGAATTCTATTTCACAGCTTACCATCACTCCTGATCAATGCCAGAGGATCTTATCCATGCTGATGCCTCAGTTGCAGAGTCAAATTGTTCAAAATCAACAGCCTCAGGACATGAATGAATCCTCACCTACTGATCTCAATGCGTATGCTTGCTCAGGTAATCAGAATAAAAATTCATCAGTAACGGATAAGTGGATTTTAGACACTGGTGCTTCAGAACATATGGTGTCCTCTGTAGAACAATTGGCTGCTGTAACTGGTGTGATTGGTACCTCTGTTAGACTGCCCAATGGTGACAGTGTAGCTGTCACTCATATTGGAAGCGTGATATTGTCTCCTACACTATGCCTCAGCAACGTGCTTGTTGTGCCTTCTTTCAAATTCAACCTAATATTTGTTAGCAAGTTGACACTGGAACATAAATGCTGCCTAACGTTTTTCCGTGATTCTTGTTTTATTCAGGAACTTTCAACATGGAAGATGATTGGAGTGGGCAACCTTGAGGGTGGACTATACCATTTCCATCAATCCAAGTCTCCAACCAAAGTTCAGCCTTCATTTCATCATCAACTCAATTCTGATCCTGACATTCCTAATGCTGCTTTCAATTCCAGTTCTTCCTTTGATTGTAATAAATCTGCTTCTGTTTGTAATACCTTTGATGGTTCTAATATCAAAATGAACATTGATGTCTGGCATTGTCGATTAGGACATTTACCTGTCTCCAAACTTGTCTTTTTGCACAAATCTATACCTCAAATTGATGTTAATAAAGAAATACACTGCACTGTGTGCCCTTTAGCCAAACAGCACCGTTTACCTTTTCCCAACAGTGAAACAAAAACCTCACAAAAGTTTGAAATCATACATTGCAACATTTGGGGGCCTTATTCGGTTCCCTCCTTGGATGGATCTAAATACTTCTTAACTATAGTTGATGACTATAGTAGAATGACCTGGACTTACCTTATGAGGAACAAATCTCATGTTAAAATTCTTATTCAAGCCTTCTATCATCTTGTTCAAAACCATTTTCAGTGCAATATAGGGACCATCAGATCTGATAATGGTCTGGAATTCAAAATCCCTGAATTCTACCTCTCTAAAGGTATTATTCATCAACTTACCTGTGTTGAAACACCCCAACAAAATGGGGTGGTTGAACGAAAACATCAACACTTGCTCAACATAGCTCGAGCCCTTAGATTCCAAGCCAATTTACCAAACCATTTCTGGGGAGATTGTGTTCTCACAGCCATACACATCATCAACAGAACACCTGCTAAAAGGCTTCAAAATAAATCCACATATGAAATGATGTTCAGGTTGCACCCTCTTATAACCATCTTAAGGTTTTTGGGTCACTCTGCTATGCTTCTACTCTAAAAAGGAACAGGACCAAGTTCGATCCGAGAGCTGTTCCTTGCAATTTTCTTGGCTATCCATTTGGCATGAAAGCCTATAAACTCCTCAACCTTCACACCAATACTGTTTTTGTCTCAAGAGACGTCTCATTCTTTGAAAATATCTTTCCATTCCATCATCCTACCTTTCTTGCTTCTTTATCCAAATCAAATTCTACCATTTCCACTCTTTTTCCTCTGTTTCCTGCTTGCTCTCAGCCACATGTTGATAATCTTCCTTTCAACTCTACTTTCACTACCATCAATACATCAGGACATCAAGATTCTCCTCTCCAACACTCTTCCACTCTTGACGTTCATTCTCCTGATGATTCCATCCAACCATCATTACCTCTGATTTTCCCCAACAATACACCTGAGAATCATACTTCACCTCAACTTGTTCGTCCCAGAAAATCTGCTAAGCCTAAATGTGCTCCCTCATACTTAAAGGACTATCATTGTAGTCTCATTCCTCAGGTGCCCATCTCTAATCCAGACTCCATGACGAAAGGTTCTGAATCAAATACGAAGTATCCCATTGAGGCTTATTTGGGATATGATAAGCTGTCTTCTACTCATAGGAATTTTGCCTTGGCTTTATCTACTACTTTTGAGCCTAGGACTTACAGTGAGGCTTCACAATATCCAGCTTGGATTGAAGCAATGGATGATGAATATAATGCCTTAATTTCCAATAATACCTGGGATGTCACTGAGCTTCCTGATCATAAAACCCATGTGGACTGCAAGTGGGTTTTCAAAGTTAAGATGAAATCTAATGGTACTGAAGATAGGAAGAAGGCGCGTTTGGTTGCCAAAGGCTTTACCCAACAGGCTGGGTTGGACTATGAAGAGACCTTCTCACCAGTTGCCAAGCTCGTAACTGTGAAAACCTTTTTGGCAGTAGCTGCTTCCAGAAATTGGCATATTCATCAGCTGGATATCAATAATGCCTTTTTACATGGAAAGTTAAATGAGGAGGTTTACATGCGTATGCCCCCAGGTTATGAGCAGCAGGGGGAGCAAGGAAAACAGTTAGTTTGCAAGCTAAACAAATCAATTTATGGTTTGAAGCAAGCTTCAAGACAATGGAACATGAAACTTACTTCTTACATTCTGTCATAAGGTTTCAGGCAATCAAGGTCTGATCACTCTTTGTTTAGCAGGGTCAATGGCTGCTCATTTACAGTTCTTCTGGTATACGTGGATGATATAATAATTGGGGGAAATGACTTATCCCACATCAAACAGTTTAAGGATGAACTGAATCAGAAGTTCAAGCTAAAGGATCTAGGAATTCTGAAATATTTCCTGGGACTTGAAGTTGCACAAAGCTCAACAGGAATAAGTATTTGCCAAAGAAAGTATAATTTGGATGTCTTGGCAGATGCTGGCTACCTTAGGGCAAGGCCTTCAAAGAGTCCTCTGCCTTGCAATTTGAAGTTAAAGAAAGATGAGGGAAATGTCATAGCTGATCCAAGTGTTTACAGAAGGCTGATTGGGAAAATTCTATATCTCACTATAACTAGGCCAGATTTGTCTTATGCTGTTCAAGTTCTGAGCCAGTTTCTTCAGTCACCTAGACAACCACATCTAGAGGTAGCACATCATATTTTAAGATACCTGAAGAACACACCAGGGCAGGGTCTATTCTTCTCCAGAAAGTCTGATCTTCAGCTTAAGGGGTTCTGTGATGCTAACTGGGCAGCATGCTTTGATACAAGAAGATCGATTACCGGTTATTGCATTTTCTTGGGAGATTCCTTGGTGTTATGGAAGTCAAAAAAGCAGCATACTGTTTCCAGATCTTCGGCAGAAGCTGAGTACAGATCAATGGCGGCTGCAGTGTGTGAATTTGCCTGGCTGAAAAACATTTTGAACGATCTAGGCGTGGTCCATTCAAGTCCTGCTTTGCTGTTTTGCGACAATCAGGCTGCCATACATATTGCAAGCAATCCCGTCTTTCATGAAAGGACCAAACATATAGAAATTGACTGCCATTTGGTAAGGGATAGAGTTCAAGCAAATAAGGTGAAAATGCTACACACCACTTCCCAGCAACAGGTTGCAGATTTGCTTACTAAACCATTGGCTGGAAATCGTTTTACTACACTACTTGGTAAGATGGGAGTGTTAAATATACACTTGTCATCTTGAGGGGGAGTGTTGAAATGTAAATAGACTAAGGGTATTTATGTCTTTTCATTCGCTAATCAGTTGGAAATGCTTCTATAAGTAGGGCTCGTTTCCTTGCCATTTTTGGAGTAATTCAGTTAAATCAATTGGAAGGCAATTGTTTCCCGCCTCTTGCTCTTTCCCTTTGGATTCATTCTTCACAAGTTCAACATATTTAATAGAAATAAATAAATTCGGCTGCTTAATTTTTTTGTTACTGATTTTAGTGTCATGTTTTCTTTTCATTTGAAGTTGAACCCAATACAAAAGTAATAATAGCAAGGCAACAACAATAAAATAAACCATTTTGAATTATAAAGAACTTTTAGGGTCGGATCTAGCAGGCAACAAGAAGTCAGAATGAAAAGTAGATGACTCCCTTTAAATTCTTGAACAGGAGAATCGATTGATGAGGGAGAAGGCAACGGGCGCGGCTAGTGTTCTTTGCTACTAGGGGTGAACGCGGTTCGGTTTGAGCGGTTTGTGCCATATTTTCAATTCAACTCATTTCATGCAGTTTGGAATTTTTTCAAATCAAACCAAACTATTTTATTTTTCGATCCAAACCAAACCATAATTTGCGGATTGGTTCGGTTTTAATCCGCGATTTACCTATCAACATTATAATAATATATTTAAAATAAGTAAAAATATAAGTTTAAACGAGAACTAATAATGTTAAATATTAAATTACATTAATCTTTCCCACAAAATCAGTGAATAAATTATTTTCAAAAATGGTTGCTAAAAGATGTTGATAGAACGAATATATTTTTCTTCATTTCTATTTACTTTTTCTTGTTTGCCTTTCATATTATCATATAGTTGTTGGTAAAGATAGAGTCACATTCTGCTAAGGTCTGTTTGATTGCAAAAATGAAATTTGGGTGGAAAGAAAATGAATTCCAGTGAATTGAATTGCCCACAACTTATTTTTACTGGGAATTATCAATTAAATGTGTTTGATTGGTATAATTTTTCACCTGAAAAATATTGAAATTTTGGATCTTTTGGTGTTCGTTTGACTTTGTTTTTCAAAGAAATTGTTCATTAAAATGATAGAATTTATTTCAATTGCACAAAAAAAAAAAAAAAAAGCCTAGAAAAGCATTTCCCACCAAACCCATGGAAAAAACTTTTCCTCGAAAACAAAAAAAAAATGTGGAAAACCAATTCAATGAAAAATGTAGTCAATCAAAGATGCAAAATAGAAATGGATTTTAATTTACATCTTCCATGGAAAAGAAAGAGCAATCAACTAGTACCTAATAGTTTGGTTAAAACTCATTTTCGTCCTACTAGTGATGAAAAACAAGGAACGAACATGATATGTTTAAATGTAAAAAAGAATGATAGAGTTTAGATTTATTAGAAATTGACAAATTTTATTCTCTAACGACTTTACAAAAGTAGAATGCGGTACTACTAGTTAGAGAACTTTAACATTTTCACACAATCAATACGCTATATCCTTTGTTCTTTCTAAACGGCAAACAATTCATTAATCACCTAGGCACACAAATAGTAATTTTTTTAATCCAAATCACAACTCACAAGTGTATAATAAGTTAAAAAACAACAAATAAAAGAAAGAATAATGAAAAAAATGACTTGAATGAGAATCTAAGACTTATCAAGAGATGAGAGAAATTGTAACTTAAATGAGAATCTAAGACTTATCTAAAAAGTGAAAACTTTAAAATTTGTAAGTTAATAAAATTAATTTTTTAATTTGGTTCGGTTTTTTGCGATTTTTAAAAATTGAAACTTAAACCAAACCATTTTGAAACGGTTTGGTTCGGTTTTAAAGAAAAAAAAAATGCGGGTCCACATTTGATCCGTCTTCAAAATAAGTGGGCAATTTTTATTTTTATTTTATTTTAATTTGGAATGTACAAACCAACTAACCAACCCGACTTAAACCGATTTGGTTTGTTTGATTTTGGTACAATTTCAACAGCTGAATTGAGTCTATTTGAATTGAAATTTACCCAAATTGATCAAATTGATTTTGGTTTCGAGTTGGGCTCAAAATTAACCCAACGCGAACCATGCACAGCCTACTGACAAGAGGTGAGCAATTACGATTTTAGGATTTAGGCATTAGTTTTAATTTTTTATTTAAGTTTAAAAAATTAATTTTAATTGATTGAACAAAAAAATGAATGAAAATTAACTTATCGATTTCGAGTCTAATTAAGTTGGGTACTTAACCCACAACCCAATGTAACCCGACTCAGGTCAGGATTGCCAAAGACTATTTAAATCGTCATATGACTCTCACATGTCTAATCTTAAATATTATATTTTGTTATCGACTTCAATATCTTTTCACTGGAGTCATGTAATGATTTTACAAAGCTTTAACAAATTTGTTAATGTAGATTAATTTTGCAATTATAATTATTCATTAATGACTTAGCTACATCTTTCTAAACGTTGAGAATTAATCTACTTACTAAATAATAGGTTAGGCAACGGTGATGCAATTTTCACAAATTTCAATGGACTATTAGAAGAAATTTATTAAGGGTTTCCCTGTAATATCATAATAACGCTAAATATATTCGTACCACATTTTTTTAGTAAATGCACCACGTTTTAATTGCATAAAAGTTTGATGACCTTTATCCATTATCACACATCACTTAAGTTTTTTCATCACATTTAAAAAATAATAATAATAAAATAAACACAAGTTGTCTCTATTGATGATTTATCCCAAAAAAATCATCAAGATAGAATAAAAAGAGTTAGGGCCTGTTTGATAAGCCTAAATTTTCCTAGGAAAATGAAAAATGAATTCCATTTTCAACTTTAGCATTGTTTGATAGCAATTTTTTTTCCTTGAAATTGACTTTCTTGGTTGGCCTCCCACGGTTACACTTTCCTTGGTTTTGATGAAAATGTTTTCCCACCAACTTGGTGAGAAATGACTTTCTAGTTTTTTTTTTTTTCATTTAAAAGAAATTCTAGACACAATGGTGAAAAAAATTATCATTTTTATTGACAATTTCCATGCAAAACAAACCCAAACGAATGGTATTCAGTATGATAAATTTTTTTATTTTTTTTTATTTTTGGCAATTGGAATAAATTTTAGACCCAATGGTAAAAAAAAAATTATCACTTTAATGGATAATTTTCATAAAAAATGAAGTCAAATGGACACAAACTTTCAACATTTTTCAGGTAGAAAATTATACCAATCAAACACAATTAATTACAATTTTCAGTAAAACAATTTCTAAGCAATTCAATTCCCTGTAAAATATTTTCTTTCCACCCATTTTCCACATTTGCAATCAAGCGGACCCTTAGTGTTTCTCGTATTTTTGAATAAGCAAAACAATAGATACAAAACTAACTTATTTTTTTCCTTCTACAAAGCACTCTAACAATTATTTGGGACGAAATCATGATTAAAGACAAGACTAGTTAGTTAATAAAAGATTAAACATACAAATATGATATAATAATAATAATAATAATAATGAACAAAGATTAAAAATCTTTAATACAACTAAAATGCAATGTATATATATAAAAAGTTGTGTACAATTTTGGAAAACAAGTGTTATAAGATATGGTGGATTTGAATTTCCTTGAAACGAGATTTTATGGGCATGAGAGAGATATATGTGTATCACATTTATTTGGACCCTTTAGTGGATAGTGATGAATGACGATAGGGGTCAAGAAGTGTCAACGAGGCGTTAGTGTTACTAAATGACACACATTTTGACTCGTACAAAATAGCGCATGAGGCCGGCCAAAGTATTTAATATAGCACATGAAATTGGGTCCATATTATCCCCTCAACTGGCACTTTTATGACCAAGAATTTTATTAGCATGCAATTTTGATATGGATCAAACTTGCTATATTATCCCCTCAACTGGCACTCTTATGACCAAGAATTTTATTAGCATGCAATTTGTTATGGATCAAACTTGGTGTACACTAAAAGTGTACACCAAGTTTGACAGCCCCCTCACAATAGGGGGAGCCCGCTTTTTTTGGAAGCGAACCTCCCTATTGTGAGGGGGATATACACCAAGATGTACAAGAAGCTCTATTGTTTTGCTATTTGGCCAGAGTATTTGATTTGTCTGGACTTGATAGTGATATTTTGGATTCGTTATATTGAAGCATTTTAAAATTTACATATCACCATATCGTGGAGATATACATTAGTCTGTGTTAGAATAATATAATTCAATAGTGAGCAATTCAGTGTAGGGGCAAGCGGTTGCGTTGGACCACACTTTGACCTTGCCAAAACTTTCTTTAACTTGATTTGTTGTCCTGACAATGATGGGGGTGGTAATGGACCTGGATCACATGTCGACTCATGAGAGTTCAACCCATTTGTGGCTTGGGACTCTACGTAAACAAGCACATGACCAACTAGAGCTCGATTTTTAGCTTTACAAGCCAGCAAATTCAGGTGTCTCGAGCTCGTGGGCTTTTCAAAAATATAATAGCTCGTAAGCCAACTTAGTTCGACCCTACACGACATGCCCCATGGTTCGAGAGGGTATGTTCTCCTGATCGATGCAATCCAATCTCAACTCATTTACCAATGAGTCGACCCGACACATCCAACGAGTTGAACCGAGATAGGGTGATCACAAATTAAGCCAGCTCGATTCGACCAATTGCCACCATATTCAAAGCTAAGCCCTTGTTGGTGGCCTTCAAATTTTTTTTTTTAAAAAAAAAAAACATAATTTTGAATAGTATTTTTAGAGAATGTGTGGTTAAAAAGTAAGAAAAAATTTGAATTAGTGTAGAATATTTTATTATGTGAATGTGTTGTTGAAAAAAGAAAATCAAACAGCAACTAAGCCAATGCTTTTATATTTTTCCTCAAAAAATGATTCATGTAATATAGTCACAATAATCGCGAGCTTCTACCGTTAAACTTTGCATAACCTAAATACATAAACTAATTTATCCATACATGATTCGTAAAGGGTTAAATTCACTTTTCCATTTACATTTAACCTAAGTAACTGACGAATCTAGGATATGAGACAAAGTTTACTAATTTAATGCATCAACTATAGAAGTTCGGTTAAAATCAAGGAAGCTATTTTTTGTGGACTAGATTGGATGACGAGTCCTTTTTACTTTTAATTAATGATATTTGATTGACAATTGACAAGGTTTATAACAAAAATGAAAAAGAAGAAAAACATTGCTAAAAGTTCCTTTCTTATAGGATCTCCAACTCACCCCTAAAGTGCGGACCATGGATTATTATACCATTTAGTATTTATTGATTCAATCGCGTCGTGTACATAATCATTTATCAAATTTTTTACCGAATTAACAAGTGACGATTCTATATTGGGGGCACCTGGGCCCCCCCCACCCCCAATAGGGAGCTGTCACTTATCAATTGGGTATAAAATTTGGTAAATGATTATGTACGAATATAATTAATCTTATTGATTGGATTGTGTTACTCTTCCCTCTATCCTTCTAGGTGTTATTTTAGAGTTTATATAACTTAAGCATTGTCAATTTTTTAACAATTTATATTAGACCCCACATTATTGGTTATATAGTAGAGAATAATTTAATTTATACGAAATGGTTGACATTGAATGGTAGAAGAGAAAATTTTGAATTCAAATATTACATGTTAGCCTCTAATTTTTTAAGACATAAGCATATAATTTCTATTTAATAAACGAGAGCACATCTACCTATTTTATTACACATCGAGAATTAAATCATGGCACCTTTTATTTTCATTTGTTAAGAAAAGAATAATGTGTCAATATATCAAAAATGTATTCTTTACCTAGTTTTATTTACCTTTGGTGTACAACGTCGACATTGAATGTTTTTGTACAAGAATTTATGCACATTTATAACTTTCTATCTACGTGTAATGCACGTTTCCCTATGTATTTACACAATAATTGATGTACAATATGACAGAGAAATGAACAAGGGAACCACTAGAGGACAAGTAATTATTTTACCTTTTTTTATTCATAATATGAATAATTATTTTAATCAAAATGGGACAAATTTTGACTACCAACCAAAAAAAAAAATATTAGCAATCACCCACCCTTGTAAGTAGCACACGTCAGTATATAATTTTAGTAAGATTTTGGTGAAACAAAGGGACAAAAGAAAAATGGCCCCCTCAAGATTTATACCTTTTATTAGCCAACAAAAACAAGTGACACGCTATTGAATGTGAGTTACATAAAATATACTTCGTGTTACGCCTCGCCTCGAAAGCTCAAAATAAAGATCTCACGTGGATAAAAAGTCAACAAGAAAGTCAAATGAATATTCACAAGGTCAAAGAACGGAGAAATAAGAAAACATTTTTTTTTATACTTAATCCTCATCTAGGCTCGTTTAAACTTATAAAACTCGAAACTTCGCCTGCATATCTAGCCACACTTTACATTTTTTAGAACAATGATAATGGGAAGTGTAGACTCAGAAATAATTATGGATATTTGAATTGCTAACATATCTTTAACAATTTGGGGAGAACAATATTGTATTATTTTCATTCAATTCCCACAAAAATAATATGTCGAAATGCTCATTAATCAAATTTTCAAAACGGAAATTTAAGTAATTCACCAAATCATTTTAACGATTTACAATAAAATCTAAAAACTAAGTTAAAATGTAAATAATTAATTTAGTAATTTATCAGAAAATCGAGAAGCAAATAAACAAAATATGCTGTCGCTAAAAAATTAAGGGAGTTCGGTACAAATTAGAATAAAACAACACAATAACCAATAAAATATAGCAAACATTGCCAAAAGAAAATGAAAATTCGGATAAACTGATATGAGAATTTAGCCAAAATTCAAAAAATTATTAATAGAAGAAAATGAAATATGCGAGTTTAAATTAAAATTTAGATTTAAATGTCTACTCAATTGTAATGGATGATTGATAAATATGAATCGACGGTAATTGTTCAACATTTCACCCAATTTGAGGATTTGGCATTAACAATTGTAATAAGTGATGGGTATTTGGATATGATTTAACTAATTAATTGAGATGTATAATTGTATATTTAGTTTAATTGCGGTATGCCTTATATGGATGTAAATTCTTAACTGTGGTGAATTTAATTTTAATTGAATTGGATAAAATTCAAATTAATTTATTTTAGATTTTTTAAACGGTTTGGCATTTGAAATTGTTTGCAAAGATTGAAACTTAAACCAAATCATTTCGAAGCGGTTTGGTTCGATTCAAAATCAAAATATTGATGATCCATACGGATCCAAACCAACATTTTCAAAAAAAAAAATGTGGCTTCGGTTCATTTTAAAGTTTTGCGATTTCGTTATTCAATCTTAGATTTTGATAAAAGTTGATAAAATGTGTGGTTGAAATATTGTGGTATCATGAAATATATTATTAGAATTAATTATTGATTTCAACTTAAATTTAAATCAAATTTTTAATCCATATCAAATAAAGACTTTGTCATCTCAAGTAATTCAAATGAGCTAAAGCCACTATTTATCCAACTTATGGTTTAAACATGCACCCGTCCCATTTATCACAAAAATCTTGATATTCAATTAGAAACTCCTTTTCTACTAAAATCCATGAGATAGGATTCTCTATAAGTGAAGGCACGAAATTGTTCTTCTATCCATAGTGGGCACGATGAGATTGCACACTTATTGAAGTGGTAGGAGAACCTTATTTACGGTTCTTTCCCGATGTAAGAACCATAGGTAAGGTTATTGTAACGCCCCAAAAATTTTTGAATAAAATTTTATTTGTTTTATATAATATATTTTTAATGTTTTGAAAAAAAAAAATGAGGACTAAAACGAAAGAGGTTTTAAATTCCCATCTTATTTGAGTCAAATAATTATGTATCGATAGAGTGATAAATGTTGATTTTGATAATGATAATCTTTTTCTGATTTGGATGGAGTTTGATTGCAATCATAATTTGATAAAGTCTAAAAGTATCATAATTCTTTTTTTTTTTTTAAATCAATTCTAATCCAATTTGATAGATATGATTTTCCATCATAATTGTACCATAACTCAACCACTATTTTTTTTTTTTTACTATACATAGTGTGCAATTGTCCCACAATTCACCACCAAAGAATTTTACACGACAACTTTCATATAAAACAGCTGTAAATTGCAAGTGTTTTTTTTTATCAAAAGCTTGTTTGATCAATCAAGTTAAGATATTTCTGTACAAGTGGTTTGTTTCCTTATACTTTTATGTTCAGTAATTTATGCATGAATTGTCAGTGGATATTCGGGTTCTTTATTAATAGATAAGAGATCCTATGGGAATTTAAGATTACTTAAGATGTGTGTGTCGCTTGGTCACCGATATACTCCATAAGAGAATAGTGGTATAAAGTGTGTATCTTATTGTGATATAATTGTATATGAAAATTACACGTATCTTATTAAGTATTTTTAAATACCCACTCTTATAAAACTTTATAGGTTAGTTCGAATCGATTGAAACAGTAATGTGATGGTGAATGCGATTGCCAAGAGAGATCGAAGAGACAAAACATTAAGTTTAGTTTTTTTCTTTAAATTATTAGTCAGTTTAATTTGTTCAAAGACGGATATTTAATTTGTGATTATGTTTTCATTATGGATATTTCAGTTATTTTTATTTAAAAAAATATTATTTTATCGTTCCGCAAAAAAATTGAATTTTTTATAACATTTCAATGTTTGTGAAATTTTGGGACGTTACAATTATCTTCAAATGGGTAAGATAAAATTTCCCACCGTGATCCAGAGAACATTTCTAAGTGAAAGCATGTTAGCATAAAATTGAGTTATTAACATGACAAGGTATTTTTCAGAAAGGACACATAAATGTTGCACTTAAAATTGAATCACACTTATTTTCTAAAACATTTTAATCCAAAAAATCTTTTTCTAACTTAAGCTTGTCGACACACCCCCTCTCGACGGTTGACAAAAAACCAATTTGAAAATTATTATATTACCTGGAAAGGGAATTATTGGGACACAGGACTTGTCTTTTTCCTAAATTCTCTGTCATTTCCCAAGATATGGGCTACAGTCCCAAGGATGGTAACAACGTTAAATCAACGTAAAAATTCAATAACTGCACTATATGTATGTATATACATAAATACATATACAAAACACATGCAAGCTCGCTATATTTTAACTTATTTCAATTGGATCATTGAAATTTAATTGAGTTTCAAATTTCATCTCTCCGTCACATTCTATTTATCATCTTCTATACTAATACTAACAAAAATTTCTTAGTTAGCAATCACGTAATCATCTCATGGAACCGAAAAAATGAAAATAGTAAGATGAAGATTACGGAAATGACTTTATATTAAAATGTGGAAAGAAGTGTTTTATTTACATATCTCAACGATTGTGTGAAAATTTTATTACAATATGACTATCAATTAAGTAATTTTCATCGATTTAAAATACTAGTAGATGATGGAATGATGAATTTTGAAACTAAAATTGAATTTCAGTGACTCGATTGAAACGTTGCTCAAAGTTGCGTCATTGCAAATTAATTTATCGGTATATACATTGCATGTATTGATAAATAAGTTTATGATCGATTGAATTCATTATTATGTCACCTATGCTTAGCATTAATAGATCATTTTCTCTATTGGGGAGAGAGAGTAAATGGTGGTGGGGTGTGTTCGTTTTGGAGTTTACGAAGAATCAAATTCATAAATACCAAATTTAGTCACCTCAGTCCAACTCATTGTTCATTGCTATGCTGGCATTTCTCTGAGTAGAATAATGTGGCTCACTCGTATTCATAACTCTTCAATTATATGTGCCGACAAGAATGTTAAACTCTCGTGTACCTTTGAATTGAATTGGAGTCTCAAAATTTTAACTTATTTTACTCTCAATCCACAATAGCAAGCATGCCATTAATATTTTCAACGACCTTACTTGTATGAGTAACGGTTGACAATCAATCCCGACAACTATACGTGACTCATGGCATGTATAGTAAGTTAGCTTGAGAACCGTGCCCAATGACACATATTATCGCTAGACGAGAGTGTTGTTTTCATTTTTAAAATTCAAAAATTAGTACTAGTCCATAATAATCAAAGTCAAATCATAATCTTACGAGTTAAACAAGCTTAATATAACAACAATCTTGCTACACGTACATCCTGGTCTACATTTGATACAATTTCACGTCATCTTTCATATTTTCCACATTTAATCCAACCATTACAATCTTCCCACGTCACCCATCTTTTAATAAGGGTGTAAAACTTACTAGGAACAAAAAGCTTAATTGATATAACAATAATCAAAATCTTGTTAAGTGTCCAGTCCAAAGTTAAATGGAAGAAATTTCTAGGGAAAAAAAGAATTTCTTTCTTCTTCTTCTTCTTCTTCTTTCATTTATGTTCTAAGGTTGTTCCCTATTACATAGACGGGGGAAAATTACAAGATAGAAAAATAAAATAAAATTTAAAGAGATAGAAACAAGATCCTCAGAAATTCTATTAATGCCTTTTCCCTTTTACTTCCAAATGCATTTCTTAGTGCTTCTTTCTTCCCCTAAAACCTTCTGTCCACAAACAAATAAACAAACAGAGAATTAGGTCTCTTGAATTTGTGCAATATCATGATATTTCAAATTATTATTTACCTGATTTTCCCGATGCTGATTTCCCTTTTATTGAAGATTTGAGGAGATTTAAATGCTTTTTCCTGTTAGATTCACCCTACAGGAAATTAATCGAGATATTAATAGAGTTTCTTCAGAGCTACAAAGGACCCCACCCCTCTATATTTCTTCAAGATTATTAGAAATTATTTTCTCAAGACTTACCTCGAAATTTGCAGCAGACGCTCCCTGTGAGAAATAAGGGACATGTTCCTTTTCATTTTGATTGCTAAAAGATCCTACATTGTCCTGAAATTCGATCAAAAGCATAATTATCTACGAGTCCTCGAAAATAATACAAAATAATGCTGTTTCATTGAACTAACCTGGGAGAAATGAAAGAAAGTTGAGCTAGCAGTATCATCATGATACAGATTTTGTTGCTCTTTTGTTTTCTTCTTCTGCTTGCTCTTCGTTTGACGTCCAACGAGCGATTTTTCGCACTCATATTCCAGAATCGGAGGGCCAGATGATGCATCAGACACCATGGACAGATCTTCACCTTCTGTGTCATCATTGGCATAACCACCTTTTCCATAATACTCATCAATAGGCCTACCAAAACCCGGGTTGTCTTGACCCGAGTAATTCGAAAATTGATCGAAATACATAGTCCATCCGGATTCACAACCACTACTACATTCAGAATTTGATATGTTCATTCTTTCAGATTAAGACTTTCTTCTATACAGGTTTCTTGCTCAGAAGAAAGAGATGTACCTATTTATAAGTAGAAGAGAGAAAGATAGAATAATACAAACAAAAAAATCACACTTGTGAGGCAGAGCCAGCTCGTTGAAGTAAGGGATCCCAGAGTTGGAAGTAGTGGGGTCTACGGGGCCCCCGAAATTTTTTTTTGAAAACATTATCTGTTAAAATAAAGGAAGTTGGTACGTTGTGATAGAAAAATGAAACAAAGGAATATAAATTAATGTACATTATTAACAAAGAAAATCAAGAAACGTATGAAAAAAAAGTAGACTAGTTTATCTGATCTGAGAAGAATCAAAAAATGCCAGTTGTCTTGGTTCGGGTTGGGTGGGGTGGGGTTGTAAGAGTTGGATATTGACAAGGTGAAATGATACAAAATCCGATTTTAGTAGGTTATCGTCTTGTAATAACATGTTTTATAGTGAGGATCTAATAAAATTAGACTGTATAAAAAAAAAAAAATGAAAATGGAATTTATAAATATTCTAGCATGACGCACTAAGTCCCTTTTTGGGCCCTCAAATTTCTAAAATTCGTAGTTTTCCAAACTCATTTTAATTATAAATTATTTCATTCAAATAATTTTGTAGGTAGATTTATAATTTTTCCTACTTTTCAACCACATATTCTAAAAAAAATCACTTTTCAAAGAGTCTATTTTGAAAAATTCGGAGAATATATTGGATTGAATGATGGTATATTGTTCTAATATGGCGTTTGATGTAGGGCTGTAAGAAAAAATCATTAAACCGAAAAATCGAATCGAAACCGCATTTTAAAAATCATTGGTTTAATGCCACGTGGACCCGTCAACGAAATGGTTTGGTTTGGGTTTGAGAATTTTAATTGCGGTTTAAAGCCAAACCAGACCAACGAAAAAATATATAAAAATAAAAAAAAAAATGACAAAATGACAAATTCTGAAAAATTCAAATATGTAAAATTCAATAGTTTTGTCATGTGTAAGTATTTTTGTCAATTTCTAATTTTCTATTACATAAATATTATTATTACCCAATAATCATAATTTATATCTAATAATCTCAAGACTAACATAATATATCAAAAGTTATTTTCCTCTTCAGAATTTAGATGGACCGACACCCTACACAGCCTTGAGCAACCAGCACCACATCAAATCAGAGACAGTGAAATCCTGAGTCTTCGGTGATAATATTTGCTATGAATAAAGTTTCAGATCAATAATGCTTTTGAGCAAATTGAGGTAAGAAATATGAAATTATATGAATTTCGCATTTCTCTCAACTATTGGTTGATTGTGAATTAAATTTATTCACTTTGATGGAAATGTTTTATCTACTATGTACATGATTCTATTATATTTGTGTGGATATGCTCTTGTTTTGTGACTGAATTAGGCATGATAAAATATGTCAATAGAAGTTAAAAAATGTTTATGTGCAATTTGATATGTGGATGAGATGTTTATAAGCTAAAAGAAACCAACATGACTCTAGTGGCAACTATACTTGCATCAATTTAATTGTTGTGTTTTATTGTATGCTTAGATATTTTATTAAACTATTTCTTTAAGTGTTTTGAATTAATAAGGATGATATCTATTCAGTTAGCCTATTAAAGTCCTGAATTTTGATCCAGTAGGCGTAAAGTTTATCATTTAAGGTGTTGTCTTATTGATGTCTCAGTAACTATATTATGGAACTATATGCTTTTAAATAAATATTTAGTTTATAGGTGTTTTGGGCCTTATATTTAGTTTATTAGACTTGTATTGTAACGTTATCGTAACGTCTTAGCCTAAAAAGGGTAAATATAAAACTATTATTATGATTTCACTTGGATTTTGTTGGTATTTAAATTTATAGTAGATATATTTAGTTGTTTTAGATTTATTGCTAGTAAGATATAAATATATATTGAATTCAATGGATTAATGACATAAAAGTAGACAAGTAAAAAAATATACGATGAAACCGGCGGTTTAAAATCGGACCAAACCGTTAGATTTAGGTTCGAGTTTTTTTCAAACTGTTCAAAATGGTTTGATTTATGTTTGAGTTTTTCTCAAACCGGTTTAAACGGTTTGATTTGAAAATTTATCAAAAATCGTTAAAACCAGACCGCTTACACCCCTAGTTTGATGCAACATTGAATTAAAAAGTGTACAAGTATAGGAAAATAATATTTAGACGATATTTTTTTCTCTAAGATTGGAAAAGGTAAAATTGCTTATGTTTAAGATAATTTCTTTTCTTACTTTTAAGTAAGAAAATTAATTTTGTAAAATTAACTAACGATACTATCAAAATATGTAACCTACATGTTTTTAACTTAATGAAATAAATTATTTATCTTGTAAATTCCTTATTTAATAAGTAAATTTTTACTTATAATTTTTTTTTATATTTTCAATATTTTATTTACTTGAAAGTACATTTTACTTGGGTGGATTGCATAGAGGGCAACAAAAACTTCAATGTAGTGTGTTGGTCCGCTGATTTTGGTGGTTGTTAGGGTTGGACATGGTCCGGTTCGGTCAGAATCGAACCGAACCAAAATCTTCGAATATTTAATAAATGGAACCGTAGGGTCCAAATATAATTATGGAACTGTTCGGGTTTGGTTAGGCAACACTACATAAATGCAACTAATGACATGTTCATTCGTAACTTCGATGGGCAATTGGAGAGGGAAAGCTTGACTCAACAATCGGCGGCTTCAATTTGGACACGTAGATGTAGATTTTCAATCATGTCCGATTCGGTCAGAATCGAACCGAACCAAAATCTTCGAGTATTTAATAAATGGAATCGTAGGGTCCAAATATAATTATGGAACTGTTCGGATTTGGTTAGGCAACACTACATAAATGCAACTAATGACATGTTCATTCGTAACTTCGATGGGCAATTGGAGAGAGAAAGCTTGACTCAGCAATCGGCGGCTTCAATTTGGACATGTAGATGTAGATTTTCAATTTATCAAATGATTTGGAGTTTGTGGACATGTGCTTACCGAATGAAAGTATGAAATTGGGAAGGGAAGGGAAGGATAAAAACTTTAAAATGTCTAGATCTTAGGCTAACGATGAAATTAATAATTGGGCCAAAAAACTAAAATAAAAAATTGAATTTAGAAATTAGGTTGGACCGGGCTAGTTAGGCATGGACTTAGTTTGATAGTTGGAGCATTAATTACTAAATTAGTTAATTTGCTAATTTGTTTAGAAAAAATTAAAATGATTTAATTAATTCAATATACAAAATTAAAAAAATTATTTAGATTCGATTTTTATTCGGTCTTTCGGTTCTCGGTCTAGAACCGAGAACCGAACAAAATCATCAGTTCTCAATTCAAATACTAGTTCAAGTATTTAACTTATGAAGAACCGTTTGATTCGATTCACTTCAATTTGGGTTCGGTAGGGTCCAATTCGGTTCGGAAGTTTTGTCTCGCCCTAGTAGCTGGAAAGTGGTGAAATGTCCCCCAAAGTGGCGACTCGTAGTTTTGTGTTGTGCCAGCCCGCCACTTTAGGATGAAATTTCGGTCAAATCCACCGGAGTAGTGGCGATTCGTGGGTAGGTTGCATAGAGGACAACAGCTTCAAGGTGATATGTTGGCCAGTTGGTTTTGGTGGCCAGAAAGTGGTGAAATTTCGCCCCAAAGTGGCGGCTTGCAGTTTTTAGCTGTGCAAGCCCGCCACTTTGGGACGAAATTTCGGCCAAATCTGCAGGAGTTAGGGACGATTCTTGGGTGGGTTGCATAGAGGACAGCGAGAGCTTCAAGGTGGTGTGTTGGTCCGGTGGTTTTGATGACTGAAAGTAGTGGAATTTCACCCCAAAGTGGTGGTGGAAAATAGTTTTCAAGAAGTGTTTTTGATGATGTTTGCACTTGAGGTTCTCAAGGTCATATGATCACGTGTTTTAGTCCTTTAAGTTTGAATTAAAATCATAATGGCTTTTAGTGACCGTTTGTGAAAGAAATTTAAATTTCAGTAACCGTTTGGGAAAGCGCGTGCAAATTGAGTGATCGTTTGTACAAGTTTTAAAATTTGATAACCGTTTTGTAATTTTGATATAAATACAGTGACCGTTTGTAAAATTAACCCCTTATTATAATATACAAACAAGTGTTTGCTTATATTTTGTTCAAACCGACGTGATAAATATTTGGAATCCACCAAATAACTGGAAAAACTGAAATATCTTATTAATAAAAAAACTAATGTAATATTTTTACTACCTTAACACGTATTTAAATCCAAATAAAATTAAAATAATTGTAAAAGACGAAAATATCCTTAAATTGACTAAAAACAAAAATAATGCTAAAATGGCCTCCTACACGATGAAATTTGACACGAAAGTCTGACAACGTAATTTGGTAAAAACGTCTAGAATTGAAAATATTTCCAAATTGTATCCACTGGCAAAAATCCGACATCAAGCTAAAAGTTATGTACTTTCTCGAAAATCATGTTATTTTTTTTTTCATTTTTTTTTTCAATTGATTTAGAATTTTATCTTCTAACTGCTCCGCATCATTCCCTTTCACTTTTGAACAAATCACTACTAGAAAATGCGGCTTCAAAGACGGAAATTTCCGTCTTTGAAGTCTTAAATCCCGTCGCTAAAGACATTCACAAACAAATTTTCTTCGTCGGTAAATCCATCTGTAATTAGCAATGAACAAAATTGTAGCTAATTAGCGACTGTATTAGCTACAATTTTCCGTCGCAAATTACCTACAGGTTTAGGTGCGTTGGTAATTAGTTACGGATTTTTCGTCACTATTTTCGTCGCAAATTTGAAAAAAATAAAAAAATAAAATTGAATAACTATTTAAATTTACTACTACAATTTTCATGATCTCCTCCACACCTTCAAGGGAATAGGTTGGGTTTTCTTTCCTGTAGTATGCTGCTTGAGCTACATCAGTTAATTCCCTCGGCAAATTATTCAGAAACCATGGGTGTGTCTTAATATCTTTGAGTGAGATCCTCAGCACCAAGAAAATCATATTGTAATCTGAAATCCAATTACAAAATCTTAAACGGAACATTACAAAGCCCACTTTTGATGTCGACAATCAATATTAAAATTAAGAAAGTGGCTCAGCTTATGTCACAACTTAAAAAAGATGAAAAAATGATGAATGATAAAGCATACACTAAACGTGAAGTGAGTTCTCCAACAAGTGTAATCCATCGATAGAATACATACACGGGCTGGATTCGCAACAAATATGTGAGAAAGGAGGTGCCTACAATCTTGAGATATGTGGACATGATCAGGGATCCTATACTGAACAACCATTATTTGCTGGAAAAGAACATCAAAGCATACATGAGTAACAATTAAATAATTCACTCATTTACTTGGAACATTAACCAAAGGCCATGTAGCATTTGAAAGACTGAAATGAAGAAACTTACTTGGATGAGTTTTCCTGAAGTTCTTTGGATCTTCTTGGTCTTCAAAAGGATAGGCTCCAACCAGCATAACATAAAGGGTCAACCAAATGATGGAATGACATTGATAATAATATTAGATCCTAATTTCATATTCCATTCAACAAGTGATGCAGTTGTTTTGCTGCATTTTTATCAACTTCCTTTTGGTTATCAATTGTAACAGACTCACTTAGTGGTTTTGTTATTAAGAAACACTTAGAACCAATAAAAACTTGCATTCTGATATCTTCTTTGTCTGGATCCCCATACAAGTCACCATCAATACACGAATGGGGACGGGTGCTTGCATAAAACTTCTTGGCCCTTTTGGTTTTTCAATCACGATGGAAATAAACATCGACCAACAACTTCAAGCAAAAGAAGACTAGAAAGTCGAAACTTCAAAAAGCAGTCAAACCAAACTATGCTATTCGTTAAATGGATTAATTTGCAAGATATACCTCAACCATACAAATGATACAATTACATTAAAGACAGATAATCTAGAGCAAGTTTAACCTTGCTTTTAACGGCTTCTTTTTGGCTTTTAAGCTAAGCCTCTCAATTCTCAATGTTTATAAACAATGAACACTAAATTTATTCTATTCTTCATACAAGACAAACTAGCATTTCAGTAATTAACAATAAATTTTTCACCTACATTAAAATTACTTTCAACATTATCATTTACAAATACTAATCAAACCACCCCAAGAAAATGTAAAATACAAAAAATAAAATGATAACCAAAATAAATACTGATTTTTCATAGCGATCCCTCTCGGTAGCAGTGCAGATCTCCCAGCGCACATCAATCGATGCTCATTCTTTCAGTATGTATCTAATACAGATTCACAAAAACATTAATCATAAAAACCCATTTCAAATGTCAACACCCAAAACACAAAAATTCACAAAACGGTTGGAGAAATATTGAAGCACAATCCCCTAAAGAGCCCCAATTTCATACACTAAACGGCTAGTAAATCGAAAACCCTAAAAAGCCCCAATTTCAAGCCACAAAATACACTCCCAATCCTGAATTCCCTCAACATTTAGAAGCACAATCCCCTAAACGGCTCAACCTCTTCGCCCTCGGCCGCCCTCAAAACAGTCCCTACTGCTACATTCAAAGAAATAAAAAATATTCCACCAAACTGCCAAAATAAAAAATACATAACATACCACGTAAGTCGTGAACAGTGCTGGGCTGCTAGCTATGGAATATGGAATGGACTCGTGACTCGTCATTCATGGTCATTGGTTGGGGCGGATCGTCGGATTGGATTTGGGGATGAGTCGGACGACAATGGGGATTGGGGAAATCGGGAAGAAAGAAGCCAATGGAAATGGGGTGGATTCTCTGGGTTTGATACTTTACATTATAGAACAAAATGAGGAACCAACTTGCTAGCAACATTCAGGCAAATACTTCAGCAATAAATCCCAGCAAAACGTGAAATTTCAAACCCTACATTTTAGCAGATTACCCTACCTTTTGGGGTTTCTCGCAGGTTCTCCAGAAAGGGGCCGATTTGGCGTGAGAATGGGAATGTCAGAGTGGTTTGAGAGGAAAGAGAGAGCGATTTGGCGTGAGAAAGAGAAAGGGAAAGTTGGGTTCCAGAAATGGGGCGATTTCATGGGAAAAAGAAAGGGAAAATTGGGTTCAAACAGGGCTTTGGAAGGAAATAGAAAAAATTCAGTGGGAAGTGAAAATTTTAGAGGGAAATAGAAAAATTTTAAAGGGAAATTGTTTATCAACAAATATTTTACATTGGAAATTATTTAATTCTTTTTTTTTTTTTCCTTTCCAACGGAAATATCCGTTGGTAAAGTCATTGATAAATTATTTAATTTATCATTTAATTATTTCTTATTTTTTATCGACGAATTAGCAACGGAATTATATCAACAAAAGACTTTCGTTGGTAATTCCGTCGGTAATTTAATATATAATTTTTAAGAATAATAAAATAATAATCCATTGCTAATTCGTTGGTAATCTCAACGGAAAATGTCCGTCGCTAAAATTTCGTCTCTATTGCCTCCTTTTCTTGTAGTGACTTGATTTCGACCCTGAGTTGTCATTAGGATATAAAGGCTCATAGGAAAAAAACACACTCGCTGACTTTGTAATAGTCAGTGAAAGATCTTAGAAAACAAAGATTCGTGTTGGCCTAGAGATCGAACATTTACCGTTAGAATTTTTGTTCGTGATTATCTTGTACGGAAAATGTCCTAAAATGATTTTATATATAAAATGCACTTTCGTCGATCTTGAGATGATAACAAGAATTTTTTGGTTCTCAAGTAATATATCTTTATGCAATAGATGAACTATCATACTTATAAGACAATAGCTCTTCTATGACACAAAGAGTTGGAATTAGGTCTGGGCAAAAAAATCTAAAAATTGACCAAATCGATTGAACTGAATTGACTCGGATTGGTTCGGGTCGATTTGACATATTTAATTGGTTTGATTTGGTTTTAGTTTAAACAAATCATGGTGGGTCGGTTCAAACATGATTTTACGTAACAAACCGCTGGTTAACCAACCCAAACCACTTACACATTTTTTCATTTTTTTTTTTTCGAAAAAGCAAAGTCAAAATCAAAAAATTAATGATGTTCCCCCTAAAGTGGAGGTGTCCAAGTTGCCTCTTTGACTTGTCTTTTTGAATATTATATAAAGACTTTGTTTTATGAAGACACTTTCAAGGAAACATTGATATTATTTTATATCATTTATAAACATTGTCTCCTGCTTCGACTGGTAGACCCTATTTTTTAGTTAAATTTTTTCTATATATCATGTTTTAGTTGTAATAAGCCCGCCTTCTCAAATGTAGGTTGAGATAATGATTATGGACATTTGATTATGTATTAGTTACAATATTTAATCTTTTTAATTACATGTTTTGTTCTGATTTGTTAA
This sequence comes from Fraxinus excelsior, assembly GCA_019097785.1. Classification (NCBI taxonomy): domain Eukaryota; kingdom Viridiplantae; phylum Streptophyta; class Magnoliopsida; order Lamiales; family Oleaceae; genus Fraxinus; species Fraxinus excelsior. Next base: position 19,060,745 of record CM032623.1, on the reverse strand, counting down.
TTACAGCTTACATGTTATGAAAATGCAAGTTGAGATAATAATTTTTATTCTTTGAAAAATGAAATTCTAAAACTGTTTTTAGTTGCTATAGGTTGTAACTCAAATAAAAAAATGTATAAAAAAATAAAGGTATATGTAATCTATGTTAACCCAAAACCGAGACAATTTTTTTTAAAAAAAATTCAATTTGAACAAAAGTTCAAACCGACTTTGGTTTGGTTTAAGAGTTAGATTGAGTCAATTTGGGTGATTAATTTGGATTTGGTTTCAGGTTGGGGTCAAAACCAACCCAAATCAAATCACGACCGGGCTAGTTGGAACTGAGTCAAGTATATACTCTTTTTACATGTGGTGATTTGCGATATCATGGCAATTTGCTAATTATGCTGAACTTTTGCGATCAATGAGGTAACTTTGTTGATGACACTTGAGAATCTCATAAACAAAATTTTAGTACATTGATTTTGAGATATCAAGTGATGTTACCATGAGAAAAAGTAACTACATATTCTACTCATTTTTCATTGATCGAGGTCTTGTTCAACCGATTTCTTGACAATTTTTTTAATGAGGCAACGGTCCTTGTTATGTATTAAAAAATAATGTACATTTTTCCTTTACTATGATTTTTTTACCACAATTTTTTTTTCCTAGTAAGATTTGAATAAAACATATTTTTTTTATGTGATAGACCTCTTATAATTAAATTGATGGATGTCCATAATCCCCAACCTTTGGTTACAAATTGTATATGTTGCAAAAATTATTTACCTCATAACTTTAATTCCCTATTTATAATTCTTATAAGTTACAATTCTATCTTCTAACTCAATGGGTGGTTTTAACCTATAAATACAAGTTGTAAAAGGCAATATTTAATACAAGTGAAATGAGATTTCTTCTTTCAGTTCTTGAAGCTTTTCTCTAACTTATTTATTTTACAACAAACCCACAATATTTAACCTTTTGTTATAGTGAAATATAATAACATATAGGAGTTACTTGATATTAATTAATTATAATGTGTTTATTAGTACCATTACATGTGTATACATATTCAAGTTGTACTCATAGAAATAAATCTGAAAATGGCTATTAAATAATTCAAAATTTCATGAAGGTTTAGTTCATTTTATGTTACAATTACTTAAGAATACTTCATTTGAGAGTGAAAATGTAGAGGTAATTTCATAAAAAATAAAAAAAAATCAATCAATTAGATCATTAAACTTTATGTTTCAATTGGGTCACGAACTTAAATTTTCAAATTTCTTCACTTTATCCTATGAGAAACCAAAGGTGAGTCTCGTAGGTGGACGTATCAAACCGAAATAGATGGAGAGCATCTGCCTATTTTCGTGAGATTGAGATAAAAAGGTGTTGTAGCCTCCCGGATTTCATCACCTAGCATCCCTAAAATGGACACTTTTATGGCATGGTTCAAGATATGCTAGCATGCCATACAAAGATTACATGAAAGATCCATTGTTGTAAGTATGTCAATTAAGAAATTTTCATCAATTTGGGAACGCAAAGGTGCCAAAGTGGAAGTATTTGAAATCAAAATAGAAATTCAGCCACTCGATTGAGACAATTAAAGTTCTGTGAACCACTTGAGATTTTGCTGGAGTCTAGCGATAATAGATGAAATTTACCCAAAATGTTGAAGATGTGCTCAGAAAAGCTACACATCCTCTACACATTGAGACGAACTTAGATTTGTAATGAAATAAAGTTCATGTTTGACGCTCATTTTTTAAAATACAATTTTTCTCAAATTCATTTTCAATCACACATTTCATGGGAAATACAAATTTTCAACAATATATTTCATCAACTTTTATCAAAATTTACTGAAAATTAGTTTTTGGCTAAACCAAACATGGGCTGAGATATTTCTACCTGTTGAATTTATCTTTTGAGATAGAACATAACATCTATCAAGAATTTACTATATATGTATCATTCGATCACGACGTAATGTAATGTACTATTTCTGCTGTTTGCTAGCTTTGCTGTATGAGTATGTGAATTTAAATCCACGTACTAGAACCACGTGATGGGCCTATAATCTTTTGTACTCTCTATGGAGTCTCTTCGCTGGAGACGGCATTTCATTGCCATTTTCTTCCTTACAATGGGCCAATGGCACTTCAATTTTCTGTGGGACTGAGATTTTGGTCAAGAAAATAAGACAAACGGTGCAATCAGCATTTAATTGCCTATACCATTTCGAAATCACATAAAAGGACAGAAAAAAACCCCCAAAAAATAGAAGAGTGAAGATTTATTGTACTCTATGTAAATTCTTGTTTGAGTGAAGCTGTCTGGTAGCACTGTTTGCATTTTTGTCATTGATTTTTTCAGCTTCGTGTTTAGGGAAGAATGATTTAGGGTCTACTTGATGTAGATTTCTAAGAATAGATTTTTGCGAGAAGTAATTATTTCGCAAAATACATAATTAATAGGGTTAATTTCACAAATGGTCACTGAAGTTACATCAAAATAACAAAACGGTCACCGAAGTTTAAAAATTGCACTAACGGTCACTCAAGTATTAGCCGGTTTCAAGAATGGTCACTGAAGGACCAAATGAGTTGAAGCTTGAACATGAGGACCTACATCACAAATTTGACAAGAGCCATTTTTTGCCATTTTTCCGGCGATTTTGCAACCAAATTTCGGCGCCTTCCGACCTCCTAAGCCGCCTAAAATTAGCACCGGTTGAAAGCACTCCTCTTCAATTAGCATCCAACCTCTCCCAATTTCATCAACTTATGTAATCGGAATCGATGCTCAAAGTTCACTGCCCATAAATTTGAAAATCGCCAAATAAGTCGAGCTCCGGTCGAATTTGGCCATGACCCATACCTGGGCAAGCTGCGCCATCACCAGACGACCACGTCCATGGCTCCCATTTAACACAAAAAACATCAGAAAATTTTAATTGTGCAGCAAGTTCCTCGCCAGTCACAAATGTCGCAAAACCGTATGCTAAAAATCAAAATTCCAGAGTCGTCCGACTAAACCCCGATCGTAGATCACCTGGGATTTGATCATCTTAACCTGACACAGCTTTCCCAGGTATAGGCCATGACCAATTTCGACCGGAGCTCTACTTATTGGCGATTTTCAGATTTATGGGCAGTGAACTTTGAGCATCGATTCCGATTACATAATTTGATGAAATTGGGAGAGGTTGGATGCTAATTGAAGAGGAAGAGGAATGCTTTCGACCGGTGCTAATTTTCGGCGGCTTAGGAGGTCGGACGGCACCGGAATTTGGCAAAATCATCAGAAAAATGGCAAAAAATGGCTCTTGTCAAATTTGCGATGTAGGTCCTCATGTTCAAGCTTCAACTCATTTGGTCCTTCAGTGACCATTCTTGAAATCAACTGATACTTGAGTGACCGTTAGTGCAATTTTTAAACTTCAGTGACCGTTTTGTTATTTTAATGTAACTTCAGTGACCGTTGGTGAAATTAACCCATAATTAATACATATGGAAAAGTTACGATTCTATGAGAAAAAATATTTTATTAGGAAAATGTATTGTTGAAAATTAGTTTTAGAAAATATGTGCCAAACATGAGGTTAGATTTTAAAAAATGCTTTGCATAGATTTGAAGATGTTTTCTCAATAGAACAGTTTAAAAGAAAGACATTTAGATTAAAATTAATATGATCTAGTAAAGATCTAGTTGTCCGATGTGCTAAACAAACCTTGAACAACTTAGTACTTGATGCAAATTCTTGTCCGAGGTTCAAGAACAGTTTTCAAATGAATGAAAATAATGTCAGTCAACTTACATGGTTGTCAACCAAATTGTATAAGCAGCATAATTGAGCTTACGAGTTGCAATGTATACATTCTTTCTTATTGTTTTTTAGCCTAGGGTTTAGGGAAGGACGATCTAGGCTATTAAAATATTTTGCATAGGTTTAAAAGAGGTTTGTTTCTTTATAAGATTGATGCGATCTCAATACAATGTATTAGAAGATGGATAATTTGACATGCTAACGATCTAATCGTTATATACATATATATCATACGTATTGTCCGCTTTGGGAGAGCATATGCCCATACCCCTCACGGCTTTCTGACGCGTCCACAAGATTCGAACTCAAGACCTCCATCATATGGAAGACTTAAGTTGAATCATGGTACCAATTGGGCATTTTGTAATGACCCGATCTTGCATCGCAGTCGTTATCATATCATATGTAATGTCCGTTTTGGGAGAGCATATGTCCATCTTACCTCTCACGACTTTCTGACGCATCCCTAGTTGCTCAACTAGTACCAGGATTCAACTTAAGTCTCCCATATGATGGAGGTCTTAAGTTTGAATCATAGGAACTCGTCAGAAAGCCATGAGGGGTAAGATGAGTCTATACTCTCCCAAAACAGACAGTATGTATGATATAATAACAACTGGGGCGCAAGGTCGGGTCGTTACAAAAACGCGCATTTTTTGTAACGACCCGACCTTACGCCGCAGTCGTTATCAATTGGTACCAAGATTCAATTTAAGTCTCCCATATGATGGAGGTCTTGGGTTCGAACCTGAGGACGTGTCAGAAAACCGTGAGGGGTAAGATGGACATATACTCTTCCAAAGTGGACAGTACGTATATATATATATATATATATATATATATATATATATATATATATATATATATTACTTATTTTGTGTGCATAAAATCTTATATTTCCAAGCAGGAAAAATTGACTTAGCGTAGAAAGATCTTCCAAGCCAAGTGCTTGACAGTGGACAATTGCAGCTGTGAAAATGTGATTTCCAAGAAGTGGTAGATCATTTGAAGTTGCCAACCGAACCACACGCAACTCCTTATCATATTGAATGAATTAAGAAGGATCCGTCTATTCAAGTGACTCGAATTTGTAAGATACCTTTGTGAATGAGGACTTATTACAAATTATAAATTATTAGTGATGTTGTTGAGATGGATGGATGTCATATTCTATTAGACGGATTGTGTTAGATTGATGTTGATTCCGTACGTAAGGGTATAGAAAATGCTTATAAGTAGAATGATAAAAAGATTACGGTTGCACCAATATAGATGACACATAAAGCTTCCAAAGTGTTGGGGACCTAGAGTGAAATTCACCTAACATAATATCATTAGCTTTTAAGTATGAATAATCACGAGCCTTAGGAAATGTGTGAATTATAAATGAATAATAATTATGAATGTGTTATTAAAATTAATAATTAACTTTAAACATTATAAGTTAATAATAATTTTTGTCAAATATAAGTTATATGTAAAGAATAATGTTATCTAGCATTATTTGTACTATAACATTAGTTTAGGTGTCGCTTAGTGATATATTCAATGAAAAGTAAAATTAAATGATCTTTCATTTAACGTCACATTAGTGTCATCTAAACTGATGTTTTAATATCAATGGTGTTAAATAATATTATTCATATGTAAATATTGTAAACAACTATGTTGTAAAGTTGTTTGAGTGCATTTAAAAGTGGTACTATTAAGCCTCTGTTTGATTCCATTTAAAACAAAACTTTTTAATTCTCATACTCATTTTCAATCATATTTACACAATAAAATATTTTGCACGTGGTCCAAATTTTTTTTCCTATTTTTTAATCATACATTCTCCAAAAAATTATTATTCAAAACTCGATTTTTTCAAAATAATAGCCATCAAACCAGGGCTAAATAATTAATGATAATGATTACTTTCATAAGTGATTATTTCAAATATCTGGGTTCGATAATTAATGAAATAAAGCAATGCAATAGAAATTCCGCGTCATTAAAGTTAAAAGGCAAGGATTGTAGGATAGTTATTAGACCTTGCAAATTTTATGATTTTTGAGCGTTGAGGCTGTTAAATGACATAACGACCCTGTTCAATAGAAATTAAATCTAAATTTTTAGGGATAATTGTAGTAGCGGTATCAAATCTTTCATTAAGTAGCAGACTTTGTCCAAATCTTTTATTTGTGTCATCCACAATACCAAACCTTTCAAAATGTCGCAGCTGAAGTCCAAATAAATGGTTTATACTAGTTTGACCGTTAATTGATCAAATAATTGATTTTGACAATAATTTTGACAAATTTTAAAATGTTAAAATTGTTGTAAAAAGAAAGTAAATTAGGGTTTAAGTTGAATGACACTTGTACCCCTGCAGCCATATATATTATTACCATATGTATCCCTATTGCTGCCTTATAAATATAGGACTTTAGTTCTCATTATAATACACACAGAAAAGTCTATTGACTTTTATTCTCTCTTTTATAACACGTTATTAGCACGAAAACTTATTTTTTCAAAGTTTATCGCGACACGAAGAGCATCATTCCAAAGCAAGAAAGAAAAAGTAGAATACTGAAAGCACAATCTTTTAGAGAAGGTAATAATTTTTTAATCATAATCATTCATCACGTGTATCAAAATTAATTTGATAACATGTGAATTAAACATGCACATGCACATTACATGTTTCTCACTCTTGTTCATCTATCAATGTGAATTTCTTTTATAAAGCATTAAATTTTCTCCTACACTGGCCACTGTGTTCTGTTCATCTATCCATTCACGGCACTCAAAAAAAAAAAAAATCAGTTCTTGGCATAAAAGATTTTGGTTTTATAATTCACTTTATCCAAGGAGAATAGCAAATACAATCAATATGTTTCTTTTAATTTACATCACTCATTATTCTTTAATTTTATATGCATCATGTAATTATGTATGCTACATTAGTTACACGATTAGCCATGCATAATTAATTAATAGTTGTTGAAGAAGTAGAATTTTTTGTTACAATTATCGTCAAAAATTTTTTTTATATATAATTCTGCTATATTTACGACAGCGGTTCCACGGTCAAATTTTCTTTTAATTATATGTGTTTGGTAAAATTAATCTTAGTGTGGTTTATTTATAATTTGTTGTTGCTCCTGAAGTAGCACAACATTATAATTAATATTCTTGAAAAATATTACTTGTTCCTAAAGAGCATAAATTATAATTTTCAATATTCCAAAAGAATATTGACATATTGCTCTTGAATAAACAATAATAAAATACAACGTACTCCCGAAGTAGTACGTGTTTCGAAGAGCATAAAATTATAAAATCTAATGTATTATATTTTTGCTCCTAATGAGTAAATAAATTGTTGTTGCACTTGAAGTAGCACAACATTATAATTAATATTTTAGAAGAATATTAATCACATATATGTTTATTACAAATATTATTGCTCCTAAAGTAGCACACAATTATTAATATTCTAGTTAGATTTTATTTGCTCTCGAAGAGCATAATTAAATAAAATAAATTGTGTTTTAACTCATGAAAAATTAATTATTATACAATTTATTATTTCAAATAATATTATGTTATTGCTCTTGAAGAGAATGACACTCTGATTCCAATATTTCAGAAAAATATTGACCTATTTACTCTTGAAGAAGCAAATATATAGCTCTTGAAGAGCTAATGTTTCGAAATAATAATTCATTGTTGTCACTGAAGTTACACAGTATCATAATTAATATTTCAAAAGAATATTAATTATTGTTATTGAATTAGTAATAATAAATACAACGTGCTTTCGAAATAACACATGTTTCGAAGAATGTATCATCTTGAATTCATATTTATCCTTGAAGGACAACATGTAATTAATGTCACGAGGATATTAATTAGTTTGATTACTTGAATGATATATAATTATATAGCCCCTGTTTGAAACCCATTTTGAAAGAAATAGAAATTTTGGAATAGTGATTGATGTGAGAATGTGTAGTGAAAAAGTGATGAAAAGTTTTTGATTTGTGTGTAATATTATTTTATTTGGAGAATGTGTGGTTGAAATGAAGAATGAGAAAGAAAAAGAAAAAGAGAAATTAATGGGTGTCAAACAAGGGCATAATGTTTAATCATATTCTTCGAAATTAAATAATTGAATTATATCTTATATTGAACCAGAAGTTCAATTTCACTTTATTGTTTGGCATGACCAGTTGGACCATCATTAAACCAGAAGATTCTTCAATCCAATTAAATCATATTTGATGTTTGTTCTCTTTATAGAAAATTGGTTATTTTACTAGTTAAATAAGGATTGAATTCACTATAGTTCTGAAAATTAATTAGGGTGATATATGTGGTTCCGTCACCCTCCATGTTGACCATCTAGATATTATTCTATCTAATAAATTTGATACAAATATTCTATAGATTGCACGGTGTTCACAACCTGAAATTTGCGAAAGTGATACTCAAATTATGAGCATAATTTTCAGATTATACAATTAAGACAACGTGTCTTTATAATACTAGTGATCCTAAATCTCAACTTTTAATAAGTGGTTAGTTGAGATGTCGATAAATGGTTTAACATTATTGTTTGTTAAATGTCTCCAATTAAGTTAATTGAGAACAAAATACTTCTCATTTCAGTTTAGGGAAAGCCCTTACGCATCATGTTAATATAATAGTTCTCCTAGTTATAACTGGCTTATGGTTAGAGCCTAATTTTTCCATCAAATTATTTCGATAGTGTTGTATATGTAAAATTAATCCACCACAATGCATTGAGATGGAAAATAAAAAAGAAAATGCTAAGAATAAATGGGTAGCATAAACCCTTATCCCAAATGGATGATATTTGTAAAAATGATTGTCAATTTGATTTGACAATTCTCTCAGCATTAGGGGGAAAAATTAAGAAGTTGAAAATAATATACAAATGCATCAATAACTAAATCATCGCAAAAGACAATTCGAACCAGAAGTTCGAAAGATAATTTATTTAGATGCATTTACTGACCAAAGTTATTAGTAATCTCACACATCAGCTTTAAATGCTCCAACTCGAATTGACTCCTTGAAGGACAATTCGTTAATATTATATTTGATAAATTTATGGCACGCCTGAAGCGTGATAATATTTGATTATATTACAAAGTCCTCCAAATGAAAATAAAGTAATTGGTAAATATTGTCTTATTAAGGAGGTATATACTTTTGGTGAGCATTTAGACATAATATATTATAAAAACCCGGAAGAGGTTCAGGTACCTGAAATAATGAAAATTGAGATATCTCAATAAGTTATGTTATCATGGAAAAAGAAATAGAATCGAAAAATTCAAGAAAAAATTGTCGACATCACTTTTAAACATGATGTACTGCACCATATTATGAATAACGATGAATCGAAATAAATTCGTTGAAATATATCGATCGAAGAGAAAATTGATCAATCAAATATTGAAAATATGGTTCCTGAAGAATCACAATTGTCCGAAAATAATGAGATTTTAATAAATTATATGTTATCTCATAAATTATGAGAGCGAAATAATGTTGTTATAGACAATATTTTCGTCTTTAACGTGACTCTTTATATTATGCAAAATGATGATCATGAACCACTGTCCGTTAAAGATTATCAAAATGGAAATGATAGGCGAAAGTGGAAAGAAGTCATACAGGTGGAATTAAATTTCTTAGAGAAACGGAAAGTGTTTGGACATATAGTTTGAACACTTGAAAATGTAATCCCTGTTGGATACAAATGTGTTTTTGTATGAAAGAGAAATGAAAACAATGAAATTACAAGATACAAGACCCGACTCGTAGCTCAATGTTTCTCACAAAGACCAGGAATTGATTATGAGGAAACATATTTTCCCGTAATGGACACCATCACTTTTAGATTCTGAATTAGTTTGACCATGTCACAAAAGCTCGATATGCACTTTATGGATGTAGTGACTGCCTATTTGTATGGTTCACTTGATAGTGACATATTTATGAAAGTCTCGGAAGGACTTAAAGTGCGTGAAACAAATTATACATGCCCGAGAACCATGTTCTCAATTAAACTGCAAAGATCATTGTATAGATTGAAACAATCCGGATGCATGTGGTATAATCGCCTTAGCGAATACTTGTTGAAAGAATGCTATAAAAATGATGATGTCTGCCCATGTGTTTTCATAAAGAAAACGAATATTGGATTTGCAATTGTGGCGATTTATGTTGATAACTTAAATTTAATTGGAACTTTCGAAGAGCTTAACAAAATTGCAGATTATTTGAAAAATGAATTTGAGATGAAAAATTTGGGAAAAACCAAATTTTGTCTCGGTTTGCAAATTAAACATTTCCTAGAAGGATTATTTGTTCATCAATCTACATATACAGAAAAAGTCTTAAAACGATTTTATATGAATAATGCACATCCATTAGCATCACATATGGTGTTCGATTACTTGATGTAAAAAATGATTCTTTTCGTCCACCTGAAAATGGAGAAAAGATTTTTGGTCCTGAAATACCATATCTTAGTGCAATTGGAGTATTAACTTATCTTGCAAATTGTACTCGACCCGACATAGCTTTTCTGTAAATCTCCTCGCAAGATATAATTCTACACCAAAACAAAGACATTGGAATGTTGTTAAACATATTTTTCGTTACCTAAAGGGTACTATTGATTTGAGATTATTTTATTTTCAAAAGTCGGGATTTGCTTTAGTGGGAGGATATGCAGATATATGTTATCTCTCTGACCCACATAAAACTAAATCACAAACAAGATATGTGTTTACACGTGGAGGAACAACTATATCATGGAGATCTATGAAGCAATTATTGACAGCAATATCCTCAAATCATTCTGAAATCATTTCAATCCATGAAGCATGTCGAGAATGTGTATGGTTGATGAACATGACCCATATCCAAGCATCATGCGGATTAGTTTCAACAAAAGATAGTCCAACAATTTTGTATGAAGATAATGCTGCTTTTATTACACAACTCAAAGGAGGCTATATCAAAGGTGACCGGACGAAGCATATTTTTCCAAAATTCTTTTATACACACGAGTTTCCGAAAAATGGCGACATCAATATTCAACAAATTCGTTCAAGTGACAATGTGGTCGATTTATTTACAAAAGCACTGCCAACATCTACATCCAAAAAATTAGTTCACGAGATTGGAATGCATCGACTCAAAGATATTTAGTGATCAACATCAAGGGGAGTAGGCGAGTAGTTGTACTCTTTTTCCTTCGCTCAGATTTTATTCCACTGGGTTTTCCTAACAAGGTTTTAATGATGCAGCATTTATATTTAATACTCCGAAATAACTGTACTGTTTTTCCTTCGTTTGTTCTTTTTGTCCCATTGAATTTTTATCAAATAAGGTTTTAACGAGACAGATATTTTGTAATGTGTCATTCAAGGGGAAGTGTTGTAAAAAGAAAGTAAATTAGGGTTTAAGTTGAATGACACTTGTCCCCTGCAGTCCTAAATATTATTACCATATGTATACCTATTGTTGCCCTATGAATATAGGGTTTTGGTTTTCATTATAATACACACAGAAAAGTTTATTGACTTTTATTTTCTCTTCCCTTTTCTCTCTTTTATAACAAAAATGATGATTTTACATTTTTTATAATTAAAATTTAAAACTATTTCCACCTTCTTCTTCCACCCCCACCCCCACCCCAAAACTACAAATCTGGGAAATCAATCGGAGAAAAATTTCTGACAATATTGCATAAATTCATTAGCGAAAAGTGAGGCAATTGTGCAATTGGATATGCACAAAAAATAATTGAGTCGGCACCAAAGGTTTGATTGGGGGGTTCTCTAACCATGCAGACGTTGGCAACTCTATAAAACTCATAGGTAGGGGTGGCTCCGCAGTATTATTGAAAACATGAGAAAAGTTTCTGTGATTAATAAAGAAATCTGCAGCAGAAGTGAAAATTTCGGCGAATTTGCCGATGAATACCCACTAAAAACAACTGTTTCAGGCATCGGAGTTGCAGCTCAAGAAAACTAGTAAAATTCGTCTCCTGTCGCATCACCTCGATTCCGTTGAAGAAAAATCGAAGGTTCATGGAGCCGCAGATGAAGAATCTTGACCCGATCCAAAACCCATTTTCAAGTAGTTCAACATTCCTCCCAATCCATGAACCACAATATCATAGTTGTAAAACAGCCCCGGCAAAACCACCTACATACCGTCTAAATTAATCGCATCATTATCTGAAATTAGGCTATCGGACTAGTAGCTTTCTAAGTTTTGATTTCCTAGATTTACAAATTTGGGCCGGGGCGAGGTGGAAATGAGTTTTTAATTTTAATTATAAAAAATGTAAGATTACCATTTTAAACTTTTAAAATTAGTCAAAATTATTATAAGAGTCAATTATTTGGTCAATCAACGATCAAATTAATAGAAACCATCCATTTGGACTTTAACTGCGACATTTTGAAAAGTTTGGTACTGTGTGTGATACAAATGAAAGGTTTGTGCTAGATCTGTTACTTAATGAAATGTTTGGTACCCGCTAGTGCAATTATCCAAATTTTTTATTATAGTCAAAGTCAATAATTAGTGTCTGTTTGATAATTATTATTTCAAAACTCTTTAATTCTCATACTTATTTTTAACCACACATTTACACAATAAAATATTTTGCACATGAACTCAAAATGTTTCTCTACTTTTTAACTATACATTCTTTGAAACATTACTATTCAAAACTCAATTTTCTAAAAATAATGGCTATTAAACAAGAGCTTAATATTACAAAATATTTTATAGGATCAACAACTTTTCAATCACACATCCATAAAATTTTATTAAAATCTATTAAAATTTTGATTTTAATCTCCACAAAATATGAGCAATGTTTATAAGACGATTGTAAAGAAAATGATGAAACAAAAATGGATGTTTGTACTTGTTTGACACCCATTTTTTTCTCATTCTCATTTTTTTCTTTCTTCATTTCAACCACACATTTTTCTAATAAAATAATATTGCACACAAATCTAAAACTTTTCATCACTTTTCCACCACACATTCTTCCATCAATCACTATATCAAAAATTTTAATCTCATTAAAATGATATACAACCACTAATGAATACGATAAAAAAGAGGGTAAAATTAACTATGTCAACGAGTCGAGCTGAGCCCGAGCCCAAAAAAAAAGGCATGGGCTCTGCTTGAGCTTTTTTTGGCCCGAGTCGAGTTGAGCAAAACCCGAGCCGAGTCGAGTTCGAGCTGATTGTTTGTTTGTTTTTCCATATTTTTCATTTTGTTTTTTTGGCCTTAGCAAAGGCAGGTTGCAAGCTGCCTTTGCAAAGGCAGGTAGCTTTTCTAGCTGCCTTTTGCAGGCAACTTACTGGCTGCCATATTTTTCAAAAAAAGAATTTTTTTTAATCATATGGACAGGCTCGCCCGGGCTCGAGTCATCTCCCCAAAATGAGGCTCGACCTGAGCTCAAGCCGGGTCCGCCTCGAGATTTTAGGGACCGAGCCTTAGCCGTCGAGCTTTTTTGTCATCCCTAAGTAAAATGGGAATGTACTGGTAAATGGTGGTGTTACCAATTAAAAATAAATTAAGGCATGACTTGCGTGTTTGAATGTGATCGTAAAAGTGAGTAATTTTGAGAGAACAATATAGAAGACAAAAATTAATATGATTTGTTGTAGTTATTATCGATTAGATTGATTTAAATCTCCTAATAGATTTAAAAATAAACAAAGTAAAATCAATATGTAGCCGTCTCCAAATATATTAAAGATGTGGTTTAGTTATTCACGTAGTGTATTGGCGTTGTGACGAGTACTTGTAAAACTGAAGTTTGAACTGAAAATCTTTCCATTTGATTGTAAAGGTGGAATTTGGGTGGAAAAAAAATAAATTAAGGAGATTGAATTGCCTAGAATTCTTTTTCATGAAAGTTGTCTATTAAACTAATATTTTTTTTACCATTGGATCTAAAATTTGTTCCAATGCCAAAAAAAAGAAAAAAACTAAAAAAAAGGGTAATATATTACCACCAAAGAATTTATTAAGTACACCACATTATATCCACATCACAACTAAAATATAGTTTTAATAAATATACCACAAAAAATTTACAATTATATACCTAATTTTAAAAAATAATAAAAATGAAGAATTCTGAGTTTTAATAAATATATCACAACTAAACTGCATCTTTTTTATTTTCTTCTAGACATTTTTTTTTCACCATGTACTTTTTACGTTGCATGCATCCATGGCTACATGGACTGGACAAGAAATAAGTAGAAAACATTACCAATTTCTTCTCATCCACATCATCAAAATAAAGAAGAAGAAAAAAAAACTTGATTTCAAAGAAATGGGTCAGTGAACTTAATTTTTAATTCAGAGTGGTCATTGAAATGTTTTCAAACTTATTACAAGAAGATGAGCGAAATTACAATACACGCAGAGATATGCATATTTGCAGTCTTTATTTTGTAAATTTCTAGAGAGTCTAAACTTTAAATGATGTAATTTAAAGTTCTGCTCACCTTTTTCATTATGAATTATTATATACCTGATTTTATATTTGTGTATTTATTCATTTTGATGAATGAAGATTTCATTAACATAAAAGGGTCTTAGCGAGTGGAGGATTAGACAGTCAAAATTCAAGAATCTTGACTGGAAAAGAAAAGAATGGTTCTTTTAAAGAATTATATTTTGCAATTATAAGATCTAACGAATTAAAAAAATATATAAAGAATGATTAAACAAATTGATGAATTCTTACATGTAATATCATGGCACTAGACTCGTAATTATAGAAAAGAAGAAGAAATTATGTATAAGTTTGTGGTGTGATTATAATGAGATGTGATTAATTAAAAGTATATTAATCCTAATTATATAATTTAACTCAAGTCTATTTAAGTAAATACGAAAAAAAAAATTTAAAAATGTGGTGTAATTAATAAGTTTTGTGGTGGTAATATAATTATATATTAAAAAAAAAAAGCAAGGGAAATCAAGAATTGGATGAAAATTGAATTTCAATACAAACAACTATAAATAATATGAGGGATAGGATTTGTTCAGGGAATGATTGGTCCGTCAGAAAACAAAAGGGAGGCTCGGTGAAATAGACATGTCTGTGAAGATGCGGACTACCTGCACCTAGACATAAAGACCCTATGAAGCTTGAAAATTTAGCTTATCAAACAGTCTAAAAGGTGAAAATGGATAAGAATTCCAACTTCCTTAAAAAATTTCGTGCTATCAAAGAAGCCGGGTAATTTATTATTAGAGAAAAGTGCTACATCAAATCAGCGCTATTTATGTAACTTTTCTTTATTCAAATTTGGACTGCGGAACCAAATTGCGAGGACCCGGTCCAAATCTTCATCTGGGATGTCTTTGCACCGTATCTGTAGCTACATATTTATGAAAAAAATTAGCAAGAAATGGAAAATTAGAGAAATTACAAAGGCAAAGCAATGGTGCTAACGAATTTTAATGGAGCAGGCGTAGGTTTTGGTAAGTTTTTCTTCTGGAAATTAACAAATTCGCTAGTATTCCACAATTTTTTTAATGTATTTTGGTTTGTATTTTTCTGATTTTTTGCGTTTTTTTTTTTTGGCTATTATTTCTAACATTATGGAAGTTTTCTTTATAGGTTTCGGCGTTGGTTGTGGTTTTGGTGTTGGATGGGGCTTCGGAGGTCAGTTTCTTTAATTTTATATATTATCCTTAGAAAATTATCTAATTATAAGTTTTTTTTTTTGGCTGAAGTTTAATTGGAGTCTTATAGCTGTGGAATTTGATTACTTCTTAGCTTACATATCCTTTGAGAGTTTGATTTCATGTAATATTATTTGATGTTTGATCGAATTGTAGTGAGGATACTTAAGGATGAAACTGTCATCCATGTATTTCTCAAAATAGTGAAGCCCACGACAGTCAAGAATAGTTGCAAGCATGTAACATAACTGTTTTAATTTCATCGGTTCCTTGTGAAAAAAAAATAAAAAATCAAATTAAGCTCTTATTTGGTTTAGTTGGATTGAGTTCATGATGGTCATTCCACTTTTGGGGGATTTATTGGACTACTTAAACTGGAAATAACAAGATCTTTGGATATGGATATTTAATTCCTGGGATCATTTAGGTTTGAAGGCCTTTTAGGTGCAGAAAGTTTTCCTAATGTTTGACCGACGTAAATTATTGCCAACTTCAAATAACATTAACTGAAACATAATTATATCCACTGTGCCCTAAGCTCAACCAGAGGAAAGTCATTTTCACTCTGGACTTGTCAACCTGACTTGCCTAAGAAGAGAACTGGCCATCTTTTAGCAATTGGAGCAAATGGTTGCTGTTCTCTTTAATAGGTCTATCGAGCCTGAGTCCGTGCTATAATGAGAAAGAGGTGTACGAGACCCGGCATATGATCTTTATTGTATGATTAAGAGGATGTTTGGGTGTGCTCAAGAAAAGTAAGTTTCTTTTTAAGTTGATTTGTAAGAACTTAAGTGAAGGGGGCAAAAGAGATAAGGATAAGGATGAATGCGTTTACTGCTTTGTTTAACTCACATTTAGAAATTGAGGCTTGTGTGTCATGCCCCTTTTTTGGGGAGAGAAAAAATGGCTATTGTTTGACGTTGAACACAATTGAACAAGAACGAGACTTGAGATAAAAGAGGGAAATGAAAGTGGATAGAATGTAGAGAAAATTTAGAGGGAGAAAGTATGAATTTATTCCATAATCAAGTGTAACTATTATAATGCATTTGTATATGGTTTAAATTAATTTGATTTTAGTAGGAAATAACTAATAAAATACTAGAAAATCTAATGAATAAACCCTAATAACTTATCTTTAAATAAGAATCTAAGCATGACATGTATTTCTGTAATATATGAAATAGGATCTCCATCATTTCTCTCTACTGAAAGAACTCAACTCTGACAAGATAGGCTACTACTTCATTATATAAGGAGATTGGTTTTTTTCCTCCTCAAGTATCATTACTGAACTTTTGATAGCAACATACGACATAAATCATACGAAGGGCCAATATTTCCTATTGACCAAATACACATAGGAAACTCCATAAAGTAGCATATGGTGCAATTCATCCACAAAAACATCAACTGAACCCACATAATGAGAAGCACAATGGACTAGCGTGGTAGATGGACCTGTAGAAACAAAGGATTACAACATTGGTGGCTTGTTTGTAAATATTGCAAATGTTCAAAGTTGAATAGAGGTATCTTTTATAGTTGTCTTATGAAAATCTGCATGAGTCAAAACTACTCCTTTTCTAGTCTCATCAGTGATCACAATTGACTTGGGTGACATTTTAACATCTGAGTTATCTTCTTCAAAACTTTTCTCTTCGTTAACATCTTTAGTTTCTTGAGTTAATAGAGCCTGAATTGGGCAGGCATTAGCTCATGTCCTCTGCAACGGACCTGTCTCCATAATTTGATGTTGCCATTTCAATCAACAATACCATTAGTCCCTTTACACACGAGACACTACTGCACTACTATAACCATCCAAACTAACTCCCAAAAGATTTTACAATTTTCGTCAAATAAGGTTTTGAACTTGATTGTGCACTTCTTAAATAGTCTATCTACTGAATTCATTGCACCAAGAACCTCATTTTTCATTCTTGCGCTAACCAAAAGGAAAGTAAGCCATTCTGGAGAGAAATTGTTGCTTTCTTTTAATATGAGAGTCATAATTGTCTCCATGGATGTGAATATATCTCTGAATGATAATCTCTTGGGACTGTAAGAAATGTTAGAACATGTCAATTATCATTTGTTCACATTCTAGATCCAATGTGCTGACACAATACTTCACACTAACCATGGTTTCATGTATAATGGCTGCCTTAACACAATTTGGATTTTCCAGAGAAAAATGCAAATGATGACACTACTATTGAAAGATATCGTGCATTTTCTCATCAACATTTGGGGCATCAGATGCAGTAATTCAGGTTTTTTCGCCTATGTAGGAAGCAACTGCCATTTTTATAGAAACATTTGCTTACTTGTGTCTTCATTAGTGAGATAGAGCTGTGAGCATGAGCACAAAAGTTGAGAGAAAATTCCCAAGTTGTTCAAGCAAAGGTAGGAGTTCGTTAGAGATTGCAGAGGCTGAACAAGCCTTTTCCTATATGTCATAAATTTTTGTTCTAGCTTTTTATAGGATGTCAAAATATTTTGGAACTTTATCGGATTATTAATTGGACTATATTGGAAGAAAAAAGAAACCTTTAAAATGATAGACCCACAGTTCACTTAACCTACCAAAGGCGTAAAAAGAGAGCAGGGGCAGAATAGGGAATGAGCAAGGACAGTCACATGCACCAACACTAAGTTGTTAGATAAACACGTATAAATAAGAGCAGGAACCCTTGTTGTTGGTAGCCAGAAATCAGTTATCACATTAGGAGAGAATTGGCCTCTCGAATGGCAAATATCTTTAATTCCTTTTTTTGTTGAATTCACAGCCGTGTCCACTGTCTTGTGGCTTTCAGTTTCAATTCAATATATATCGAATTCCTTTTAATTTCTACGTTGTGGTTGCTTATTAATCTGTTGAACTAGAATTTGTCCAAGGATCCTATCATTTGGTATCAGAGCAGTTCCATCCTGATGGTGAATGTATCAGATCGAGTGGGGGTTTTGGAAGGATCCCATCAAAAATTACAAGAACAGCTGGGAGAAGTACAACAGGGAATCGAAGGGATGCAAGTGGAAATGCGTAGAGTCCAGAACATGGAAAAAAACATGTCCTTTATTATGGAACAGTTTGCCTTCATGAGATCGAAGTGGGAAGAAGGAGAAAACGAAAAAAAATGTAAGGGAATAGAAGGCGAGAAGGAATCTGGGTGTACCTTGCTTTCTGAAAATTCCCCAGGAGCTGGGACAAGCATGCGAGCCGGAAATGGGAGAATAGGAGAAAATTGGCGTCCAGAAATAAGAGGGAGAAGGCTGGAGATGCCGATATTCGTAGGGAAAAATCCAGATGAATGGATCTTCAAGGCTCAACGGTATTTTTTGGTGAATCAATTGACTGAAATAGAGAAGCTGGAAACGGTAGCCCTATGTCTCGACGGAGATGCTCTCGCTTGGTATCAGTGGGAGCAGAGGAGGAGGGAGATAAGGAGTTGGGAGGAGCTCAAGGTGAGTTTAAGATCTCGATTCCGGTCTACGGTGGAGGGTTCCATGGAAGAGCAATTTCTAGCTCTTCGACAGGATGGGTCAGTTAGGGAGTACCGGATCGCCTTTGAAACGTTGGCAGCACCGATCGGAGAAGTCTCAGATGCCATTTTGGAGGGCCACTTCATAAATGGGTTGAGGCCTGAGATTAGAGCTGAAATCCGGGTTTTAAAACCTATTGGGCTTGAGCAGATAATGGACCTAGCCCAACGGATTGAGGAAAAGAACCTGCTATGGCAGGCCCGTTTTGGGAAGACCGACCCAATGAGACATAAAGCCATCTCCAACCCAAATTGGCCAAACACTCAGTCACGATCTACACCCTTCTCGAACCCAAACAACCAGATTCGAACTACAGCTTCCATGGGCACCAGAATCGCGACTTCTCCAAACGACGTCACACCGCAATTCAAAAAACTCAGCGAAGCCGAGTTCAAGAACAAGCGAGACCGGGGGCTATGTTTTCGTTGTGATGAGAAATTTTTTGTGGGGCATAAATGTAAGAACAAGGAATTGCAAGTGCTGTTGGTTTATGATGAAGAGCTAGAAGGAGAAGGGGAAAAGCAGGAGATGAACGAAGCAACCGAAGGAAATGGGCAGGATGTTTCCGGTGAAGTGGTGGAGCTATCAGTGAACTCGGTTGTGGGGCTTACACCACCGCAAACTATGAAGATGAAAGGGGTGATTTCCGGACAAGAAGTGGTGGTCTTAATTGATTGTGGGGTCAGCCACAACTTTATTTCTGCCGAATTAGTCCAGAAATTTAATCTGAAGAGAACCGAGACCGCCGGATATGGGGTGATCATGGGCACCGGGATGGCTGTGCAAGGTGCAGGAGTGTGCAAGTGGGTAAAATTATCACTTCAGAACTTGACTGTGGTTGATGATTTCCTTCCATTGGATTTGGGAAGTTCCGACGTGATTTTAGGGATGAAGTGGCTAGCATCTCTGGGTGTGACCAAGGTTGATTGGAAGTCGCTAACGATGAAATTCCAGGTTGGAGGCACGACTATGACCTTGCAAGGGGATCCAAGCTTAAGTAAAACCTTGATTACTCTGAAGGCTATGCTGAAGGCCTTCCTGGAAGGAGGAGCAGGGTACTGCTTGAACTGGGAAGTATGGGGGTAGAGAATGGGAAGGAGCAAGATGAAACACCGACAAGGATCCTGGAAATGCTGAATGAATTTGGTGAGATTTTTGAGGAACCTTGTGGATTGCCCCCACCAAGAGAGAAGGATCACGTCATTCATTTGCAACCTGGAACTAGCCCGGTCAGCGTAAGACCGTATCGTTACCCGCATGTTCAAAAGAATGAAATAGAGAGGCTGATCAAAGAAATGCTGGCTGCAGGAATCATCAGGTCGAGTAACAGCCCTTTCTCAAGTCCCGTGCTACTGGTTAAAAAAAAAAAGATGGTGGATGGCGTTTTTGTGTAGATTATCGCGCCGTGAACAAGGTAACGATACCGGACAAGTTTCCCATCCCGATGATAGATGAACTACTGGATGAATTGAACGGAGCGACTGTTTTCTCTAAACTTGATCTTAAGGCTGGATATCACCAAATACGGGTTAGACCGGAGGACATTCCAAAGACTGCATTTAGGACACACGAAGGACATTATGAGTTCTTGGTAATGCCATTCGGGTTGACTAACGCCCCAGCCACTTTCCAGTCCCTCATGAATGAAGTTTTTAGGGAGCACTTGAGGCAATTTGTTCTAGTGTTTTTTGATGATATATTGGTCTACAGCCGTAATTTGGAGGATCACGTGGGGCACTTGCAGAGAGTTCTACAGATACTAAAGCATCATCAGTTATATGCTAATCGGAAGAAATGTAGTTTTGGCCAGCGGGAGGTGGAGTATTTGGGACATTGCATTTCACAACACGGTGTGGCAGCTGACAAGTCCAAAATTCGAGCCATGGTTGATTGGCCGAGCCCCCGTTCCTTGCGAGAGTTGAGGGGATTCTTGGGGCTGACTGGGTACTACCGCCGCTTTGTAAGGGATTATGGCAAATTAGCTTGGCCCTTAACTGATCGCCTGCGCAAAGATAATTTTTTCTGGGATGAAGAAGCGGAGCAGGCATTCACTAAATTGAAGGCAGCCATGACAGCAGCCCCAGTTCTGGCCCTTCCCAACTTTGACAGGCCATTCGTGGTGGAGACAGATGCTTCAGGATTTGGGTTGGGGGCTGTATTGATGCAAGACCAGCATCCTATAGCTTACTTCAGCCGTGCACTTGGTGCAAAGGGGAGAGTAAAATCAACCTACGAGCTGGAACTAATGGCAATTGTGTTTGCGGTGCAAAAATGGAAGCACTACCTACTGGGTCACAAATTCTTTGTGCGAACGGATCAGAAAAGTTTGAAGTTCTTGCTAGAACAGAGGGAAGTGAATTCAGATTATCAGAAGTGGTTAGTAAAATTAATGGGCTACCACTTCGAAGTGCAATACCGTGCGGGGGTCAAAAACAAGGCTGCTGATGCCTTATCCCGCATCAGCTCTTCCATTGAACTGATGGCTTTCTCGGTGCCTACAGTCCTACAACTGGACATCCTAGCCGAGGAAGTTCGCGCAGATTCACAGCTCCAAAATATCCTTCAAGGACTCCAGCAGGGACAGCCTAGCCAATCAGAATTCTCACTGGTGAATGGGCAGCTGTTGTTCAAGGGACGTTTGTTTTTGCCAAACGAATCAAAGTTAATTCCTTTAATGCTGCAAGAGGGGCATGACGGTAAGAGCGGGGGACACTCTGGATTTCTGAAAACATACAGAAGAATCGCAAATAATGTTTACTGGGGAGGCATGAAAGCCGATATTCAGAAATATGTCCGAGAGTGTGCAGTTTGCCAGCAGAACAAGTATCTAGCCTTGTCACCAGGGGGGTTACTGCAGCCACTCCCTATTCCGAACCAGATTTGGGAGGACATCGCCATGGACTTCATCGAAGGATTACCGAAATCAGGATCTATGGATACAATTTTGGTGGTGGTGGATCGATTAAGCAAATATGGGCACTTCATAGGTCTCAAGCACCCTTTTACGGCTGCAAGTGTGGCAGGACAATTCGTGAAGGAAGTGGTAAGATTGCATGGGATACCACGTTCCATAGTGTCGGACAGGGATAAAGTATTTGTCAGCCACTTCTGGGAGGAGTTATTCCGGTTGCAAGGGACAAAGCTCAGCCGTAGCACGGCCTACCACCCCCAATCAGATGGCCAGACAGAGGTGTTAAATCGTACACTGGAAACCTATCTTCGATGTTTTGCTTCTTCACGCCCAAAGTCATGGTTCAGCTGGTTACCTTGGGCTGAATTGTGGTATAACACCTCCTTCCACACAGCAAGCAAGACAACACCCTTCCAGGTTGTTTATGGGCGTGAACCACCTTGTTTGCTAAGGTTTGACAAGGGGACACACCTGTTTTGGCAATAGAACAGCAGCTGCGTGAACGAGATCAGGTTCTGGACGAGCTGAAGGCACAGTTACTAAGAGCCCAAGCAAAGATGAAAGGCTTAGCTGATCCCAGACGAAGAGATATCAAGTTTGTAGTGGGCGACCTGGTATATCTAAAAATGAGACCCTACCGACGCAAATCCTTAGCTGCAAGACCTAATGAGAAGTTGGCACCAAGATTCTATGGTCCCTTTACAGTAGGACAGAGAATTGGACAGGTTGCATACAAACTGATCCTACCACCGACATGTAATATTCATCCGGTGTTCCATGTATCTCAGTTACGCAAGGCTGAAGGAGCACTGCAGGCAGTAAAGGAAGTACCAAGCCAGCTGAGTGAAGAGCTAGAGATGCTGACTGAACCAGAGGCATTGCTTGGGGTCCGTCCAGGTTTGG